>JAUTXW010003024.1:0-507563 GCA_030620095.1 Kuschelorhynchus macadamiae
GTTAAAAATAATTATATGGTTTAAAAATTATGTAACACAGTTAAATTCCTGAGTATACTAACCTTTTTATACTTTCACTTTCCACGTCCGTAAAGAGGTCATCAATTTCAGGTTGATTTTTAGGTGCATCCAGTTCTTTGCTATAATATGGAAGGTCCATGGGACTTAATATTTTTGAGATAAACCACTCAGCTTTCGCAGTGTCCCTATTTGACGAGGGAGCCTCATTTTCAACCCGCGGAAGCGATGCTTGGCTGCCACTTCTTTTCCCATGGGCTGTAATATTTCACGTTTTAGTCTTTTAAACAAAGTAGTGAATTTTATAACGTCATATCCGCACAAGCAATAAGATTTTTATTATATTGGAAAATTATTGAACTATATTTATTAGTTTTCTTTTGACACATTTCTTGTAACTTACAGGCTTATCCAATTGTTGGTTTTAGTCTTTTCGATCTTATTGTAGAAAATATATGAGCTTTATAAGAATAAATAATTAAGTTACGTGAATAGTACCGCAATCATTTGTAAATATTTTGTTTTCAAGAGCATATTACGTGGATAAATATATATCTACAAACTTTTTGGCAGACACAATGGAAGATTCAGAAAAACCATAGCAGTGTTTAAATTTTCCATTACTTATTAAAGTACGACTTACCTATCATGAGGTTAATAACGATGCTGCTGAGATAAAATAACTACTTATTAATATTTTATTTTAATAAAACCAGTAACATACATTTTAAAGTACTGCAACAAGAAAAAATAAAAAACCAATTTAATTTGAACTCGTTCTTGCTACTAGAAGAAGAAATTAAATATGCGATTTGTTACGGAAAAATTGAAATAGGCTTACAAACCTTATACTTTTCTTTCATCCATAGGAAGTCCCAAAACATTCGTATTCTATTGCCTTAAATACAGAAAGTAAAAGTTTGTTGACGCGAGTTTTAAATACTTGCAGTAACAAGTTCCATAATCATCATACATTCTAGAAATTAAAGAGTGAGAAAAGTAGAAGGTGCCTGATTGTTTTAGTTAGACGATAAAGAAGTAGATGCGAGACGATGCTCGACAGGAACGACTAAACATAAAACACAACAAATCATGTAATTAGCTTTTCCTTCGGCAGAGTTAAATATATTTAAACCTAAACATTCAAACTACTAGTACTACTCCGCATATATGGGACCGTATGTACGTCAGAATCTGTTGTCAATATCCAGAAGGTGCAGAAATTAGAAAAAAATGTATTTGAAGTCAAAATAAATCTGTTTCTGAACGATTGTGGTAGCAATTATTGCGATGTGACCTTACAAGCAAACATTCTGTTGAAATATGATACAAACTGGATTAAGGAATCTTTACACATTAGCGGCCTGCTATTTTATAACATAAAATCTATTAAAATTTAATGAAACGGTTTGAGTTTGTACAGTAGGTATAGGAGATCACCTTCGACTGACCAGTCATCTTGAGTGCTACTTAGTTTTATTTAAGATGGTTAAGAGTAAAAATTAAATTTATCGATAAACTTACTTACGAAAATTTACTTACTATCATAAAACGCAATGGAATAGTAAACACATGGTCAGTCAGTATTCAATTCATGTTTTTTAATATGTAGTACCTGATAAACTGTACACTTAAATGAAAAAGAGCCACCGAAAGTCCCCAACTGATATGTGTGATTAAACGAGAAAATAGGTAAAGATAAATACTTATCTTGATTATTAAAATCATTTCTTTTGTTAAGTGGATAATTAGTACAGTAAAGAAAGGTAAAAACAATTACTAAATTTGATGAGGGACAGAATTTAATTGGAAAACAGAGTATTATTTTTTGGTACAAATTGTAGGAACCCGCAACCTCGCTGGGACATACTGATGAAAAAACTGTGGTTCGAGATTAACTTAGAATAAATGTGGCCCTTGCTAATTTTTATATCTACCTACATTACAAGTAAAAAAGTGGAAGAGGAAGAAACTTAAAACTGATTTATCTACAAACTATATTAATAGCAAAATGGAGACTAAAAAAATACATTTTAAAGTTGAAATAAATGTGGCAACATTAGTGAGACTTTAGAATAAGCCTGTCCAACTAGAAAGTAGAAAGATAAAAGAAAAATAAAATCTATACATAACTGATGTAAGAAACATTTATTGGTACCTCCTTTAATAATTGAAGATTGGGAAAATTTCCTCATAATATCAAAATTAAGGTAAAAATGTTATTAAAGTCCATAGCTAATATGGCATTAAGAGTGGCAAATACTTTTAAAAGTGTTGCCCAAATATTGTGAAATCATAATCTTTCATTTTAATTAAATTCAATAATCATTTTTACGCTCCTTAGATACAAAAGAAATTAATAATAAAAACAATTTTTTTATTTTTACTTATCTTGCCATCTCAACGCCACATCGTTTTGGCAATCTCTGTGACTGTCTATCTAATTTAACCTAAACTGCAAAAGATACTCTGCTATTTAAGTCTTCGTAAAAACAGCTGCGTTTAAAAAAAATACATTACGTTTTTTTAGTTAGTTAGCGTTTATTAATTGTTTTATGTCTATTTTTTAATTATTCGATTTATTAACCACGTGGCTATTACGCCATTGTGTATGATTTTCTTACCAATTTTTTATACATATTTGCACTATTTATACATAAAAAGGTTTTTTTCTCTGATGTACTTATTTGTAGGTGCATTGAGGAACACAAGTTAGTCGAAAACACTATTCTATGATAATTTGTTATTAATTTACACGTTTCACAAACTCCTTTGAAGAAGGGCTAGTTATTTCCTTCATATTCTAGATGTCATAAGACATAAGTTGTATTTTGTAAAATTTGTAAGGATTTTCGATAAAAATTAAAAAATTACTTGGCTGTTAAAGCAGACTTGTTTAGTGGTCGTCCTATAAAAAATGTTTTTATTTAAAAAATTCTTATTAGTTTAATCTTTTTCCAAAATGTTGGTACTGATCATGGTGCAACATCTAACACGGCATATAAAACCTTAAATTTGAACTGGGAAACATAAGAGTTGAGGGATTGTCTCTTTGGCTATGGTGTTAGATCCGACCAACGGAAGCATATATTGGCCAGAAGTTGGACCATTGCATATACACACATATCCACCTTGTTGACAAAGCCTTATGCTGAAAATAATGTGCCACTAGGGGTTTATTTTGAAATATGACAGTGATCTAAAAGACTTTAGAACTAATGCATCAATGACAAGAAAATTAAAGATAAACTTAATAGGATTTACCTCATAGCAAGCCGAGAGTATATCCACTAAGGCAAGAGGTTGCTACAGAATATGTTAATGTGAATCCTTTGTCTTTCGTAATCATTTTAAATTATGTGTGTATTAAGTTGTTGCTTGTTTAGTGCAGTTTCATAATTAATAATACCTGCCTATTTGGAATTTAGTACTGTTATAATAAATAAATTGTACCGACTCAAAATTAACGATATATTTAATGTATAGTATTAGGAATAACTAATTAAGTAGAACAATAATATTATTAAATCTTACCTCCCCAACATGCGTGTCCAAAATTTAAACACGACCCTGAAACAAATATCGTCTATTAGTGGAAAAGCTAAAAAAAATGTATGAAGCAACAAACGTTTAGGTTTCATTCAGTTATCATTAAAAAAGAGCATTTTTAGTTTGTTTATTTTAAGACTACGATTGATAAATAAATCAATCGGATACTTAGGCATACGGTTAAATTGTTTTAATGAAACTACCTAAACCTAAATCTAACAGTTATTGTAAGACTAGCACTTAAATGGTAAATAGCAACACTTTCACATATTGGAAATAATTATAAAACCGCAGCAACATCTTCGTGATTTGGCACATACTTAAAATTAGATTGAAGTAGCTTATATTTGAAAGCAATTCAGAAGTATATTAGCTAATTGTTGATTTAAAAAAGCGTTCTTAAATAATAAATGGTGTGTTTGCGCAAAGAGCCACTTGCACTCGATTTTCGTTGAGGAAATTAATTTCACACAGAGGAAATTGACGTATATTTTTTTGCGTTTTATCATGATATTGATAGATATTAACTATAAGATAAGACTTTCGTCTCTTAAAATTGTTGCTAATAATTTTTCTTGCTTCATAAATTTAAACTTAAAGCACTTTCAAATGCTTTGTTTTACAACATGTTCAGAATTTAATAAAGATTCTAAAATTATATTTGTATAAAAGGTAATGCATTGAAACAAATCAGCATTCTGTCTACCCTAGCTACAATTATGTTAACATAGTCCTCTAATACCTGTGCACACTCGGAAACGGTACGAGATAAGTCGGTTAAATTAGGGTAAAGTTGCATAATTGAATGCTTATTAATATGCCGGCGAAAAATATACAAAATTTCGAGTACTTCCGAAGATAATCGTCAAAATATTCAAATTTAGCTTTTATTTTTTTCTGGATTTATTTAAAACATTATTGGATTTTTTGTCCCCTATAAAACTATGGACTCATATTTTAGATCCGACTTTTCTTCTGCTGATGACGATCAGCAGGTCGACTTTTTTAAGTACGGACCAGCATTTTCTATTACAGTTTTGTAAACTCCAATGATCACTTACTGCAATATTAGTTTCACCGCATTTAAACTTTTCGAACCAAATAAAACATCTTCTATAATTTCAACGAATGTTTTTTTCTTAATTTCTCTTTACTATTCATATTTATAATATTACTATCTAAATTAATTTGAAAATTAAGAACATTCCAGTAAATAATCATATTGCATTTATGGATTCATTTAAAGTCATGATTGCAAATAATTAAATAAACATAGTTTCAGTTTCGTATGAGAACAAAAAAACAATAACTTAAAATATTTATTACAGGTGTAATAGGAATTCAACAACAGGTTCTTAAATATAGTTTTGTCGCATTGAAGCGTTTTTTATTTCTTTTTACTGTCTAGGTTTGTAAAAATAAGATTTAAACTAAATTAGAAAAAAAGAAGACCATAATAGATAAACAGCTTTTATATATGGAGAGTAATACTAAGAATATCCTAAAATGTTAGTGTTATTATAGCAAGCAAAGACTAAAAACATTTTAAAAAACCCTCGCATACTATGGAGTTATCAAAGTTTTAGTACATGTATGCACAGTAAAAAGAAATATTCATATGAGGGAATAAATAATACCTTAAATATTTATTATAAGTTTGATGAAAGTAAATTTAAACACCGCGCCTAAAACATATTTTGAGACGTATCCTAAAAGACAAAACCTCGACAAAATATGTTTTAGGTTCAGCACAAAGTTTTATGCGAATATGGTCAATTTGGAAAACCTAAAACTGAAACTACGCTAATTAGATGATATGGGATTTTAAAATATTTCTATGTTTAGCTCTCTCTACATATAGACGTAAATAAAATATTATTATTTAACTGTAGGTTTTCCTAATTTTTACATTAATAATTAATACTAATATGAACATTAAAGAGAAGTTTAAAAGAAATAATTTGAGTTAATAATTTTATAGGAGACAAAAACTTGCAATAAGAATGTATAATGTTTTTATTATTAATTATTTTTGCGAATAAAGTCAGAATAAGTAAAACCAAATTTGATTATTTCGGTTTTTTATTAATATCTCTGGAAGTACTCAGGTAAATTCTTCGTAGGTAAATTAATAAGCATTTAATTGTGCGACTTTTCTCCCATTGAACCGACTTTGTATCCTTTACCGTTAACTAGATCCCAAGGCTCGTATCTCCAATTTGTAACACCCTGTATGTATGTCTAAAGGGTAAGGCTCAATTTGGGGTTCCTGTAAATGTAAGCATATATATTGCTATGTGTTTTTGAGTATTGATTTTTCCAATATGTGAAGCAGTTAATTAGTAAACTAAATGTAAAGAATTCTAATTTTAGGAGCAATGTTCTCAAAATATTGGGCCAGCCAAGATTTTAAAAATTTCGAGATTAATAATGCTGACTGTCATATCTTTATACGCAGAAGCCAACTATGAACCTGCTTTTTTTAAATAAAAGCAAAGACCGATTATACTCCAAATAGTCAATCCAACAAAAAAAAATAAAAGACCACCAAGGGAATCCCTATTTAGCTTTTTATCAGTAGATTTAGGGTCTATCGAGAGATTCCCATGATCAAGGTTGTCGGACCGCGGCGGACTCTGACTTGCTGCGTAGATCTTGGTTTGACTGTCTATAGACCTAAATCAAGCTACTGGCAACCACCACACCAAATCTTGCTACATATAAGTAAGCTATATATCAATATGATTAAACGGAAACACGTTTAATCGGCGAAATTATAAAATTGCCTGAAAGCCTCTCTATTCGAAGTATAACAGGTTTTTGATAATAGGTGCTATAAATGTTCTTATGGGTTTTCACGAGTTGCTCAGAGGTGAATTACTTATTTAAAAATTATGTAAAAAAGCCTTATTTTATCTGTTATACCTTATTATAATGTAGATTGTTATTTTATTACTTGTCAAATGATAATAATTTTTGTCATGTTAAACTTTCGTTAATTAAAGCCTAAAGTTACAGTCTTACAGGTTTTATTACAATTTAATTAACGAAACATGGAGAAGCTTTTACGTCCGGAAAGATTCGACACTGATCCAAACAGCACAGACGTTTCAAAAGAATGACCTAATTCGTTTAAAACTTTTTTAAATTTTTTAGAATCCAGTCAAGTGAAAGAAAAATATCAGGATGAAAAAAACTTAAATTGTTACCCAATTATATATCACATGCGGTATATGACTATATCAGTGAACGCCCAAGTTATGAAGATGCTGTTCAAATTCTAAAATCTTTGTACATAAAACAGAAGAATGAGGTATTTGCACGTCACCTTGTAGCTACCAGAAAACAACAGGTTAGTGAATCTATTGATCAATACTTACAAGTTTTAAAAATTTTGAACAAGCATTGCAATTTCAAATCAGTCACTGCTGAACAGAATAGAAATTATTTTATTAGAGATGCTTTTAGTAACGGACTATGTTCATCTGAAATTAGGCAACGCTTACTTGAAAGCAATGCATTAAGCCTTGATAATGCAGCTGTTCAATCTCACGCTCTTGAAGATTCTAGAAAACATTCAAAATCCTACTCAATTTTCAAATGCTTAATTGCACTAACTCCTATATTCAAAGCTCGAGATAAGAAAGTACCTCTACTACTTCATTTTTGTGGAAACAATAAGCATCAACGTTCTGTATGCCCCAAGG
Organism: Kuschelorhynchus macadamiae; assembly: GCA_030620095.1. Taxonomy (NCBI): domain Eukaryota; kingdom Metazoa; phylum Arthropoda; class Insecta; order Coleoptera; family Curculionidae; genus Kuschelorhynchus; species Kuschelorhynchus macadamiae. The sequence goes on from JAUTXW010003024.1 coordinate 7,275, forward strand.
ATCAGGTGTGTACATACTTTCCGCCAAAGTTTGCTTAAAGCTTACAACAAAAAGTAAATCTACATTTACTTCTACGTTAATGATTGCCTCAGCTTCAACTGTATTCCCTGTCAAAAGTTTTAGTAAAATTCTGAGAGTTTCCTTAATTATGAATTAGACCTTAAGTACAATTTTAAAAATCATTCGTATCGGAAAAGTTTGCATGGCTTCCTCTTCGTATTATTCTGACGTTAAAGGCGTTTGTTTTGAACATTAGGAATGTTTTGATCATATTTATTATAAATTTATCTTTTATCCAACTTATGCACTGATATGATGATTAGTCATGATATAACAACACTCTCGAGTGGATCTGGTTTTTGGTGGATGTAAGCCCCTTTTCTATATGCTCTATTAGTCAAGCAATTGTTGATCCTCCGTTGTTATTTTCTAATTTAACACAAGATTGCAGACCCATAGCCACGAAATCTCGCTGGCATTCTGAAGAAGATGAGAAGTGTATACAGAAAGAGGTCAGTAAGCTTTAACAGAAAGATATGATTGAGAAAAGTATTTCTCCATGGACAGCCCAGGCGCTAATAACACGCAACGAACGTCATAAGCATCGAATGGTGGTAGATTACTCTCAAACTATTAATAAATTTACTCCTCTACTTAGCACTGAAAAGCTTGTTTCTCAAGTTTCTAAATATAAATTCTTTAGAACAATTGATCTTAAAAGCGCATACCATTAAATACCAATTCAAGAAAATGATAAATTCATTCGAAGTTACTAATGGCGTATCATGTTTTCAAGGAGCCATTGACAGCATTATTCAGAATGAAAATTTAAAAGGCGTCTATGACTATCTTTCTGACGTAACAATATGTGGATACAAAATACAATTTAACATTAGTATTAGTATTCTATCTCAGTGTCAGCATTGCATAGACCTATATCTGGAACTAGCCTGAGAAAAACATCGTAATGACTTCGTGTTTAAACGTTGTAAACCCAAGTCGAGGGATGGAAGTTTATTGACCCCAAACTTTTTCTCTGACTTATTTGAACTACTTGAGTGTATTTAATGCAGTTTTACTAGCTAAGAAACAAAAAGTACGACCATCTTACAATGCAAGACCTAGATTTCCTCTCCTTTACTCTTTTCCCAATACTGAAATCCTAGTAACTAGATTCGACTTAGCTACAACAACTTAGCAATTCTTGATAGCTTTGATGTTACCACCAACCTACTTCGTAGTCTTTTACCTTAATTTGTTCTTAGTAATTAGTGGTTAATAATATGGTGCAATAAAAATTATACAAATTATTCACAAAATTAAGAATATGTGCAGAATTTGTTAAAAAAAGCATATCAGAATCGTCACACTGAAAAATTTAATACTAAAATAATTCCAAAACGGAGAAAAGTCAAACAAACAATTTTTTTTATATCATACTAAAAGATCCTTTAAAAAACTTATAACATTAAGGTAAATCACAAAATTGGCGACTCGTAAAATTTAAAAACAAAAAGTATGATGCTATTAAATGAGCATTATTTGGCTTTTTCTCATAAAGTTAAAATAAGCACAAAGTGGCTTTAAATCAAAAGAACTATTACATGCTAAAACATTTATTTATATATAATATGTTTATGCTTCACTTTAAACGAAGCTCTGTTATTTATAGTAGTTGCTGCTTTGGAATTGGCGTGAAATATACAGTTTTAGTGTTTTTCGCTTCTATAAAAACTAATAATAAAATGTAAAACTAGAGGAATGTAGGGTTTTTGTATAAAAATCCATTTCAAAAAAGCAATACTTTCCAAATTCTTAAAATTTGCGGAAATTAATTTTATATATTAAATTCCTATGGATTTACGCAGTTTTTTATAGTTTTTACTTTACATACATTAAAAAGTATGTTCATATTCCAGTATTTGCAAAAAATTGGTTTGTTCCACAAATATACATAGTAACTTGGGCAAGTTCAGTCCAAGTTAATTACCAATTACCATTTACGTGCCGATAAGAATTACCAATTACTTTGTAATATAAAAAGTAACTGACGTTTTAATTACTCCTCCAAAGTAACTGATTTTTTTCAAGTAAAGTAATTGAATTCTTTTTTTCTGCTAATTCAATTACTTTTTGTAAGTGAAAAAAGCTATTAATTTACATTATGTAATTAAAATACTCGAGAAGTTATAGAACTCCCTAAAGGTCATTGAAATAAGAAAGAAGTACTGGGGGATCATTCGAAAAGTCCTACCTTTTAATTTTTTTGCTTTACGTTGTAGAAAAAATGTTAAATACAAAAGTTGTAGGGTATAATTAATAAAATAATAAAAAAATTCAATTTCCACCGGGGGTCACAATAAAGCACAAAGTTTTATTTTTTTTTTGAATGTGATTCCCTATATAATATAACATTTTTGGATTCTACGGGAAAACATAAGCACATTTAATGTATCATGCATCCTATACCTAAAATGCTATGAAATCTCACCGGTTTGAATTAAGGCATTTTTGTTTTGGTTCGACATCAATGAAAAAGTTTAACCAGTCAAGTTTCAGCTGACCTGAATTTAAGCCGAACTACAACATAAAAGAAAAAATTTTGATTTTCCGGATATTCTTTTTTACTAACAAAACTTTTTCTTTTCAAAAAAGGTAGAATGAACTCTAATTTTTGTAGAAAGGAAATTTCATTGCTCGCTGAAAAAATCTTATTTACTGAATTTTTCTGTAAATATTAGCTAGGTTACTCTCTAGGTATTAGATTTTGGCTTGAATATTTTTCTCCTATAGAGTGCAAGGACTTCATAAAAACTGTGAATATTTTAGCTAGCGTATATTATTCCTTTGCGCAAATCACTTTTAATGCTGTCGATACGTAAATTACCATAATACACAAATTACAAACAAATTTTTCCGAAAAGCTGATATTGTTTTTGTTTTATGATGTAGACTGCTTAACAGAGAAAACCCAAAATAAATTGACATGTTTTGTTTTTTATGTCATAAAGCTTAAAATTTAAAAAAAAATGTATCATATCCTGTGTTAGATGAGTACAAATTCAAAAAAATATATATTAAAACTGCTAGTTTTAGATGTTTTGGAATAATTAATAGTCTGTCTGGCAATCCATTACTAGAGAGTTTATCAATTAATAACTGGTGATCTAATTTGTCAGATGCTTTAGAGAAGTCTAAATATATTACGTCAGTTTTAAGGTTTTCATCAATCGAGTCTGTAATATATTGAGTTGGGCCAGATGGGTGGTTTTAAAAAAAAACATGCTGTTGAGATACAATTTTATTTTAAATGAAAGGAAAAATAGTGTCTCAAAAACTTTTGAGAAAATGCATATTATGGAAACAGGTCTATAGTTCTGCAATCTGAGATACCCCTTTTAAAAACTGGGCATGCTTTCGATTTTTTCCATATACTTGGTTATGTCTGATTATCAATACACATGTTAAGTAAATCAATTACTTTATAGGAATTCAATTACCCGTTAAGTACTTGAAGTACGCCAATACACTAAAATTAAATTACCGAATTAATTTTTTTGTTTGTTTTTCTATTTTTGTCCTATATGTACAGGCCTTTCTTAAAGGCACGTCATATGATTAAACAGGCAAAATGTAAATTTCAGCTTAAATTATAATATTTATTACAAAAATAATAATAATAACATAAAGCTTTACTGCCCAGATAGTTAATATTTTTACTGCTGATTTTTCACAATAACATAAAATATGAGTGATAACGAACCTGTTAATACTATATAAAATTGTTAATTCAAAAATTGATTCACCTTAACTATTGGCCCAAATTCATTTTGGTGTGCCACAAAGACATCTGAGACATTTTAATTAATTTAACATACCCTTTTCTAACACAAATAGTTCGTTGAAATCTCCCTTGTCAAGTATGTGTAAACTCTCTGACGCCGTTTGTGATAATTTTGATTTCTTCTATCTGCCCGTGCACTTATTAAAGAGAAAATTAAAGGACTACTTTTTAAACCGGTAATCACATTTATTTGCTTGTTGTTTTCGGTCCTCTTACTTGTAGGAATACAACTTAATATTGATAGTTTTATTTTTGTATTTAGGTTTGGATTGGCTTGTTTTTTTTTGTCAAGGCAATAGTGTTTAGTGTAAGCATTAATTATTGTAACGATGTAATACAGTATAAATATAAATTGTGTATACGTCGCTAGGAACCTTTGTTCCTATTTGTATCCCGAAGAGAAATAAAAAAATATCATCATGAAATGAATTTTAAATTAGTACTAAGAACTCAGGAGACCGTGTAATGTCAAAATACGTTAAGGTTCTCTATATCCAATATATAGAGTATTATTATTAAAATATTAGTGTTTTTGTCGTTTTTTTTTTGCACATTTGTATTAAATATAATTTTCTACCTTATAAAATCAAAATAATAAAGGATACTTCATTAACAGTGAAACATTTAGTACTTTTGTTATTATTTCTATAAAAGAAAGAAACATATCTATATTCCTAGGGAGGTTTAGGGTAAGGTTTTTTTTTACAGAATATTGAAATTCATATCAACTGTAGAGCATCTATCAATTTTTTAATAAATAAAAAGTAGATTTTACCCCCTTATTTACTAAAAGCATAAAATATCGAAACTGGAAGACAAATACCTTAACTTAATAAAATTGAAAAACTAGATATTATGTATTGTTTAGTACTATGTCCAATAAAATAAGTATCGTCCATGTGTTGTAATATAATAAAAATTAAATGAATATATTATTACGGTCTGATTTATATGAAATAAGGGCAAGAATAGCCGAAACATTTGAATAAGAACACAATGCCACCTACACCTAAATGAAGTCATCTATTTTCTCAACAAAATAATTAAGACCATAAAAACTGGTACTTTGTTGTATCCAATATTTTTTAATGATCTTAAAAGATGCTCAATATAGTAAAAGTGTTAAATGACGTATTTTACAATTTTTATAATATGCAAAGTCGTTTCATATTAAACGATACGATTAATTACTATACTATAACTATTTGCTATTTATAATAGCCTTATTATAAACATCCAAAAGAGTTAATAAAGCGCTACTATAAAACATTTATTATATTTATCTAATATCGAACCCCTTCTTGTATCATTTCGTAGTATTATGATAAGTGAACGTATAACCGATAATTTCTTTTCTTTTAAAATTTTTATCAGGTATTTTAAAAAAGTTTTATATATAAAATGTTTTAGTGCTTAAAAGCCAAATAGATAAAAATTGCATACATTATTTTAATAGTCAGTAATATTTTACTGAAATTGATGTGCATAATTGTGCTGATTATGAACCACATTTTTTTATCTGAAGCTGAAACACTAAATAATACTTTATAGCTTCCTATTATTCTTGTTCAGTAGATTAAATAAATGGTTTTAATATTAAATGATATTGTCAACGTAAGAATTCAAATTTTTTTGAGTTGTATTTTTACAAGCTTTTATTTAACTTGCCTTCTTGTCGGTATTTCCTCTTCAAAATTTGTAATCCATTTTGACTGAGCAAAAATCTGGCATACCTATGTTACCGGTGCAATAATATGTTACCATGGAGCTGGTCTGATAATAAAACCGAAAGGTAGCCATAGAAATTCCTCAACTACACAACATAACCCCGACATATTTGGGCTTGTTGAATTTGCCTCGATAAGTACTATAGACTTCGGTGCTGTCAAGGATCTGATAATAAGGATAATACGGTGAAGGTGGCCATAGGAACTCCTCAACCAAACAAGATAACCCCCGTCGTGTTTGGGCTTGTTGGATTCATCTTCACAGGTATTAGAGCCCTATAATTACCGTCGTGTTTGGGCTTGTTGGATTTGTCTTGACAAGTACTATAGACCTAAATGAGGTCCAGAGTCTGAGAATGGACCCGAAAGATGACAATAGAAACTCCTCAACTAAACAAGGCGTGAGATGTCATCGCACTTGAAATAAATCCTTGAGTTTTTAAGAAAATATTCAAATTTTTAAACGTTCTGTTTGTATGTAAGTTTTATTAAGTATGTATTGCTTTCGCCTTTGATCAGCAAGGGTAAGCTTCTTCTGTAGCTTTACTATTTAACTTCAAACGATAAATAATATGTTTTACTTTTTAGTGCAATAGTTTAAAAATATAAGCTTTTTTAAAGATTTGTTAACAAATATAATAATATATTGTACTATATTTTTTTTGTCCACCATTTTATTTTTCTGGGTTTTGATATGCGTATTAATTCATAGGAAATCTGATTTTTTCAAACTCGTTATTATTATGGCTCATCCTATTTCTTTTTTAGAACCATCTCTGTGTTACGAAAAGATATGATACTATCTTTGTCTTGTTTCAATTAAGTGTTATGTATAAAGTCCAGAGGATAACGGAAAGATTTTTAGTGAAGGATAAATTATAATACAGTTTATAGTTATGTTTAATAATTAATGCAAGAATAACTTCTAATGAGAAAAAAAACAAGGTTAACCTACCTCAGCAAAAAACTCAATTTGTGTTCTTTTTTCTAGGCGTACAACATATGGTCAAAATTTAGATTAATTGACAAAATAGTATTTAAAGAAGAGATATAAATCTTGTAGATGTGTCTAGCTTAAGGGTATATTAAAATTTTTAAATAAGCAAGCTAATCAACAAATGCGTTTTATACTTTCTCTATATGTAATATATACTGAAATGAGTCCTTATGATAAAAACTCTTGTAATTACTGCCCATTTAACAGCTCTACAGTAGCAGTAAACTGTCCGAGTCGTCTTATCTTCAATAAAACATTGGATTCATAAAATCTTCAGGAGAATTTACCCGCACGTCTTTCGTCAATTTTAGTAAACGTTAATCAATATAATGTACCTGAATATCCGGCCGATGCGCAAATAATTCGAAGATATATTTGCTGGTCTCTTTAGCAAAAAGTCATACTTTATTAGACTAGACCCTATTGCTGATTCCTGCTTTAGACAAAGATATTGTACAGCCTGTGAGTAACCCTAAGTTTCTTTATTAGATTTATGCTTGTAATTTCCGTTATTTATTTGGAGATAACTTTTAAATACATGGAATTAATGATTCAATTTGTTCACATTGTTTCGATTAGTATCTATTTACCAAAGAGTATATATACATAACTTTTCATTGATTTTGTTTCCCGTAGAACGTGGAAGCTTATTGTGATATACGAGTACAAAAGTAGTAATTTCCTGTCGGATTATTTTTTCCTGACAGGAAGTGGCGAATGATGAAGGCAAAAATGTAATTTCTTAATAGGAAATAAACAAAAATTATTTTATGCTATTGAGATATTGTGGCTTTTAAGAAATGAAATATTTCGTTCTACTGGTATATGTTAGACGAGATAATTTATATGTTCTCCTAGCCTTTACAAATATCTTGAGGATAAAGAAACGCAAATTGAAAATAATGTTTTGCTATATATTTTCACCAACATGGCATATGAAAAATATCGTAGATTGTGGGTTTATCATTTTTATTAAATAGATCAGTGCAGTATAATGCCAAACGTTACGTCCGAAAAAATTCGAAATTCAGTGCAAACCTAATTCTCATACACGGTTTTTTTAGGAAATTATTACATGTAGACGCTGAGAATTCTTGTATAATTTTTGTAATCTGATTCTTAAAAAATAATAAATTAAACAAGGGTTTAATAAATGAAAAAAATTACCTTTCCGACCTTCATTATTTTTATTGTTAATAAACTTTACACGTTTTGACTAGTATATTATCTCTAAGCGTTACTAAGCGCAAATAAAAACTAATCTTAAGACTACATGCTTATACAGTGAGTCTATGAAGTCTTTTACAAATTTGATTAAGGTTTAATTAATTATTTTTTATAGAAATTATAAACACTAGAATTAAGTATGCATACGGTTTATATGCTGTGATATCGGTGATTATTTTGTTTTAAATAAGGAACTCCCATTTTATACCCGCTTTTGAACTTTGCACAAAATACTAATCATTTTTCATGTAGTATACCCTATATTGTTTTCGAGATACTAACAATTGAAAATTGGCAATTTAAGACTCTGAGAGGCTTAAAAAATTTAAATGTTTGGACTAACATTCCTATCTTAGTTTTTATGATCTTTCTTAAGTAAAGCTTTTTGTCTACAGAGCGAAACTGAAATGAAGTGAGTATTCATGAGAACAGCATTCTGTCAGGGATAAGTTTTAGAGATGCCAAACTTTAATAATTTTGATGTTGCCTGAACCAGACAATGTGCAATTTCTTTTACACCCTCACCCCAAATATCAACGACAGTATCACAGCCGATGTAAAATGTACAACAGGTAACAACAACAAAAACTTCAAAAAAAAATTATTGCTTAAAGAAATACAAAGGTAATAAAAATTACTATTATAATTAACAAATGTATATAAAGCATTGGTTTTATATTTTTTTGCAATTATAAGACATTGTGTGATACTTGGAAGGACATTTGCACCGTTTATGAAAAGATTGTTTTGAATTTTAATGACCATATACCATATCCAAATTAAAAGTTAATTGGCCCGAATAGTGGTGCTAATGCATTTTTTTTGCAAATAAGTTTGAATTGAAGCTGTCAAGCAAAGTAAATACAAATCATCATATGTAAAAATAACTTTAAGTAAATTAAAAATGTAACAAATATTTAGGTTGCAGCCTATATTTTTAGAAATTAATTTTTTATCTAAGTTTAGCTGCTGTCAGATTTAAAATGGATATAAGATAGTTTTTCGTTGACCTGCGATCTAAAAGACTTTTTGCCAAAACACGTGAATTTTTAGAAAATCGAATCTTATAAGTCAATCGTAGAGGATACATGGGCGCTTCTTTTGAGGGGGGCTATAATAAGCCTGCGGTGGCGTCTGATATGGGACTTTTTTTGAAACGCCAATGATTTAAAATGCAAAACGCTTTGGTTAATTTTCAGATTTCCCGTCTAAAAATCTCGGACAAATTCTTTAACGAGCAATATCGGAGTACGGGATGCGCTAAATAAAAGGTAAAAAATGGGGCAACATTGAAGGCATTTTGCAGAGTGGAAATCCTGATCTTTTTGTCAAGGTAAGACGGGGGTTCGATGGGGAATATAAAGAAAATTCAAAATCAATATAGCATGTCTTTAACTCAAATGCGAAAAAAGTGTTCGAAATTAAAAACTGTTTTTGTCCTTAAGATTTTCACACATTTCACTACTTTTTTCGGAAAAGAGTAACGGAGGGAGAGAATAGTTTATGTTGTTTCAACGTTCCCCCGAGAGATTGAACAATTATGCCGCCAAAATTACTCTTCGGTTTATACAGGGTAAACCATTTAAAAATAAGATTGTAATTTTTATCCATATATTTCATTACTGTTTTACGTTTGACCATGTAGCAACTGAACGATTGATCATAGGCGATACATAAAGATTCGTCTACATTTCCTCTAGAGGCTGGTGTAAAACTCAGCTCAATTATTGTACCTCCTGCAATAAAACCGATTAGACAAGCGAAAATTTAAATCGTTTTACTACAAAACATTGATTTAGATTTTTTTTTGTCCTAGCACAAAAAACTGGAGAAAATTTTTATTCGAATTTCGAATAAAAATACAAAAACTGAGCTTTTTCTAGGTGGCATTACCAGCTGAAGCTTTGAAGGCTATGTCAGAATAAGCAGTTTGATAGAAACGAATTTTTTTTAAATGCCTTCAGAAATTTGTAAATATTTCTTTTGAATGCTGTTTTAAAAATGAATACACATGCCGAAAAATAGAAAAATAACCAGTATTTAATGCCTAATTTTATTATTTACTTACATTTAAATACAAAATAATGAACACATATATGGTTTGGAGATTTAAAAGGTATGCACCGGGTGTCCAAATAAGATAAGTCGCCGGCTGTATCTCGGTAAATGTTGATCAAAACTATTGAATAAAAAAAAATGTAGTAAAAGTGCCTAAGAGAAATCACCGGAAATTATTTTAAGTCTTCAGATTCGCCGTATAGAAAAGCTGATTTTCTCAGAAATATGCTTAGCTAATATGATATAGGTGATGATATGGTAATAGGTATGTTTAATCTTTGAGTCTTTGATAATTTATGAATACTTTCCATTAGCCATTATCAAATAGAGGGTGGGGAAATGGCGAACTTCTGTTTTAAGAAAAGTCCATAACCTTCTTTTGAATTAACGGTTTTGGACAAGCTTGGTCTCGTTAAAAAAGAGCAGATATTGAAATTTTAAATGTGTCAGCTGATGCCAGATGGCGCTTTCTATCTCTCATGAATTTCGATATCAAACTCGTGTATTTCGCTTGCTTTCATGAAAATTTCAAATAGAATAATGTATTTATGATGGATTAGTAAGAAAGAGTATACAAAAACGAAGAAAAAACCGTAATTTATTACATTCTCTCTGAACGGATATATGACCAAAAGTATAAGTTAACACGGTTTATAAAAAAACCGGGTAGTTGAGAAGTCATGGTTCTTGGGATTAGACCGTGTCAAATTGGAATGACTTTTTGCCGTTTCGCAATCGATTACATGGGGCATCTTGACTCCATGAGTTCTAAACAATCTGCAATCTAAACCGAAACGTCGGATAGTGATTCCAATTGGACGCTGTTTAATCTCAAGAACTCTGATTATTTAATTTATCAAATCCGTGAAAGTATCGGTTCTATAATATTGTTATGATATATTACTCATGCAGTATTCTGGACAAAATAAGTAGGTAGTAGCGCTGTGCAGATATTTTAAGTTAGATGATATTACAATATGATACATCTTTACAAGAATCGCTTGTTATAAATTCTTGACGGGGGTTTATTATGCCTCTACTATTTTAAAATATCCGTACTCGTCGCGGCCGTATCATGACGTACGTTTTGTATGTTTTTACCTTTCGGTCACGATACCTTTCAGATTCAGATAAAATTTAATAAGTTTTTAGATAAACTTTTGAAATTTAATACGTTTTTAGAGCACACTTGGGGCTCTCGACCGAAAAAAGTTTTATTTTGTTTTCTAGAACTTCCTGTGAAATACGATAAATGTCGAAAAAATCGGTAAATTTCTTTTATCCGGAACTTCCCTCTTATGATTTTTTTTCCATTTGTTAGGAATAGTGAAGTGTGACCCAATTTAGTTCAGTACATAGTGCCAGCATATATTATGTGTTACATATACTGTCTTTTCATTTTTATTGGTCGCCATTTTGTTCCATCATATTGGATTTCTACCAATATGTTAACCATTCCCTTTCTCCCTATGCCACACCTGACTTTTGGGGATAATTTAGAACAAATTCAATAGGTATCCCATTTTCACATTAAATTTTTCCGCAAAATTTAAAGTTAATTGAATAAGATTTTTTACGTTGATTTTTTAAAGAAAAATTTAATTGGCCGCCATTTTGTTTCGCCATCTTAAATTGAAAGCTATATTATCAGTCTTTACCTACTCCGTTGGTCCGCAGATCTCCCAGATGTTAAGTTTCTAAATGGTTTTCATTAACTCTTGTTGTTATGTTAGCCAAATAAAAGCTTATTTTTAAATTGTCGCCGTTTCGTCAATTTATTGTCGCATCCTCAGGACACATAGATTTTATATCCTGCATGAAACCCATATTAGTCTTTACCTACTCCGTTGGTTCGCAGGTGTTTCCTGACCCCAAATAATACACCAGTCTACCTTAACAACAAGAAGATCGTTAACGAAAACCATTTAGAAACGTAATATCTGTGAAATATCTGCGAACTAAAGGTGTAGATAAAGACTGATAATATGAGTATCATGCAGGATGTAAAATTTATTTATGTGACTTGAGGAAGGATGCTGAGGATGCAACAATAGAGTAGCGAAACGTCGATAATTTAAAAAAACACATTTGTTTTTTTTTACTGGATTTTAAACCCAAATAATACACCATTCTAATAAAAAAATTTTAACATTGTTCCGCCCTATTGGATTTTCACCAAAATATTGACCCTTAATTCTTGGTCAAAATTTGAAGTTAATCAGTTAAGAAGTATTTAAGCCAAGTCGCGAACTGGCAGACCGACAGACGGGCCCACGGAGTTAATAAAACCTGTTTTTTAACATCTAGGGACGCTAAAAATATGTAAATCATGAGAGGGTGATTTTTTCACGATTACAGAAATTGTATTTGGCAGCAATTTTGTTCCGGCATCTTGAATTAGTAACGTAGTTTTACTAGTTGAGCCCTGTATCCCAATTAGTTATGGCCCACAGTTTGAAATCAATTGATTAAGTAGTTTTTTTAGGCTGAATTTTTAAATATTTTATTATACCGCCATTTTTGTTCCGCCATCTTGGATTCGTACCAAAATTTTACTAGTTGACTTCAACGTAATACTCGGTGTTTCTGCAAAATTTGAAATAAATTGGATAAGTAATTTTGTTTCGCCATTTTGGATTTTTACCAGAATACTACCAGGTCATCCCCATATGACCCTTAATATTAGTTACAAATTTTAAGTAAATCGGGTAAATGGTCTTTAAGCTATGCCGCGAACTGACAGACAGACGGACCGACGGAATTGATAAAAGATTTTTTTGGCGTCTAGGGACGCTAAAACGCAAAGACGTGTCAAACCTGAGAGAACCTTTTTGTTCGGCCATCTTGAATTAGTACCACTATTTTACTGCTTGATTCCTATACCACAATTAGTTATGGCACGCAATTTTAAATCAAACCATTAAGCAGTTTTTTCAGACTGAATTTTTAAATATTTTAACACTTAATTTTTGACCAAAACTTAAAGTCAATCGGATAAGTAGTTTTTTAGCTACGCCGCGAACAGACATACAGACAGATGGAATTGAGAAAACATGTTTTTCGTAATCTTCGAGAGTCATTTTTTTATGATTACAATACTTCCCTTTTATGAGGGAAGTAAAAATTGAAATATCGATTTAACATTTTTAGAAAAATTCCTTTTTACGGTCTCTTGAAAATGGTCTATTGAAAATGGGTGTGATTGAAGTTTGTGAAGCATTTTTTTTTAATTCTTAAACCTTTGGTTTCAAGTTTTCAACAATAACAAAAAATATTCTAAAAGAGCATAGATAAAAAAAATGTATTAAACGATTTTTTCTAAAAAGTGTGGGCAAATTATATTTATCGCTGCTTCTTTAAAATATACTCAATTTTCTTTTTTTTTTTGATTATTCTGTTGTCGCTCGCTAAAAATTAGTTTTATTGAAAATCGTCATAGGCAGAATTAATGAGGAGTAAAAAGGTTTAAAAATGCGTTTTAAGTTTGTTTGTTGAGCATTAAAGTTTTTCCCAACCAACATTAACCAACTGTGTCCTTACTTTAAAGTCGAAGTTCTTACTTTTTCCACACAGAAGCAAAGCGGATTCAAAAACTCTAAAATATTTTCCATAATTTTCCTCTTTGCTATTTGCTTTCACGAGGTACCAAAATATTATAAAATCAAACTTTAAAAAAACTTGGTGAAAATCGGAAAACTGAAAATATCCAATTTTCATAGATGAAATCAGCATGGTGTCGCTCGGTAATCGTACGTTGGGGAAAAACGCTTCAATGGGGTTGATAGTAGAGAATTAATAGGTGCATCTCTTGGTAAAAACAAATTTATGTTAGAGCTGAGCAGTGGCATCCGGTATAGGCACATTTTTCGAAACCCCGTTGTAACACCGTTATAATTCAGGTCTCAAGGTTAATTTTTTGAGATGGGATTTTTTTAGATTTCCCATCTAAAAATTTCGAAAAAGTTCATAAACCTGAAATATCGGAACATGGTCGTTAAAAAAATAAAAAGCTAAAAAAAATGGAGTCTGGAGTCATTTTGCGGGGACGAAACCTGATCTGCTTAGTGAAGGTGATGGTTTGATAGGAAATTTAAAGGAGATTTGAAATCAAAATAGGGTACATATACTGTGAATGACAGACAGACTTTTTTGTCCATTAATTTTTTGCCTATTTCACTGTTTTTTTTTTCAAAAACAATGTTTCTGAGAGGGAAAAGTTCACTGAGCCCAAAAGTATATCCGCAGAGTCAAAAAAAAACACATCGGAAGAATTACATTACATAACATTATGCAGGACGAGCCATTTAAAATGAAAATTTGAATTTTCTGCCATGTATTCGACCAGTGTTTCACGGTAATGTAGCCACAATTTGAGGTGCAATATTTTCCCCAATTTTATAAAGTATCTAAAAGAAAATTAGCTTTTTTTTTTGAATATATCGTAAATGTCGATATTGGTTTGATGCAAGTGCTATTCGATTACCGTTTGGACGAGCTGGAGTAGCGAAATGCTTGCTTATTGAATTCAGGGTAGATGCATTTTTCAGTATAATTTAGGTTAAGATATTTTGACACTATATAGGGGCAGTAGGTATGTATAGGACATTTTTGTTAATCTATTGCCGACTTCGACATCCCGTGCGGGTTTTTCTATAGTTTGGTGCGCGAATCTGGGGCTATGAAGAGAATGCAAGTATCTATGGAAACGGTACATTACTCATTGGTGATTGGCTGAAACCCTACATATCCATAGAAACGTGCGGCATACTATAACTGTAAAATATTTTTAGGGGCCATTAAGTCTCATACATATACATACGGGGTCTATAGTACTTAATTCGGATTTTATAATAAAGCGTATATTATGTTATACAGGGGTAGTAGTATAAACAGAATTGTAATCGTAAACATTTTCGAAAGTTGGGTTTTCTCGACATTTTAGTGTTTTTGGGTTACGAAATATCTTTGAGAAAAAATATGTCTGTACGGATGTGTGTATGTATTTGGGCCAACAAATGAGAGTTGAGAACGTCCACATTGATTCGTTTCAAATTTGGTGCAAAAGTAGACTAGTTTAGTGTCTCAGGAAATTACATTTTGGGTGTCATGGGCGAAGATCTTTGTTTTTTAAAGGGGTATAAAAGAGTTAAAAAATCATATAATAGTCAAATTGAAAAGAGAAATAGTGGAAGTCATTGGCGTAGATAGTTATTTTTTTCGTTTATACACATTTAAAATGAAACTGAGGTAATGTTTCCAGAGCGAAATACGTCATATTTATTTGATTTTTTGGATACAAATAATGTTTCTCCATTATATAGGGTAGTCCAAAATGGATGAGACAGCCCCCTGAAAAAGGAAAAAAAATAAAAAAACGGATTTCACTATTTGATGAGATTTTTTGACACTTTGACAAGTTTTCAATAAGCAGTTAAAGCATATATTATGTTATACAGGGGAAGTAGGTAGTTTTTTCTTTACAAATTTTGGTTTAAGAGCTGTGATTTTGTTGCTAGTGAAACATCATCGTATAAGACATCGATTTAGGAGGTTTGTGTAATAAATAGTCGGTTTTGTTGTTGAAAGCTTATGTGTTATCGATGGGTAAATAGGTAGAGAGAATTTTTTAGTTGTTTCAAGCATTGAGAATTGAGAGTAGCAAAATGTTTTCTTAGTGTAAATTTTAGATGGTTAAAAATATTGTTCCGGATTGGCCGGTACACAAACACGTAGAATCTGAATGCACTGCTTTTATTCAAAACACAGGTTACAGGTATCAAAGGTAGAGACTGGTTATACGTAACAATCGTAACTAAGGTAACTTTAAACTTATCAATGTCAGGTTTTTATTACTTCGAAATCTCAATTATAACTGAATCCAAATGAGGCCTCGCGGCGCGCTTATATAGCCTTTAGAAAAGGATGGAATGATCTAGAAAATTCTAGAATAATCCAAATAGTACAGGGTGAGATGAATTAAGCCTAACAGAACATTCGAGAACGATTTTTGACACTAACATAGTCGTTACATGGATAAAAATTAAGGTAAGTCTACTTCAATAAAATAACAAACAATAAACAAATTCATCTAAATCTCAACAAATCTATGACCAGGGCTAAATTCGTAACAATATAGATTTGAAATTCATCGTTAAGACCATTAACTTAACGTATTTATACTTTCCCATATAATAGCCCATATATTGTATTAAATTATAGGGTTAGTATTGTAATCCGAAACATTTTTGAAAAATGTAATTTGGGGTTTTTCTATGTTTTACAGAATATGAAAAACATATTTGTAGAAAAAAATGATACCTGTACTGATGTGTGCATATAATTCGCCCAAACAAGAACTCGAGAACAGTCAAACCAATTCGTTCCAAATTTGAACCAAAAATAGCCTGAATGAGTGTCTTGCATGTATTAGATGTAGTTATGTAGATCTTCTATATTTTTAAGGGTTATAATAATGTAAAAATATCATATTTTGAGAGTGCATTATCTGATAACAATCACATAGAAACCGATAGACACTGGATATTTTTTGTTCACTTATGTTTAAAAAAATACATATTTCGAAAAAAGGCAAAATACCTGAAATTTATTTTTTGTAGATAATGTCCCTGAGACGAAAACAATTTAAAACATATTAAAAAAAACTATGGAACACAAAAAAAAAATATATATATTTAAAAAGCGGTTAATATTTGTAACAAAAGGGGAAATACGTCCCATTTCTCCTATTTTTTTGTCCATAATATTTTTTCTACTACAAAAAAAACGAAAATATTTTCTTTATTGGCATAATAAAGAGATTGATCAGCTTAGGAAAATTATAACTTGTTGGAGATTAAGCGATGGTGTGACTCTAACAGACTTTTTTTTTAATTTGACAAAAACTAATATTATTGGTTTTAATTTTGACATGCAGAACTTGAAATTGGATGGTGATCCCCTCCATGACAGCCATGTGACAAGGTTTTTGGGTATATTTATTGACAAGAATTTGCGTTTCGAGGATCACATCTTGAGTTTGAGCAAAAACCTTTGTTTAGGCTGCTTTGCAATTAGAATTGCGAGAAGTGAAATTAGACCGGCAGTGGCGCGCACGGTCTACTTTGCCCTATTTGAATCCCACCTCAGATATGGAATTCCATTCTGGGGTTTCAGTAACCAATATTTGCTGAATGTCTTGCTTGTACTGCAGAAGGAAGCCGTTCGAAGCTTTTTAACTATTTGCCAATTCATATTAGAACAATTGGGTCGTTGGAACAATTTAAAAGGAGTCTTAAAAAAGTATTGTTAGGTAAGTCCTACTATAACCTTGCCGGATTTTATGCTGACCAGATTGTTTGTTTTGGTAATGTAACTGTATGATATTCATTTAGCTGTACTTTTTTACATATATTTGTTTTCATGTTTATATTTTATATTGCTTAAGCTTGCCTAATGTTTTTTTAAATTTTATTAGACCTTAGTTTTTATATGTAGTATGCTTTGTCAATGGAAACCTGATTTCTTTGATATTAAAGTATTTTGAGTTCGAGTTTGAGTTATATATATATATATATATATATATATATATATATATATATATATATATATATATATATATATATATATATATATATATATATATATATATATATATATATATATATATATATATATATATATATATATATATATATATATATATATATATATATATATATATATATATATATATATATATATATATATATATATATATATATATATATATATATATATATATATATATATATATATATATATATATATATATATATATATATATATATATATATATATATATATATATATATATATATATATATATATATATATATATATATATATATATATATATATATATATATATATATATATATATATATATATATATATATATATATATATATATATATATATATATATATATATATATATATATATATATATATATATATATATATATATATATATATATATATATATATATATATATTGGTCTGTTTTAACAGAGAAAACCTATACTAGATATATATATATTTTACTGCCAACTGAGATATAGGGCGTTTTTATATATATAACTTTTTTATTTTATATATATTCTACTTTTTTATATATATATAGTTGTCCGTTTTATATATACTTTTTTTTTTATATATATATAAATTATATATATATATATATATATATATATATATATATATATATATATATATAAATATATATAAATATATAAATATATAATATAAATATATAATATATATATATAAAAATATATATATATATATATATATATATATATATATATATATATATATATATACATAAATTCAAACCGTACAAACGAGAAGAGTTCATCAACTCCGTGAAGGGGACGCCGCTAGAAGATTGAGATTTTGTCAGTGGTATGAGCAAAAATTCATATGAGAATTTTCCATTAAATATTATATATATATATATATTTATATATATATATATATATATATATATATATATATATATATATATGGGGTGGGGATATTATATATATATATATATATATATATACCTTTAGCTGATGCCAGAAATATCTATATATATATATATATATATATATATATATATATATATATATATTATATATATATATATAAATAGTTGCAACTCGGTACGCAAAAGATGTATATATATATATATATCAGAAATATATATATAGATATTATTTTTTATTTTCACTTGTAGCTGTAAATAGTAGTTTAGTTTGTTAATTTTGTTCAACTTTGCTATGTAAACAAAAAAAATAAAAAAAATTAATAATAAATAATTAAAATAACGTTAGCTAGTGTTATTTAAAGTTGTGTTTAAGTTGCTAACAAACTATAAATCTTAACAATACATAATTGAGATATTGTCATCACAAATCAAAGCCTACTTCGATGTAAACCAAAAACACCTAATATTTTCGTTATTTTTGAAAATAAGTACCTACAACTTTATATCACTGAAAAGGGCTAAACGCGAGCATTTTTTATAATTTATAGCCAACTATGATTTCCATTTGAAAAAAAAAAGTTTTGCCTATTTATGATAAAACGGACAACTATAGAAAAAATCTGAGTATGCCACTGGATTGCACATAAAAAAGTGCCTTTAGAATGTCTTTGCAGAATGTTAATATTCCACAAAATAAAAAAGTTATGGACAATTTTCAAAATGGCCGAAAATTGAAAAACGCCCTATATCTCAGTTGGCAGTGAAAATATCGGCAGGCGGTTTTTGCCATTAAACATTTCTCAGAAATCGAGCCCATGACACCTAAGTCAGTTTTGCTCTATCTAGTCAGGAAATAGGTTTTCTCTGTTAAAACAGACCAATTTCGACCACCCTGTATATATATATATATATATATATATATATATATATATATATATATATATATATATATATATATATATATATATATATATATATATATATATATATATATATATATATATATATATATATATATATATATATATATATATATATATATATATATATATATATATAGTAAAGGGAAAATGTATTTTCTTGAACCATTAACTATATTCTTCAAATATGTTTTCTTGGGAATAAGGTTCCAAAATCAAAGTTTGCTTTAATAGCCAGCCATTTTATTGATAAAAGGATAAAACGTTTCGGTCCGAATGTGACCTTCATCAGTCATCTAAAAAGTTATATTAATTGAAAAATATGTACAAATCAGTTCATTTTGTTTTTTTTTATAGATTGAGGGCAGGAATTTATACATTAATTTTGATTTAAGATTGATTGGATTTAAACAATTTTTTAAACTATATTATTATATAACAACGAACGAACATAGATCTAAAAATTAAAATAAAATAGAATAAAAATGATTTCTTCTCGACTCACCATAGTTATTTTCTAATGCTAACATCCAATAATGGTACAAACACTCATTATTAAAAATCGGAACAAACATTAGCACATCGAAGACAATTCACATTTAAATTATGGATTATACCTCAAGCTTAAAATATTATATATATTTAGGACGGTACTGCAAATACTGATTTGGGCTACGATTTTATCTGTGGTATTTTATACGTGTTATTGTTTTTTTCCGTTTAATTTGGCAGTGGGATGCCTGAAACAGACGTATGTTTTTAAAAAGCAATTTTTTCCCCTCTTTGTTCTTATTTACATTTTAGTGTAATAATAATTAAATTAAGAAGGTTATAATAAATTTGATTTAGGTTTTCAATATCAGCCCTATTGTTGATGGCATTCGGAGAGATATCTACCCGACCATGTCTCCTTAGTGTACCACTCTGTTTTAACAAAATTATCGTATCGATGTAGTGTCATATCTAAGAAATTTAAAGAGTTATTTTTTCCGGCCTCTAATGTAAATTGAAGTTTGGGATGAAATGAATTGAATGCTTCTAGTATATCTGTTGTCATGTTGCCGGGAATGGCTGTTATGCATTCGTCCACGTATCGAAAATAAAAAGGAAGTTGGTATTTGAGTTTAGATATGGCGGTGTTCTCTAGTTCTTCTAGTACAATTTGGGCGATTACACTTGATATTGATGATCCCGTGGCACAACCCTCTAGTTGTTTATAAAATGTATTGTTGAATGCAAAATAGGTAGATTTTAAGGTGAGTTCTGTAGCTTTAAGAAATTCATTTAGAGGAATGTCGGTATATTCTTTAATTTCATCCCATTTTTTTGTTATTATGTCTAAAGCTAGTTGTATTGGGACGTTAGTGTATAGTGATATCACGTCTAATGAGATTAGTTCATAATTATTCGGTAACTTAATGTTTTTAATTTTTTCTTTCAAATCATATGAGTCCTTGATGTAAGAGTTTGTTTTGTTTGCTATATTGCTTAAGACTTTCTTTAGAAATTTAGATAAATTATGTAGTGGAGATTGAACGCAGGAGACAATCGGCCGCATAGGTATTCCGGGTTTGTGAAGCTTTGGCAAACCATAAATCTTTGGAGTCTGTGCACTATTAATTTTTAGATTTTTCGTAATATTTGGCGAGATATAATTTTTAGTTTCCCAAAATTTTATCAAATCGTTGTTTTGTTTTTGAAAAGACTTGGTTGGGTCACTGTTAATTTGCTCATAAGTTTTTTTAATAATCTAAATAGTTTGCATTTTACTGTCGTATTCATTGGATTCCATAATAACTGTCTTATTTGATTTGTCAGGTCTTAATATTTTTAAATTGGCGTTTTCTTTTAAAAATGATCGAGTTTTTCTAACGTTTTTATTTATATCCTTATTAACGTTAGAATTTTGGAACCGTATTTGATTTGCATTAATTTTATTTTTATGAGTATTAAGTATGCTACAGACATTTGATCTAATTTTTTCTTTTTTTGTATTAGGCAACTTTTCAATAGATAATTCTACCGAGGAGATAATATCGGCCATAGGAAGCTCTTTTGAGTCTTCAATTGGAACTGCAAAATTTGGGCCTAGGCTCAGGATTTCCATTGCGTAGTCAACAGTAGTTGAACAGTTGTCAAATTTTCCAACCAATCTTTTTCGATGTTTAGTTCATTTTTAGAACTTTTTGGTTTAGACAGCAGTGTATTAATTTTATTAATATTTTTTTGTTTTGTTCTTAAAAATAAACTTTCAAATTTATTATTATCAATATGGATGATCGTTTGGAAATATTGCTTTAAGTTTAGATTTACTTAAACTAATATGTTTTTTGAGTGATTTTATTTTTCCGATTGTATCAGTAATTAACACGTTTAGAGTACTGAAAACGAATTTCTTTAATATGTTTTTGTGAAACTTCTATGTTATGTGTGCCGAGAAGAATCTTACATGCTTCGTTTTTATATTTAAAAAGGAAGGTGTTATGTTTTCTGATTTTCATCGCAAAAGGAAATTTCGATGGTTCTTCTGGTTTGCAAGTTTTATATTAAGATTTGACACATTTTTCATTTCTGTATCTGCGTTTCGGCCATAATTGGTCTGTATATGGTTGAAGTTTAGCAAATTTTCACCCATTCTGCAAAATATATTTTGTAAAGGGAAAGTGTATTTTCTTGAACCATTAACTATATTCTTCAAATATGTTTTCTTGGGAATAAGGTTCCAAAATCAAAGTTTGCTTTAATAGCCAGTCATTTTATTGATAAAAGGATAAAACGTTTCGGTCTGAATGTGACCTTCATCAGTTATCTAAAAAGTTATATTAATTAAAAAATAGGTACAAATCAGTTCATTTTGCAATGCAAACTCTTTTAAATGATAAAAAAACTTATGAGCAAATTAACAGTGACCCAACCAATTCTTTTCAAAAATATATATATATATATATATATATATATATATATATATATATATATATATATATATATATATATATATATATATATATATATATATATATATATATATATATATATATATATATATAGAAAAATTGTAAATGTCATTTTATAATTAGACCACTAAATGTTTTTTAAATTAATTGTAGATAGGTAAGGAAAGCCATATATACCAAAAAAAAAAAATAAGGAATGAGCAATTTTTGAGAAAGCCTACTACGATAGGCGAAACGTCAAGTTAATCCCATTGTTTGATTTTGCAAATAAACCTATACCCAAGAAAGAAGTCCAATAATTATATATATATATATATATATATATATATATATATATATATATATATATATATATATATATATATATATACTATTAATATGAAATTTTACCAGTGGCTCTTCCATCAATTTCACAGCTTCCGAGCGGTAGCCGAACGTGATAGCAAATGGAATATGAAATCGCGATTTGGCTCTTTAGCCGGTCTCTTTTCATAATTCGATCGATCGGTTGCGGCATCACGTCGGCATGCGAAAGTTCAGTTGTTCAGAGGTCGCGCAGTCGATATTCTAACTCGATATTATTTCGGACGTTTTTAATCAATGAAAATTGATTTACAAACTGTTTTTTGTAATATATATTTTTTTATTTTTATGATCCTTGTGTGAGTTGGAAATATACAGGAAATAAAAAGGTGACAGTGACTACTGCAAAAAAATAAACAACTAAAAAGTGCTTACGAACTTAATTTTGCAAAAATAACCAATTTCAACGTGCTCTGTGTTTGAGTTGTGAATGTAGATGAAATAAAATGTCGGTAGTGCAAAAAATTAAACAACTAAAGAGTGCTAACGAACTTAATTTTGAGAAAATAACCGAATTCGAGGTAAGTGGTCGCAATTTGCCAGAACTTAGTATACGACAAACTAGTAAAGACAAAAATAAAGAGGTTCATCGAAACTTTCGCAAAAGTATGTACGATTTAGCTAACTGGATATGTGGTTGTGAAGTCTCTAACTAATTTTACTGTTATGTTTGTTTGTTGTTTTCTAAGGACTCGTCTGACTCATTATGGTGCAAAACCGGTGTTAAAAACTTAAAGCACTTAAAAGAAAACGTAAAAAAACGTGTGTTTTCTGCAGATCACATGAAATGTTCGGCGAACTATGCTACGGTCGAAAGTGTTGATATTCGCACTAAGCTAGACACAGCTTATAGAAAATCCCTTAGAAATTTTAATGAAAATGTATCCAAAAATATTTTAAACAAAATTATAGATTTTGTTAAATTTTGTGGGGCATTCGAGCTGGCACTACGTGGCCATGATTTGTCTGAAAATCCAGGGGTTTTTCGAGGGCTTATAAATTTTGTTGAGGAGTTGGGCCAAGATAGACTATCCGCTTTAGCCATGTTAAGTATCGAGAAATTGTTTATAAGAGAAATGTGTGTGCTGTTTTAACGAACGTGTGATTCAGTATTTTTCCAATTCTAAAGAACGAAGAGTAGATCCGAACTTCAAGAGAATTTAGAGCTCAATTTTGTTTTAAGTATGCCTATTTTTAAATTTATTATTGACCTCCCAATATAATTCACCATGAGCCCCCACTGAATTTTACAGTGATATTTGATTACTTATGAGGAAGATTTTCGCTGTAAAAACAATCGTCTGTCGTTTCCGGTTTAACCGGTAATGCTCTCAACTTTAATATTTTAAATGGAACACGCTGTATATTTTACACTAATTTCTAAACATAAAACATGTGTCATACCCTAGGTCAATTACTGATAGTTTTCGAGAAAATGGCGAATGAAACTTGTTTTTTGGAAAAACAAATGAAAATAGTTCAAATTGAATACCGTAAATAGTGTTTGTTATGCAACTCATTACATCTAATGTGACAATTAGGATACTTCCGGTTTACCCGGAAACGTAGTGCAAAATCACTTTCAAAGGATATTTTCGCGTTTTATTTTAATGGGACGACCTATAAACCTACTCAACATCTAAATCTTCAAACAATTTTAAATACCTTTGTGTATCATACCCTATACCTATATCAAGTACTTTTCGAGATATTACCAATTGAACTGTTCAATTACCTTTTTAACGCTTAGGCTGATAAATGACAAATATTAAATTTCTGATCTAAGACGTCTTTGAAACAATATATAAGTATATGGCCATCGTTCTTAAAATATGCAGATGGTTCGCTTTGAGAGTTAAACGGTGATTATAAGTACTACGATAACGATATACGGAGAAACTAGAAAAAATCGCAAGGAAGCCGGGGCATTATATGTACAGCGATTCCTGAATCGCCGATATCCATTAGAGCCATACTTACCTTGGTTGGAAAAGTATTTAAAATCGGAAGGGAATCCGCCAGGCGAGAATTTCATAGTTAGTGAAGAGGCTGAAATTAATACACTGGCTTGTATAGCAATATATCCTACTATATCAATACGACCAATAAGCACTGAAATTGGAATTGGCCGCGAAAGTGCACGAAAAATTTTACATAAGCATGGCTTTAAATCATTCAAATACCAAATCCATCACCACTTATATGAAGCGGAGACGACGAGAAGACTGGAACTTTTTAACTGGTATTTTGATATGCAACAAAGACAGCCCAATTTCCGGACAGTAATTCTTTTTTCAGATGAATCACGATTTACCAATATGGGAATGTTTAACCGCAATAACACTAGGTACTGGGCTCCCGAAAATCCGCACTTGGCAAGGGAAGGGGAATTCCAAGAAAGATTTGGTGTTAACGTCTGGTTTGGAGTACTAGGATGGCCGGCGAGATCGCTGGGGCTACATTAAACAAAAGGTCTACAAAACAAAATTAGAAAATCGTGCGGACCCTATTAATCGAATTACAATGGCGATAGAAGAAATAACTCCAAGGCAGATGGAGAACATTTTACAAGAATTTCATAACAGAATTCGTATGTGCCAAGAAGTTAATGGACAACGTTTTGAAGACCTTGTCTATGGGATGATCTTTTCTCTTGGTTTTTTATTACTCATGTAGTTTTAGTTTTATTTCATGTTTTTAATTAGTATTTTGTGGCGTAATGACACTTGAAGCTGCTCAGTAGTGTGTTTAATAAATACCTATTTAAGTAGGCTGGCAATATTTCATATAGTAAATAATGATTAGTTATACAGCGTGTGAAAACATCAAAAAACAGTCCTTTTGAAATAACTTTTTGTATGTAAGTTTGTTTATATTTATAAGGTTAACTAATTTTTCGTTTTTACTCAATTTATATTCTTGCCAAGTACAAAATATGCTTAGCCTTAGAGATAACATATCATAGGCATTTTATTCCTCTTTTTTATGTTAAGAACTCAATTTAGTATCATATGAAATTCAAAAACCCAGTCCTTCCTTAGTACTTATATTTGATGACCGCAAAACGTTAAAAACACTATTTGCAAAAACAGTTTTGAGCAGTACGTTTGCAAATTCTGAAAGCTTGTTTTTTTTTATTCGTACATTGAACAAAACATTAATTTTGAACTAAAGTACCTACTTTAAAAATAAGAAGGTGAATAAAAGAATGGCAGATGTGGTGTTTCTTTATTTCACAGCCAACCTTGGATCAGAAATTTAATATTTGTCATTTATCAGCCTAAGCGTTAAAAAGGTAATTGCACAGTACAACTGGAAATCTCAAAAAGTACTTGATATAGGTATAGGGTATTATATACAAAAGTATTTAAAATTGTTTGTAGACTTAGATGTTGAGTAGGTTTATAGGTTGTCTCATTAAAATAAAACGAGAAAATATCGTTTCAAAGTGATTTTTCATTACGTTTCCGGGTAAATTGTCACATTAGATGCAATGAGTTGCATAACAAACACTATTTACAGTATTAAATTGGAACTATTTTCATTTGTTTTTCCAAAAAAACGGAATTATTCATTGAATTTTTTAAAGTTTCATTCGCAATTTTCTCGAAAACTATCAGGAGTTGACATAGGATGTGATACATGTTTTATCTTTAGAATTTAGTGTAGAATCTAATCTCGTCTTATTATTACTATCATTATTCGTTATTTTTATTAATATTAATATTATTACAGCTTATCCTCACATTAAAAGAACAAATGTCAATCGATGTTTAAACACCAATTTAAGTAGTTCTTTCTTGGTTCTAATTTTCATCTCGTCTTTAATAATATCAGGCCAAAGTGACGAAAAACAAATAAACGGTAAACCATCACGCTTTATTAAAAATTTTATGTTAGTTCTAAGCAGGCCGATAAGTATTTAATAAATATTTTCCCTTTAATGATGTGCCACGAAAAATATTACTACTTATAGGAGTATATTACTTATAAGTTAGGATATATAGAAGCAGATATTTCGGTGTTAACCATAGTCAGATATTATGATATTTTATTGTCAATGCGTTGATAACATACTAGACAAGTTTTTCATGAGAATTTCATTGGTGTACAGATTATGATCCAATCGAAGCAGGATATTTTGTGAAGAACGTGAAAACCGTAAGGGATCCAGATGTGAATAAAATAAATTATTTAGTTTGAGGAAAATGGAGTGAAAATTAGAAAATAAAAAATACTTATTTTTTACAGTATTTTTAATACAAATGGCCATACAGAAATTCCAAGCGACGGAAAAGAGAAACCAACATATTTTCAGCATCTAGGTACCTAAAACGTTATATGATCTGTAAAAATTTGACAATTCTACATTTAACATAGAACGGAAGCTTTCACGGCTTTGCTCAATTAAGAAATCATGACTTTGGAGATTAGACTGTGTCAAATTGGAGTTAATATCCTACGTTTCGCCTTAGATTGCACGAGGCATCTTTAGGGATCTTTACTCTACGAGATCTGAACACTGAATGAGCTCGAAGAGATTCAGGCAGGGTTTTATTCCAGACTTGTGCTCGCCGAACCGTGACCCTGTGTTAAGATCATTTTCCACGTTGATGTAGACCGTAACCCGTATTTCTGCTGTTATTTTTTTTTACGTTTAAATATTTCAATAGATTCTCTAATTTTTCGTTTATAAAATCCTGAAACCGATACTTGCTAGGACCTTGGTTTCCTTTACATTTATAATATGTTTGTTGGTGTTCAGCTACAGCATATTGAACAATTTGTTTATTTTTAGTACATCGTTCGTGTTCCGTAAGTCTAGTTGATATTGAGCGTCCTGTTTCTCCCATATACACTTCTCCAGGCGCAAGGAATTTTATATACTTCTTCTATTTGGAAAGGTCCAATATCTTTCGGGGATCGCAAGCATTGTCCAATCTTCTTATGTGCATTGAAGATTGTACGTTTGTTGGACCGCCGAAGTAATCGTCCTATTTTCAATTAAATTAAATGAAGACGCAAACATTCTGGTACTTCCAGCAGATAAAAGCAACGCCACAGTCGTCATGGACAGAATGGGATATGTGGAAAAAGTTACTCAACTTTTGGAAAACAACATCTATAAGGTTATACAGCAGACCCCACAAGTAGAATAGAAAGATGCATTACCAATCTGATAACGTCATCCAGTTGCTGCATAGCATTTGAAAATATTTTATAACGAATGAACTGTCTGATAGTCCGTTAACATTAATTATTTTTATTACATATTAGATTAAAGTTATACATTTTCTTTTTTTTTCTTATGCGCTATATTAGTTTAGTACACTTTTTGTTTAACTTCGTTTATTTTGCTTGTACAACGATAACAAAATAGAGTTTAAGGTCGCGTAATTTTAATTTCAATATTACCGAAATTATTTACGTCGCATATGTATTGTTTATTTCCTTTAGTTAAGCTCACCTGGATTCATTAACAGCATATTTATAATGATCTATCGAAAAATGTGATTTTTTTGATTATTATTTCGTTT
Organism: Kuschelorhynchus macadamiae; assembly: GCA_030620095.1. NCBI lineage: Eukaryota > Metazoa > Arthropoda > Insecta > Coleoptera > Curculionidae > Kuschelorhynchus > Kuschelorhynchus macadamiae. The sequence continues at coordinate 35,410 of JAUTXW010003024.1, forward strand.
TTTAATTGATTTGTTTTTTTTGTTTTAAGGTAAATTTCGTCCATAAAAAATTGTCCATAAAGTTATAACAATTTTCTTTTGTTTGTTTATTTGTAAAACCAAGCAGCTCCAAGATTTCCAGGTTCTACGGTCTTCCGAAGATACACAAAGACAATGTACCACTTCGACCGATCATCAGTGCAATAGCCTCGCCCATATACCAACTAGGTAAATATCTTTAAAATTTTCTTAATCCATTTACTGGAAAAACAGATTTTTGTATCAAAAACTCTGCACATTTCGTGGAAAAACTTAAGGTAATCCAGTTCCAGACATACTGGATCATCAAAATTTTGACAAGAACTTAATAGACCTAGTGGAAACTTGTCTTAGATCTACTTATTTCATTTTTCAAGGAGATTTTTATGAACAAACTTCGGGGGCAGCTATGGGATCTCCTCTATCACCTGTGGTAGCGAACATCTTTATGGAAGCCTTTGAGGATATTGCTCTAATATCCGCTCCACTAAAACCAAAACACTGATACACACTCAGATATGTAGATACTTTTGTTGTCTGGGCTCATAGACAGGAGAATCTTTTCTTATTTCTGGACCACCTTAATCAACAACATCATAATATCAAGTTCCTTATGGAAATTGAATCTAATGAAACGATTCCCTTTCTAGATGTATGCATTTTCAATGCCAAAATCAGATGAAAGGTTATAGATCAATATTGAAAATTAATAAACATTTGTTTAATGACAAAAATCGATCTTAAGGATGTTTATTTTGCAGTGTAACATAAGAAACCGAAAATATTTAAGATTTAAATACGGGAAGATTTTATAGGAATTTAATGCTCTACCTTTTGGTCTTAATATTGCTCCATATATATTTACCAAACTTTTAAAATCTATTCTCTGTTATTTAAGAATATGAGATAAAAAGAAATAAAATTATGAGTTTAGAAAATTTTCGCCGAAAGGAATATTGTAAAATTAGGCAACTTGTAGCTTTAATTGGCTAACTGGTAGCTGTCTGTCCAGCTGTCGAGTATGGTTTACTATATTTTAAGGTTTTTAGAAAGAAAAATGGCTTACAGTAACAGACTTCAGTTGTAACTGTATCAGTAGAATATCAGTTCCTAAATAAGTAGGAGAGAATTGTCTGATGGTTAAGTAATTTACAATCTTTTTTTACTGATGCGTCAATAAAGGCCTGGAGAACTTGCTGAAAAAATAAGAGTACTCATGGGTTCTGAAATGAAAATCAACTATCATATTAATTATTTGGAATTAGTGGCTGCATTTAATGGTTTAAAATGTATCACAAAGAATTTAAAAAACTGGCAAAATATTTGTTTTTATGCTTTTCCACCTTTTGCTGTCATTCCAAAACTTTTAAAAAATATTGTGAATGACAAAACTAGAGTTATGTTGCCAGTATGGACCAATCAACCCTGATACCACTCATTAGAAGGGTTAACTTATAAATTAGTTTATTATTTATAACCTCTAGTCACAGGGTGTAAACAATTGCATTAATAAAAATATTTTCTATATAAAAATATGTTAAAATTTTTTGGTAATAATAAATGTCAGCCTATTTTGCCTTTACCTATCTTGAAAGAAAACCTACCGTTTTGTGTATCGACGACTATTTGTCATTATTTAAACAACAAGGCTTTTGAAACTAGAAGGACAAGAAAATCTTATTATTGCTATAAAAGAGCAATATAAGGCAGCGTCTAGCAGGTGGCTTAAGAAGGTACTATCAATTGTCGATGCGATGATTAATGTTGAAAATACTAGGAAAATGGCAGGTTGGATAAAAAATTCGGTGACACTTAATACATTTTATAACAAACCGCTTACCTTCCAGCTTTGCTAAGACTATACCTTCAGTTAAAAAGTAATGTATAAAAATCATGTTTATAATTTTTTTACCCATTACATATTGCTTACTTATATACTTATATTTACTCTTCATTATTGTAATTATAAATGGGCTTTTGTAATAGAGAGAATTATACATATATATATATATATATATATATATATATATATATATATATATATATATATATATATTCTCTTTAAACCTCTACATGATATATAAAGATGTTCGGAATATGAGTGAAATATAATTAATATGTTGGTCGCCTTACTTAATAAGGTAAGACAATCTTAGTTACCTATCCAAGCTCAGATTACGGTCTATTTACCTGGGGCACGCAACAATATAATGATTAAAATACGCTGTATATTTGGATAAATCAGTGTATAATAGACAATTTCCTGAAATCTTTAAACTTGTGAGCTATGGCACATCGCAACACAGGGTGTCCGGAAAGTCCGTTCGAATAATTTCGAAGATGATTCTACATAAAAAAAAATTAGGAAGGACAGTCTTAATTATCCCAGCTCATATTCGGAAAATTTTTACAGAGTACCATGTAGTTATACAGGGTGTCCGAATATACCGTTCGAATAATTTCAAACGTCATTCTACATGAGAAAACACGAAATTGGTTTCATATGTACCAAGGCACGAAAATGCATAGTTTTCAAGATACACAGTGTAAAACTTTTTTTAAAAAATTGGTTGTTAAAAAATGTCTTAATTATCCTATGGTCGAGTTCGTTGAAATGTAGCATTGTTTGTAGTAATAAGGGGCTAATTTAGCCTTAATTAGATCAAGATTGTTAAGTCCAGTGGCGTCCCAGGGAACACCAAATAATATTGATAAAAGAAATGCGCGCCACTGACTTTTTTTTTCGTATTAAACAACTCAAAATAGAACATTTTTGTCCCTTGAATTGTTTTTGTATCTTGCTCGGTTTTCGAGAAAAAAAATAGAACCCAATTTAATTCATGTCCTTTGGGCATAGAAACTGTTGTTTGTAAAAAATTTTGTTTTTAATATTTTTTGTGTGATCCAGAGACATGCATTAAACTGGTTTTTATTTTTTTCTCTCGAAAGCGAAGCAACTTGTATCTAAATAAAAGATTAAAGATATGGCGGCCCTAGGTTGACACTACATTTGACATAGCAACCAAAAGTCTTGTCAAAAATTATTGTACTAAATAAGAGTTCTAGTGTATTTGACTCTTAAAAATGCCGAACTTCCGAAATTCATTTGAGGAAATGACCGACATGTATTTAATGTATGGTAGAGCTAACTGTTGTGATCTAAAAGTGCGCAGATTATACTACGAAGCCTTTCCAAATCATCGACTTCCTTCCGATAGATTATTTAGTAGTAGTAGTATAGCAGGGGCGGTCCTGGGACACCTCGATGGCATCTTGACCACCGATCGGTCCCAGGAGCTCTTCGGCTCACCTGCCTGCAAGAAGTGTTTACCTGTCACTTTTGTGCACCTGTCTTTTGCGTGCCACCTGGTTTGCACAGGTAGGTGTGATTTTTGAAAAAAACTTCCAAGAAGCGAGCTTCGCGTCATCACAAGAGCCGAGCCTCGCCTCGCCGAATTCCCAGAATTGTTTTTCTGTTAATTAAAATGAATATGTTCGACGTAAGACTAGAGGTCAGGTTCGCAGATAAGAAAAGGTCGAGTACCGAGAATTGTTTTTCTGTTAATGTTCGACGTAAGACTAGAGGTCAGGTTCGCAGATAAGAAAAGGTCGAGGATGTAGATAAGGAGATGTTTGTGTAGTATTGAGATGAGCAATAATAATGTTGTTATAATAAATAATATTTATTTCGAATAATAAACGATAAAAAACGTATAGCGCTTAAAATAATTAATATAACGAGATTTGTTTTCAACTATTTAAAATTAATGTGTTCGAGCCACAAGAGTTCGAGTCTGGTCTAATTTTCTATTAAGATAATGGAATAAAACTCAACTTTGAAATAATTTGGATTTATTTAAATTTTCAGATAGAAATATAAAAAAAAGTCAATCCTTTCAAATAATGTTTATTAAAACAATATTAATAAATACACTATTCTTGAAATTTTCTTTTCTTTCTTTCGTAAAAAGCAAATTGTGCAATATTGTACGAAGTTTCCATTTTAATTCGGGTCCAGTAATTTTGAGTCGAGTTGTCACTGATGTTAGCATAGAAATAATCTTCATCCATCTGTCGCCATCCCCAATCATCTTGTGGCTGTGCTTGATACAGATGAAAACATTTGTCCATTTTGTTTGTCACGAGGTTACTTTTGGTATCCAAAAACTGTTGTTTGGTGGGAATGGGACAGCTATGATGTGGCTATAACAAAAAAACAATTCTATGACTGGGGTATTGATTCCTTGCAGTACAAGTCAAGTTCCGACGTCGTTCCAACAAATGACTGTGCTCTGTGAATGCGAATTGATTCCTGACAAAAGCAGAAATGTAGCTTACAGAGGTGACAGTAAATTGTAGCTAATGGTTCGTGTTTTCGTTGTGATCCGACATCTAATTTAATCTGTTTATTCTGTCTTGTAGTAGCAGCGGGCGTATATTTGACAGGGGTCAAGTTGTGAAATCTTTTGCGATCATTTGCCTCCAAATATTTGATATCAGTCGTGGTCTGAAATAATATTTTCAATTTAAATATTGCATTTATATTTAAAATATAACTATTTACCTCTTAACTGGATGAGACGGAATTTTTGAATATAGTAGATTACCCGTAACAAAAGAAGAATAAATGAAACTAAACATTGTTATATCCCCACGGTAGAGTGTCTGTGTTTAACTGTTGATAATAGTTCGTGTAGTTAACTATTCGCTTGTCGTCAAAAGGACTCAAAGCGGTTTTAATTTGATTAATAGTAAATACGTTATGCTTTTTGGATCTAATAAAATTTTGCGCAACATCGATGGTAGTATTGTTAAAAAGACACTGATAATAATCATGAAAAGAAATTTGTTTCAATGCTGAAGATTGAATACCCTTAGCTTTTTTAACAATTTTTTCTTTGTTTGCAGCGCTGTCTTTATCACTAAAAGTTTTAAAACAATACATTTTAGAACGCAAGCCGATAAATTCAGTCATAACCTGACCACAACATTCATCCTTCATTAGCCCATAAACTTTTTTATTTTTTTGTTGAATATTGTATACGTTGTCTTTAGGGTAATCTGACGTATCAAACATATGTATATTTTCCCTAATGCAGTCATAAATATTATAATTTGAAAATAGATAAATAAGACTGTCAGTGTCAGTGTACATTAATTTAGCATTAGACTGGAATTTCGGTATAATAAAATTGTAATGAAAATCGTATATTATCGTTTTTGAAATATCTAAAATAGACATACCGATGTAAATTGGTTTATTAAATTTTATGTTTAATCGGTTCATTTCGATTAAGACTAGATTTTCTGTAAAAATTTCACAACTGTGAAAATTAGGTTGTGAAATGTAATAATTTGCACCATATCTGCCTGACCATTTCGAAACTAATTTTATATCACGATATTTGCGTACATTTTCAATTGTTTTTCCATATGGTGCGTTATTCATCAATTTAAAGAAATTTTTTTCAAACTCGTTTTTACTGTTTATTCTGAGAGTAGTATTTAGGTCTATATATTTTTTTAGCCATGGAGATTGTTTAAATTTTAAACACCTATGAATTTTTCCAATTTTTAGACCCAATTTGGTGACTAGCTGCAAATTTTTGTGATGAATAACGTAACGTTTCTTATCATAAAGAGTGGTTAATAGTTTGGGAAGTGAAGTAGCTGAAGTTGGTGGTACTAAATGTTCAGGACAGAGTGGTAAATCCTTATGTGTTTCAAATAACTCTTTTGGATAATAAAGGTCCACTTCAAAAATATACCCATATTCACTATTATCGGCTACATCTAAAATATTTGTTTCCTGATAGATATCTTCAACCCACTGAAAGTCTCCAGTAGGCAGAGGATAACTCATAGCAGCACCATATAAATTTACAACATCGAAATACATGAGATAGCTAGATGGTTTGTCAGGGTTATATTCTACCCCCATATATTCATTATTAGCCTTAGCGTATCTATTTGAGCATTGTGAAATTCCCCCTCTTATACCCTTTTCAATAAACATGACCATATCAATATCTGTTAAGAGGTCCAATTTTACTTCACTAATTTTTAACATGCTATCAAATGCTAATCCTGGTGCTGTATAATAATGTAGAGGGTCCAATTGATATGTTTCCAAACAGACTTTGCGAAAGTTTTCAAAGACATCAACTAAAAGTAGGACATCGGTTTTAAGATACAATTCAGCATATTCTTGAAGCCTTTTAATTTTAAACGTATCCCACACCGTAGAAGCATGTTGATACTCTTCGGTTGATATGTTTGAATTAGAAATAGAACTATAAAATAGCTGTATTGGAGGTAAACTGTTATCTTGCAGTTTTTCCCAAGAGTCTAGATATTCGTAAGGAAATACCCCCTTCCTGGTCATTAGTTTAAATTTAACATCATCCGGATAGTAGTATCTTGTAACAGTTTTTTGGTGATCCTCTAAATAGGATGCTAGTTTTTCCAAGGAACTGGCCATAAAACGAAATGAATCGATAAATCTAAAGCTGATATCTGAATTTTCAATGTACTTGGTGAAAGATATGTATTTTTCTTTATTAAGTGGAAGCAAACTAATTATACCTTTCACTTCTGTAGAAAGGGCCTTGATTAAGAAGTGACTATCGTATCCTGATAGATTATGAAATATTACAGGCACAGTTTTTTTTTTATCTGAAAATTTTAAATTACATGATTTATGTGCAGCTCCTCGGAATAACCCCGTTAAATGACAATGGTCTCTTACTTTATAGTTATCCCCTAAAAAAGGTTCATTACAAAAATGACATGTTTTTGCTTGACAATAAGCCTCATTTTCTTGTTTACTTAGAGGTATCATAGATTGTGGGTTTGAATATATTGAATTAACTTTATAAGCAATTTTGCCAAGTTCCCTGACAAACCATTCTTGACACTTTTCTCCAGTATATGAATGAAATTCCGATAGCGAATCATCATAAGAACATTTTAGAAAATATGAAATACTAAATGGTTCATGTTTTTGATATTTTTTTGATTTCTTAGTGCATTGCTTGTCTTCATACTTGACAAGCATGCTCTCTAAATCTGCGTAAATTGCAAAAGGAACCAATAATTTATTTGAGAAATTTTTAAAAGTTAAAATTTTTTCATTTTCCTTTGGCAATGTAATTTTACATTTATTCAATAATTGGCAATCTTTGGAATGTTTTTTCAAAATGGGTTCAGTTTTAAAATGATTGAGACAACGCTCGCAAAACCATTTTTTATGTTTTCTATTACCCATTTGGGTATTCAATAAACCACTTAATTTTTTTATGCATGCAAAATGAAATGTTGTGTTTGCAGGTTCGAGAAAATATTGTGTGTTTTCTAATTCAACGTTATTACAAGGTAGTATAAGTAAATTAACTGTATCTGTAAAATATTCTATTTTGCTTAATAATAAGGGTAAAATTTCTCTCTTTCTTAAACAAAAAACATTAATAGCTAAGTTGTTCATTCTTTCAAACTTGGAAATATCTTTTAGAGCAATTGGAAATTGAATTCCATCATATTTCAAATAGTGACTGAAATGATCATAAGATGACGTGCGTGAAACGTTTTTGCCTTTTCTGGGTCCACGTACAGCACACATGATAGCCCACAAAAAACAATAAACGTCTTTATTTTTAATATTGATAACACTTTTAGTTTTTTTTATGAATTCAGGCAATTGCACATAAGTGGAAGACCCCACGCTTATTGGATTAAAAGAATTAATATTTACTTTCAAGTACCAAATTTCACACAAGGCCCAACCACTGTCTCTTTCTTGAAATTCTTCAAGTTGAACCAAAATCTTATCAGTAACGTGTATCTTATACCATTCAGTCAGATTCGTAGATGGTTCAATTAGTGAATTTTTCGTTGTAAAATGTTTAGCGGATTTTTCTAAATTTTGAGGTTTTATAAATAAACCTGAAAACACAACATTTACTTTAATCATAGAATTTTTAAGTTCAGTTTTAATCCTGTTTGAAAAAATACGAAAAGCACTATTTAAAAACTCTCTTGGTTCTTTCATCTTTAAATTGTTAATAATTCCCGTTTTTATTCTCCCTTTAAAACAAGAATCAACATCTTCCCAAACTAATTTTCTTTTTAATAGACCCTTGTTATTTTTTAAATGCAATTTAAAACGCAATAAAAAGTGTTTTAAAATTGACAAATTACTTTCCACTCTACTATAACTAGAAACACATGAACTATTTTTTAAACATTTTTTAATAATGGCAATTGATTTTTTTAGATAACGAATATGTGTTTGGTAATCTTCTTTTGTTTTAAGTAATCTACTTACCATTTCAGTTTTCTGGACCGCTTCACTTGAAAATGAATCTAGGACTTTGTTGCTGCTGGACGACATTTTGGTTTTTGTTTTCTTTTAGTGTAGTGGCAAGAAGGACTACAAAGACTGCAGTGTGAATAAGTTCGGTGTGTGTATGATAATTTATATACAAAACTCTTATCAATCATTCGCGTCATTTCTATTGACACACACACATACACACGCAAAGTAGCATGGTATCATATCATGTATATGTAAAATTTTCCAGAAGATAAGTCACGTTGCACCAAAAACATGTTTTATCAAATATAGGTCACGTTGCACCTTTGACCTTTGCATTTTTATTTTTTCGTTATCGAATACAATTCACGTTGCAAAATATTAGGAAAATTTCTGTTTTTGCTAGTAATTATGATAAAAGATAAAGAAACATTTACTGTGGACGTGGTGTTATAATATGTAACGGAGCAAATTTTGTTGAAAATTTCCTTTGAAATTAATGAATACTTTTATCGTCGTCTACGTCAAAATTGCTAATTTTTTCAATGATAAATTTGTATTTATACTCATCCAGAGTTTGCGTTTGGTATCAGTTCTATGTCTATCCGTTTTTTGGAAACAGCCAAACGAAAATATTCAAGATGGCAACAGTACCCAGTACACTTGTTGTATTTTCTGAAGATAAAATAAACTTTCCTGTGCGTCACGTCTTGGTTGTTATGAAACAGCTTTTTCAGTAAGTATTTGTTAAAGTGTTAGTGAACGTACCATTTATTATAATAACAGCTCCTTTTATTACATTTTGTGCAAGAATTTATTTAGCTAGGTGCTGTAGCTTATTTTATATATTCCATAAATTTATATAGCACATGTTTTTTTAATTTTGAAAGCTTTTCAGTGAAGCAATATTTTTTATTTTTGCAAAAATACTGAATATATAAAAATGATTCCTATGAGGTGTTATAAAACCTGTATTTAGAGAAGTTTTTTTTTCCTTTCAGATATGGTGTTAATAGGATTCTCGAAAGGGATGATAAGGTGTATATACACCTTACTTATAGTCCCCGGAGAGAAACCTTGAAAAGAAAATTTGGAAATCTCCCCGTACGCTATCTACGGACAAAAATGAATAATGATGAGGAATTTAGGATACTCGAAAGAGTGGTAAAACGGTTCAAATTTAATCTTGTGGACGAGGATGTGGAAATGACTGTTAGTGAGCAACAACGACGAACACTACCATCAACATCGTCGTCGTCGTCGTCGTTGCCGTCGTCGTCGTCGTCGTCGAAACGGCAAAAGTTGACTGTGGAGGAGGTCTATTCCTCCAGCGAGGATGAAGAGCAACAACAACAACAACAACAACAACTAGAACAAACAAATGTAAATTCATTTTAGTAATTTTAGTGTTCTTTTTTCAGATTTAAATATAGTTAGAATAGTATATTTATTCTTTTATTACAGAAAAATCAACTAACTTTGATAGAAGGTTATAATTACCTAAGCTTAAAAAAGTGTTGGACTTCAAAATCATTACATGATGTGATTGTTGCTGAGGTTCTGGATGAGGTAAAAATCATTAACCTATTACTAAAATCTTGTCCGTGCAGATCCTTTGTAGCCGGTGGTTATCCTAGTTATTTAGTAGGTCGAACCAAAACTTACGCAGATATTGACATGTTTATTGAACTTAGTCCTGTATGTGAATCGGTATGTTTATTGATTTTAAATATACTGATAGAGAAACTTAAGGAAAATGGTTATAGAAGTGTACAAAGTATAACAACTGTAAATAATTACTCAACAAAATTTTTCTTACGAAATGTTGTCGTCAAAAAAGGTTTTTTATTACAATTGATATTTTTGAAAGAAAACTCTAACCATTTAACTTTTGAAGAACTAATTATACATACGATAACTAATTTTGATTTAGATATATGTAAAACTGCTTTATTTAGGCAAAATAATTCGTTACATACAATTCAAATTAATCAAATGAAGAAAATTGAAAATTGTATTCCAAGAAATCTTAATCGTCGTGATAAATATATAGAAAGACGCCTTGAAAATGGATTGAATGTAGACACCTTAGCAATGATATGTCTGAAAAAAATAACATGTCTAAAAGTAGGATAACGATTTGAATAAATACAATTTACATAATATTTTAGTTTTTTATTTCAATCTTCATTACAATTTCTACATTTAAATGTATTCCAATGATATAAATTAAATACGTTTTCCAAGGTACAATTTAATGTGTTACTATCATGTTGCTGACAACGATATGACTTGAATATATTTTGTAATTCGGCCAAGGGTGGACATCCTCTTGTTTCCAAATCAATAACGGTGTAATTTGTTTTGAACAATAATCGGGTCAACCACTCCAATTTCTGATTTCCCTTTACTGCAATGATATTGTCGGTGTAGTCGTTATTCCAAGAGTCCACAGTGTCATATCCATTTTCTTCATTAATAAAATCTTTTATAAACTCAGTCAGATTTTCATATTCCAAATTTTCAAAAGCATCGTTTGACCATTCCAAGCCATGTACGTTGTTGGTTAACCATTTCATGTGATTTCTAATTTGGTCTTTGCAAAAGTCCAATTCAAAAGGAAGTTTAACTGAAGCATGTTTATAATTTTTATTTGAGGTATTAAGAATTGCAATTTCCTTGCACAAAAAAGTTGAGCTGCCATATTGAAATCCTTGTATATCTATTACAAACATGACTCTTTACAAAACGTTCACTATACTGCTGCTGCTGCTGCTGCTGCTGAGACTACTCCACCTTTTACCGCGAACAATCGATGACTGACGTTTTACTTTTCACACTTTGAAATTTAATATACTTTAACTGTACTGGTTAAAGGATTGTATTTGACTAAACGATCGTGTAGAATCAAACAGAATGCTGAGGTATTGTTTGTTATTGTTTTAGTTGTTTCGAATTCAATGCGAATATCAACAGCTCCACCTTTTAGGATGTCTTCACCTTGACGTGAACAGTCAACAACAATTAATGCTGCTTTAGTCTTGTATGTTGTTGGGTCATAACACGGATCACTCTGATTTTTATAATAATAGGATTTTTGAAATTGTTGATACATTTCATACGCAAGCGCATATTTATTGTTATCAAAGTCCAAATTTAGATTATCGTATGGAAACATATCAGAGTTCAAATACACCTTCAAATTTAATAAACTGCAATGCTGAAAATGACTCGCATTTTTCGCAATATTATTTTTCACACCAGTTTGAAAACCAATGATGATAAAACGAGGCTTCTCCAATTGATTTGATGATTTCACTGCCCATGTGTGGTTTTTGCTTTGCTGCAGTTGTGGGTATTCATGTAGTTCCCAACTTCTGAAAGCAATCGTTAATTCCCTGTTACTTTCAAATTGTTTAAGTAAACGTAATTTTTGAGTATCACTAACGGTAACATGAGGCATTTTCCACAATATCTTACTCAGTGTAACTTTATAGGTTTCCTTTTTGTCATTTTTTTGCATGATTCCCTCTGTATCAGAATTGCTTCTAATTAATATTAATTCTTGACGAATATTCATGATTATCTTATGAAAATCCTCCGTAAAACCCATCAACATTTTTAGCGGAATACAAACATTAAAACTACCGTTACCATCCAAAATTTTTGGATTGTCTTCACAATCCCATCCAGCATTCTGAAGTGCAAAATATTCAGCTTTCGAAAATGATACGTAACCTTTCATTGTTGTGGCTATGCCGGGATTTCGAACCCGATCGATAACCACTCCTCCTAGTTCATAGCGAATTTCATCAAACAAATGAACAATTCCGTTATTGATAAAAGTTACATTATCACTATAGGTATTATCGTTTTTAAGCAACTTTCCTTCAATGTATAAAAAGCTTTGACTCGGTAACGTGTATAAATCTTGTGTTTGTATTGGTATTCTAATTTCATCGTTATTGTTTAGAGTTGTTGAGGAATAAGGTTGATGTGTATGGTATTGATAATTTATGATTGAGTCATCATTTAGCACATTTTCTCCCACTTTTAACATGTTATAACTCATTGTCTTTGTGCCTATATCTACACTTGCAAACTAATATAATAAAAATTCTTTCCAAACTTGTAGTAATCCGTAATTTAAAACTACACCAAAATCTTTGTAATTTTCCAATTTTTAATTTTGATTTTTCTTCTTCTCGTCCTCCTGTAAACTGAATCCCAGTGAGAGTAGTACACGTTTGTTTTTAGATGTTAACTCCTTAAACGTTCTGGTGGAACTAATAGTTGTCTGTTCATCTAATTGGGTTTTATGACAATTTTCAAACGAGTCCTTTGGTATATTTAAAGAATTATGATTATACAGAAAAACCATTTTAAAGAATTCGCTTCAAATGTAACCTTATCGTTACTAGCTCGTTTCTGAAATTGACTAATTTCTTATCCTGATCAGTTATTTTAAGGATTATCTCATCGATATATCGTGTGCTGATTAAAATTTCAAAAGTAACTTTATTCGATGAAGATGAAATGGAAATAGTTCAAAACAAAATTTTAATAAAACAACCAAATCTTAGAATAAATTATTTGGATTAGTTAGATAATAGTGATACGTGTAATTTTAGTAAATATTTCTATTTTTTTTTGGGTAAGTAAATAATAATATTTGTATACTTTTTTTTCACTGTGTTCCCCAAATAAAATACTTACGATGTTATATAAATTCTAAGTGAACGATTGGATGCGGAGTTAGTTTTTTACATTTTAATAGTTCTATATATAAATATATTTTTTTTCTAATTAAAAAGTTTTAAAATAAAAAAAAATTTCTACGACACCATCTACAATCGTGGTATTTGTAAAAGATAAAATTAATTTTCCGTTAAAGATGGCTTTAGTTGTCATGAATCAACTTATATTTATTTAACAGGAACTTACTTATTTTTTAAACTTATTTTACTTATTTAATATATTTATCCTTTCATTGTATATTTTATATCTATGTTCTGTATTTAGAATTTTTTCAAGTACACTTTCACATTCTTTAATTTTTTTTTCAAAACGAAGTCTAACTAGATAATATTTTTGACAGTCACTTTTTCGAGCTTGTCTATATACAAAATTCCATTTAATTAAATAATAGTATTTATTTTGATTTTCTTTGAAAGTTACTGATTTTTTTTATGGTATATGCAAAAACTTTAATAGAAAGTAATTTGTCAATTTTAAAAACACTTTTTATTACGTTTTAAATTGCACTTAAAAAATAACAAGGGTCTGTTGAAAAGAAAATCAGTTTGGGAAGATGTGGATTCTTGTTTTAATGGGAGGGTAAATAAACTAGGAAATTTAGTTTCAAACATATTATATTTGAAAAAATATAAATTTTAAGATAAATGTATTTCTTATGAAATGTTTAAATGGAATAATACAAAAAACTCAAACCTCTCCTATTGTATAATAACAAAACCATTACTTACATTTACATATGCAACTACGCAGTAGAAATGATTACTTAATTTGTAAATAGAATATATTTTTTATATAAGGTGTAAAAACTTATTTCTTTAATTGTGGGTTAATTTGTTAACTTTATTATTATGGATTCACTGAAATTATCTTATGTATTATAATAAAATCTAATTCACTGCAACAACTTAAAAAAATATGTATATACCTAGATCCCTATTCAACTATTCTAGTAGACTTCAGTCCATTATAAAAATGGATGTTAATTCTGAAATTAGCTTACAGACTCTTGATCAGTTGGTCAGTAAAGTGCTACATAAAATCGAGCAGGTAAGCAGATTAATTAAAAAAAGATGAATATTTATTTTGGATAAAATATTTAAATAAAATAATAAGATTAGTCAAAAAAAGTAAATCAAATGTATTGCAAATTTTTCAAAAATTGAATCAAGTTTAACTTATTTAAAAAATTATAAGGAAAATTTTAAAATCAAAAAAGGATAAAATTTAGTCGTTCTGCTCTATTTAAAAATAATTAAAAAAAAAATTATTATGGCAAGATATTGAATCGTGTTTTCAGGAACGAATATGAACAGGTGCTATTATAAACTTAAATATTAAAGATCCAACAATTTTTTTAAATAAAGCATACAAAAGTTTTTCAATTCAGATAAAAAAAGGAATTAAAAAAAATCTATCAAAAGTTAATATTATATTTTCCGCAATGTTTATTAAACCACATAATTTGGAAACTGATATAAAAACATTTTTCTACAAATAACGAAATTATTGACAATAATACTGCTCTAAAAGAAATTGGTATACTGAAAATGTGAAAAATAAAATTTTAAAAAAATTGGAAGAATTTCGAGAAAGAGATTCTGGTTGTGCGTTATATGAAATTTTACATTTAAAAGTAAATATAAATAATTTTACCCCTATAAATGTTGATCTTCCAACTTACACAGAAATACCTCAATTTCTTAAAAATACAAAGGAATTATTAACATTAAAAATAATGATCAATATTATTTTTATGGTCAATTGTATGTGCTTTATATCCAGTAAGTGATAAAAAAAACAAAAATATAAACAGAACATCATCTTACCCTCATTTTAGTGAGGTATTAAAGTATGATAACATTGAATTTCCCATATGCATTAAAAAATATATTAAAATTTTAAATATTAAATAAATTATTAATTAACATTTTCACTAAAAAAACAATCTCAAATTGTTCCACTGTGTTCAAGTCAATAAAATTATTCTCCAACAATAAATTTATTAATGATTCCTTGTAATAATAAAATGGATTATTTTAATGATGAAAATAACTATACAAATATATATCATTTTGCTTTAATTAAAGATCTATTACGTGTATTAAACCAACAAATGGGAAATATAAGTCACAAAAAATGGTTTAGTGAAAGATGTTTAAATCACTTTAAAACTGAAGAAAATCTTTAAAAACATTTAATTTGTTGTAAAACTACGAATAAAACCAAAATAACTTAACCATCTGAAGATAACAATATTTTAAAATTTACAAATTTTAAATTTAAACAAAGAGTTTCTTTTGCAATTTATGCTGATTTAGAAAGTATTTTAGAGAAAAAATCCAAACACAATTAATTCAAAGTCTACTACTACTACTACTACAATATATCAAGAACATAAAGCTTTCAGCATTACATATTATTTTAAATATAATAGTTCTTTATCATATTTTAAAATATTTACAGGAAAAGATTGCATTTAATGGCTCGTGGTGCTACTCATTCATCTTGTAATCATCTTGACCTTTTGTTATCTGCGAAACTGACCCCATGACACTTGTATTATTCCACAATCTCTCTCCGGCTACGATAGTTATTTCTTAATGTAAAGGGAAAAAATTATTTTATTACCCATTAATAAAGAAAGATATATTTCTTTTACAAAATATATAGAAAATCCAAATATTAATTTTAGATTTCTGGATTCTTATAGATTTATGTCTTCCAGTATTAACAATTTATCCTCTTATTTACCTAATGGTAAAAAAATAGTCTTAAGAGTTTTTATACATCAAATAACGAATTTGAATTACTATCACGTAAAGGAGTTTTTTCCATATGGATATTTAGATTGTTGGGAAAAATTAAAAGACACAACATTACCGAAAATAGAATCTTTTTATAGTTCCATTAGTGGTAAAAATGTCACAAGTTGAATATTGTTTTGCTCAAACCGTTTTTGGAATACTTTTAATATCAACAATTTAAAAGAATATGCAGAATTATACCTTAAAACTGACGTTTTTTACTTTTGGCTGATATTTTTGAAAACTTTAGAGACATGTGTCTAACAACATACGAACTAGATGCATTGTGGACCTATACAGTTCCAGGTTTAACTTATCAAATTGTTTTGTCACAAGGTATCGAATTAGAACTACTACTAACTGACATTGACATGCTTTTATTATCGAAAGAGGTATTCGAGGAGGTATATCTCAATGTTCGAATAGATATGGTAAAGCTAATAATAAATATATGGAAACATCTTACGATTCAAAATTAACTCAATCTTATTTAATGTATTTTGATGTTAATAATTCATATGGTGCAGCAATGAGTTTACCATTACCTCAAAAAATTTTAAATGGAGTAATCCAAATAATTTTACACCTAATATTATTTTAAATATTGCTGACGATAGCGCCATTGGATATATATTTGAAGTTGATATAGAATATCCTAGAGAACTTTTTTCAATTACATAAAGATTTAACACTTTGTCCGGAACATTTATGTCCACCAAAATCAAAACTTCCAAAATTGCTAACTACATTTTTTATTAAAAAAAAAATATATATAATTCATTATCGAAATTTAAAACAAGCTTTACAATTAGGATTAAAACTTATAGAGATAGATAAAGTATTAAAATTTGATCAATCATGTTGGTTAAAAAAAACATATTGATTTAAATACAAATTTACGAAAAGAAAGTAAAAACGATTTTGAAACTTTTTTTTAAGTTATTAAATAATGCATTCTTTGGAAAAACCATAGAAAACGTACGCAAACATAAATGGTAGATTTGGAGCAAATTTTTTATATTTCAGAACCAAATTTTCATAGTTGTACTTGTATTTCTAACGACATTGTTCTTATCGAAATGTCACGGTTAGAAGTAAAAATAAATAAAACCAATATTTGTAGGTTTTAGCATTTTTTTTTTGGATCTGTCAAAAAAACGTTTCTTTATGACTTTCATTATAACTATATAAAAAATAAATTTGGATCTAACACAAAACTTTTGTATACAGATACCGATTCTTTAATATATCATTTATTTCTCGTTGACGATATCTATCAACATATTAAAGAAGATATTCATTTATTTGATACTTTAGACTATCCTTATAACAACGTATATACAATATGCCCTCAAAAAGTAAAAAAATTTAGGATTAATGAAAGATGAACTAAATGGAACAATTATGTTAGAATTTATAGGTCTTAAATCTAAAACGTATTCCATAAAAGTATATAAAACACAAATGGAATTAGAAAAGATATAAAAAAATGAAAAATCAAGGAATAGATTGAAAAGAAACTGATAATTTTATTCAAAATTATAACATTATAAAAAAGCAAAGGGAATTAATAAAACTGCACTTAAAACTATAACTTTTGATGACTATTATCAACGTATTTTTAATAATACTTGTAATAATGTTAATCAAAAAATGATTGTATCAAAATTACATAAAGTTTATACATTTAATCAGACAAAAGTTGCTCTAAATCCTTACGACGATAAAAGAATCGTCAATTACAAATATACAGATACTTTACCATGGTGATTTCCTTAAAACTAAAATTTACCTAATAAAAAAACAATATTCATGTTTTTAATTTTTCTAATTTATCTATTATCTGTTTCGAATAAAGCACCTAGAACAAAAAGTAAACCACAATATTAAAAGGTTATATTCTAAAAAATTAAATATATCAAGAAATATCATAATAAACAGGATATACAAAAAAATTACTATTTTTTTTAGAATAAATCAAAAAAGAATGACTACACCAAGAACCAAACTTTTTGATGCACCATCATCATCGTCGTCGTCGTCGTCGTCGTCGTCGTCATCGTTGACAACAGCACCAACAACAACAACAACAACAACAACAACAGCAGCAGTGCCATCATCATCACAATTGGTTGATTATAGCTGGGATGAAGATGGAACATTCGAAACTTATGATCCTATCCGTTACGTATCCAACCATTTGGTACTGCGACAAAGTCCGATAGGTGCTTCAAAAAGTGTAAAAAGGGAATTTCGTAGATTAGAACGAATAAAACATCAGTCTCATCATCAACAACAACAACAAAACCAACTATCCAGGCAGGCATTAAATTAATAAATTTGTTGAATACCAATATTTACTTCATATAATAACTAAATTTACTTTTTTTTTTTCAGATTAAATTAAGAAAAAACACACCCAGAGGCTCTAGCTCCTAGACAATTTACCTCTGAAGCGGCTGGATTCGATCTTTTCAGCGTAGAAGACCACACCATTGAACCATCATCAAAAATTGACACAGGCATACAAATTGAAATACCACAAGGATTCTACGCTGGTTTTCAGGTTTCAGATCATCTGATAATATTAAATAAAATATTAAAATATGTTATGTTTTTTTATATTAAAAACCTATACTAATAACACACTATAAGTGCAAATTTTTATAAATCCAAACCGAATTTATATTAAAAAAAGTTTAACTTACAAATCCAGTGACATACCTACTTCAAGATGCAGAAAAACAAGACATTAAAGAAGGATTCTATGAACTTCAATTGCAAAAAGTTAAATATCCAGACATTTATTTAGTTGAAAAGGTGTTAAAACGTAAAAACAATAGAGTATTCGTAAAATGGTTAGGTTTCAGTGATAAGTATAATAGTTGGATAGATAAAAATAATGTAGAGTGACTTAATAAAATAAATATTTTTTTCATATACGTTTTATTTCCATGTTTTCTACAAATAATTTATTGATCTTTAAACAAAAAAAAAACAGTATTTATAACCATATAACAACTTGGTGTTTGATAATGCACAATGCCAAGTAGTGCCATATGGATCCTTGTGAAAGTGACATTCGGGAACTTTCTTAAACTTGTTTAGCTTCGGTTCACTCTCCAAATTTTTTCCGCACTTATAAATTTTCTTTGAAAATTCACCTTTTCATCTCCTTTGACGTATATTTTTGGGGCATGATATCTTTTCATCACATGTTCTAAGACATTTGCTATTTCGTTCAAGTCTACTAAACCAGACTCCCATATTAGACCATGATATGAGTTTTCGAGATAAGATATCGTTTTTAAATCCTGGCCTTTTAACATGCTTTTGTCATATGGTGGTTTGAAAAGAAAATTTGAACAACGTGTTCCATCATACACAGCTAGTTCTTTTGGAATAAATCCAGAGGCACAATTAAATCTCTGGATATCAAGACACAAAATTGAATTTTCTCCTGCCATAGTTCGAATTACGAGACCCACTAAGTAAAACCAACAACACATAAAATAAACCGTAGTAGTTTTTTTTTACATTTTAATTTGCATATTTTTGCACTGTTCTATTTTGACATTAAAATCATAGACCTAATACTATTTACACCAAATACATAATTCGCTAAACAAGGATCACAAAATTTTAATAACTTTACTCTATGTTTTAAGTGTTTATTAATATTTTTTTCAACTGAACAATTACATCTTTGGCATAAAAATTGTATTCATTTATAGAAGGCTTACGTATATATTAATTATGTGTGCTATACATATTTTTAATCACCTGGTATAAGCTATTATTCGAAACAAATATTATTTATTAAAACATTATTATTGCTCATCTCAATACTACACAAACATCTCCTTATCTACATCCTCGACCTTTTCTTATCTGCGAACCTGACCTCTAGTCTTACGTCGTCGAAAATTAAAACAAGCTATTCTCGCTATTTTTCCAAAAACTAATATTTTATTCAAACATTGCTCATCTCAATACTACACAAACATCTCCTTATCTACATCCTCGACCTTTTCTTATCTGCGAACCTGACCTCTAGTCTTACGTCGAACATTAACAGAAAAACAATTCTCGGTACTCGACCTTTTCTTATCTGCGAACCTGACCTCTAGTCTTACGTCGAACATATTCATTTTAATTAACAGAAAAACAATTCTGGGAATTCGGCGAGGCGAGGCTCGGCTCTTGTGATGACGCGAAGCTCGCTTCTTGGAAGTTTTTTTCAAAAATCACACCTACCTGTGCAAACCAGGTGTCACGCAAAAGACAGGTGCACAAAAGTGACAGGTAAACACTTCTTGCAGGCAGGTGAGCCGAAGAGCTCCTGGGACCGATCGGTGGTCAAGATGCC
Source organism: Kuschelorhynchus macadamiae (assembly GCA_030620095.1). NCBI lineage: Eukaryota > Metazoa > Arthropoda > Insecta > Coleoptera > Curculionidae > Kuschelorhynchus > Kuschelorhynchus macadamiae. Next base: position 55,670 of record JAUTXW010003024.1, read on the forward strand.
ATCGAGGTGTCCCAGGACCGCCCCTGCTATACTACTAGTAGTCTGCATCAAAGGCCGAGAGAAATTGGTACTTTCATGCGAAAGAAGAGTGATTGTGGAAGGAACTGTCTCACACGTACTCTAGAAGCAGAATAGGGTTCTTCAGACGGTTGAAGTAAATCTCTATATCAGCACCAGAAAAATTTCTTTACAAGAAAATATTCTTAAAAGCATTGTATGGTAAATGTTGCGTGAACAGCTTCTGAAAATCCTTATCATTTACAAAGAGTTCAAGCAATAAAACTTTGAATTTAGAGTAGAATTTTGCCAAAGGTTACAGACAAAATATCATCAGGACCGTTTCTTTATCGATAAAGTGTAGTTCAGAGACGAAGCAAGAATTACTAACGAAGGCGTTATTAATTTCCATAAAAACCATGTGTGCGCCGACGAAAATCCCCATGAGAGTTTTGAAAGTCGATTTGAAGATAAGTATGTATGCATCAGCTTTTAAACGGGCCGGCATATTTTTTTATACATCTTTTGCCGGTTTTGATGGAAGAGGTACCCTTCGGATTGAGAGCAGAAGTATTTTTCATGCATGACGCCAAATTCAATGCGTTAATTCGTGAGTATTTAAATGCAACTTATCCATGGATTGGGCGGGGTGCCCCACCGCATTTAAATTCGTTGGACTATTTTCTTTAAGGCTATTTAAAGCAATTGGTTTATTGAGTTCCTGTTGACAACTTACAGCAACTAGAACAGCGAATCATAAATCGTTGCCAAGAAATACGAGTCAGAAGGTCAACGAGCCGCTGTTTAGAGAACTGTATTAAAATGAATGGAAGATACTTCGAATATTTATTGCAGCCTGTTTTCATTTTTATTAACACTTTTTTTTCTGTTGCCTAATATTAAATATTATATAACCGTTATAAACCTCCTGTGATGTTTATAGTTAAGTACCAACATATGGCTTCGCCTTCGAGAGAAAAATAAAAAGCATTTTAATACATGTCCCTGGATCACACAAAAAAAATAGAAAATAACAGTTTTTTACAAGCAACAATTTCTATGATTTGCAGCACAGGGACATGCAATAAATTAGCTTGTATTTTTTTTTTCGAAAACGAAGCAACATGAGAAAACAATTCAAGAGACAATAATGTTGTATATTTAGTTGTTTAATTCGAAATAATTTTTTTTAAGTCAGTGGTGCCCGTTTATTTGGCCAATAATAGTCAGTAAAGTATCCACCGGCACGCCACTGGACTTAATAATTGTAATCTTATTAAGACTAAATTGGCCCATTATTACTACAAAAAACCTTGCCAAATTTCAAGAAAATCGGCTAAAGTATATTTAAGATATTTTTAAAATATCGATTTAAAAAAAACTTTTACATCCTGTATCTAGAAAAGTATGCATTTCCAGACCCAGTAAAAAAAATTATTGTTTTCTTATGTAGAATCATCTTCGAAATTATTCGAACGGACTTTCCGGACACCCTGTGTTGCGATGTGCCATAGCTCACAAGTTTAAAGATTTCAGGAAATTGACTATTATACACTGATTTATCCAAATATACAGCGTATTTTAATCATTATATTGTTGCGTTTATATGATATATAAAGATGTTCGGAATATGAGTGAAATATAATTAATATGTTGGTCGCCTTACTTAATAAGGTAAGACAATCTTAGTTACCTATCCAAGCTCAGATTACGGTCTATTTACCTGGAGCACGCAACAATATAATGATTAAAATACGCTGTATATTTGGATAAATCAGTGTATAATAGTCAATTTCCTGAAATCTTTAAACTTGTGAGCTATGGCACATCGCAACACAGGGTGTCCGGAAAGTCCGTTCGAATAATTTCGAAGATGATTCTACATAAGAAAACAATAATTTTTTTTGCTGGGTCTGGAAATGCATACTTTTCTAGATACAGGATGTAAAAGTTTTTTTATAAATCGATATTTTAAAAATATCTTAAATATACTTTAGCCGATTTTCTTGAAATTTGGCAAGGTTTTTTGTAATAATAATGGGCCAATTTAGTCTTAATAAGATTACAATTATTAAGTCCAGTGGCATTCCGGTGGATACTTTACTGACTATTATTGGCCAAATAAACGGGCACCACTGACTTAAAAAAAATTATTTCGAATTAAACAACTAAATATACAACATTATTGTCTCTTGAATTGTTTTCTCATGTTGCTTCGTTTTCGAAAAAAAAATAGAAGCTAATTTATTGCATGTCCCTGGGCTGCAAATCATAGAAATTGTTGCTTGTAAAAAACTGTTTTTTTCTATTTTTTTTGTGTGATCCAGGGACATGTATTAAAATGCTTTTTATTTTTCTCTCGAAGGCGAAGCCATATGTTGGTACTTAACTATAAACATCACAGGAGGTTTATAACGGTTATATAATATTTAATATTAGGCAACAGAAAAAAAAGTTTTAATAAAAATGAAAACAGGCTGCAATAAATATTCGAAGTATCTTTCATTCATTTTAATACAGTTCTCTAAACAGCGGCTCGTTGACCTTCTGACTCGTATTTCTTGGCAACGATTTATCATTCGCTGTTCTAGTTGCTGTAAGTTGTCAACAGGAACTCAATAAACCAATTGCTTTAAATAGCCTTAAAGAAAATAGTCCAACGAATTTAAATGAGGTGGGGCACCCCGCCCGATCCATGGATAAGTTGCATTTAAATACTCACGAATTAACGCATTGAAATTGGCGTCATGCATGAAAAATACTTCTGCTCTCAATCCGAAGGGTACCTCTTCCATCAAAACCGGCAAAAGATGTATAAAAAAATATGCCGGCCCGTTTAAAAGCTGATGCATACATACTTATCTTCAAATCGACTTTCAAAACTCTCATGGGGATTTTCGTCGGCGCACACATGGTTTTTATGGAAATTAATAACGCCTTCGTTAGTAATTCTTGCTTCGTCTCTGAACTACACTTTATCGATAAAGAAACGGTCCTGATGATATTTTGTCTGTAACCTTTGGCAAAATTCTACTCTAAATTCAAAGTTTTATTGATTGAACTCTTTGTAAATGATAAGGATTTTCAGAAGCTGTTCACGCAACATTTACCATACAATGCTTTTAAGAATATTTTCTTGTAAAGAAATTTTTCTGGTGCTGATATAGAGATGTACTTCAACCGTCTGAAGAACCCTTCCTTCTGCTTCTAGAATACGTGTGAGACAGTTCCTTCCACAATCACTCTTCTTTCGCATGAAAGTACCAATTTCTCTCGGCCTTTGATGCAGACTACTAAATAATCTATCGGAAGGAAGTCGATGATTTGGAAAGGCTTCGTAGTATAATCTGCGCACTTTTAGATCACAACAGTTAGCTCTACTATACATTAAATACATGTCGGTCATTTCCTCAAATGAATTTCGGAAGTTCGGCATTTTTAAAAGTCAAATACACTAGAACTCTTATTTAGTACAATAATTTTTGACAAGACTTTTGGTTGCTATGTCAAATGTAGTGTCAACCTAGGGCCGCCATATCTTTAATCTTTTATTTAGATACAAGTTGCTTCGCTTTCGAGAGAAAAAAATAAAAACCAGTTCAATGCATGTCTCTGGATCACACAAAAAATATTAAAAACAAAATTTTTTACAAACAACAGTTTTTATGCCCAGAGGACATGAATTAAATTGGGTTCTATTTTTTTTCTCGAAAACCGAGCAAGATACAAAAACAATTCAAGGAACAAAAATGTTCTATTTTGAGTTGTTTAATACGAGAAAAAAAGTCAGTGGCGCGCTTTCTTTTATCAATATTATTTGGTGTTCCCTGGGACGCCACTGGACTTAACAATCTTGATCTAATTAAGGCTAAATTAGCCCCTTATTACTACAGACAATGCTACATTTCAACGAACTCGACCATAGGATAATTAAGACATTTTTTAACAACCAATTTTTTAAAAAAAGTTTTACACTGTGTATCTTGAAACTATGCATTTTGGGCCTTGGTACATATGAAACCAATTTCGTGTTTTCTTATGTAGAATGACGTTTGAAATTATTCGAACGGTATATTCGGACACCCTGTATAACTACATGGTACTCTGTAAAAATTTTCCGAATATGAGCTGGGATAATTAAGACTGTCCTTCCTAATTAATCCTAAAATCCTCGGATAATTAAGATTGTCCTGTAAGTCGACCAGTAAATTTATATTACGAAAAAATATTTAAATATTTAACATTAATAAGGAAAGCTTTAAATACGCACAATGAAACTAAAAAAACTCTTGTGTATAAGAAATACTTTGGTTCTCAGAATTAAACTTGGTTACATATAAAGATATGATAAAAATCAAAGGTCGACAAAAGCAATTGCACATCTGAGAATTTTTTTAAAAAGTGCAAGTAAATATTTTCTTACATTAACAGAAAAAAATACGAGACATTTCAATGTTTATATGAATATTTTAAGCTACTGTTAATAAGACATTTTGAGGGAAGAGAAGAAAGTAATATCTGTGGAGGGAAAAGTTGCTATCGAAATAAATATGTGGAAAAGAATATTTTAATTAATTACAGAGTTCTTGGCATTTCAGTTCAAACAAATTTTCTACGCCTAATTTAAAATGACTTAAGAAGAAGATGTTTTTCTGCTTGCAGAACAAAACTGATTAAGGAAAATTAATCTTTTTAAGCAATAAGTTTAAAAACTTGAGTATTTTTCTGCTGACCTCAGTTTAACTTTCGTCTTTTATTACTTATACCAGGGTGAATTTATAGTGTGTTCAACTCCAATAATTGTCTCGTTATAAGAAAAAAATTGTTAATTTCAATTTCAGAAAAAAGTTGTAGGATACAAGAGTGCAAATATTAACAAAATATTTGTAAGTATGCAGGGTATACAAGCATCTAATAACATTTTAAACAGAGCACCTTATATATCTTTTTGTAATTCTCGATTATATTTAAAATTAAGAATATTTGACCTCACATACCAAATATTTATAGTGGTTAGTTTTAGAGCTATAAATAAATGAAAATCAACATTTTGGGCATTTGGAATAGATGCAAATACAAAATATTTGGGGAGAAAAAAATCAAAAGGAATATTCGAAAAAAATTCTTAGAATTTCAAAAATGAAAAGTGTAAAGGTTCGTTTCTAAATATACATTGGTTTGCCTCATATTTTTAGCTTGAAAATTATAAGACGAGCTATTGAATTTGAACCCTTTTTATTAGGCTATACACGCTGGCTTTTTATTATATGTAGGCTGTGCCACGGGTGCAATATTTGTTCTAGGGAATAGCCCTAATTATTATTATTGAATATCATTTAATTTTTCATTTTAAAATATACTCAAGTAAAATATAATGTTTATATTTATTTTGTGAAAATGGATCCAAGTCTGTGGGCCTTTTTACGGACTTGTGTTTCAAGGTAAACAGGCAAAATGAAAAAACAAACACTTGCTGTTTGTTTTTTCATTTTTGGTTATCTTGTGAGGTATTTCAGTAATTTCTATAGCTTTTTTTCTCAAGACTTTTTCGGTCTTCCTGTCATTTATTTTGGCGTCCATAACTACTGTAGCATTCCCTATGCCTGCTAGAAGAACTGTCTTACTGAAGAGGCTTAAGTGTTTCTTCTTCCTGTTTATTAGATATTTGCTAGAAAAGTTTTTGAGAGAAAGACAAAGACATCAAAGGATATTTTAGAAACTGAGAGGTAAGAACTAACTTTTTATGTGCTCTGACTTTTTAAATTAAGTGTGGTGATAGCGATTTACTTCCTACTTTTACACGGTTGTCTTACCATACTAAAAATAGGAAAACTAATATCATACTCCGAAACGCTAGAAAACAATTAGCCGAGACAGATGAAGACCTCTTAAAGTTACATCTTAATTAGCAAACTAGCGGAACAAAATCTAAATGCCAGTGAACAGAGAACCCTAAAAAACCTTTGCAAAAATAAAGACAATTCAATTCTTCCAGCGGATAAAGGAAACGCAACCGTAGTTATGAATACCCAAAACTACATACAAAAAATGCAGAACAATTTTTATTAGACTTATAAGACCGTTTCAAGAGACCCATCGATGTACCCAGAAAAAACAGCCAGAAATAAAATAAAAAGTTCACCAATAAACACAGAATTACAACAAAAAAATCATACCACGGGAAAAGTCAAGCAGATTTCCTAAAATGTACAGTTCAACAAGGATACACAAATCAGGGGGGCTCATCAGACCAACGAAAACTAGAGCATTTTTACTCGAATTATGCATGATACCATTCTTGAAAAAAACTATATCATAGCAAGTCTAGATGTCAAGTTGGTATATTCTAGTATTCTCATCGACACAGAGATGATTGCTATGAGCGAGAATTTTGCGGCAAATATAAAACAACTCTCGGAGCAAAAAATACTTATTTTCCATTTAACGGGGAAATATATAAACATTATCAGCAGTAGTGTCTAATTTATTTATAATATACTTTAAGAAACAAGTTCTTGAGAAAACAAACCTCAAATCCAAATTATGAATTCGTTATGTGGATGACATATTTTTTATATGGCAACCAGAGCATGCAGAGCTCGATAATTTTGTAACTCACATAAAGTCATCCATACCAGAATACAATTTAATCTAGAGTTAGAGGAAGAAAACAAGCTAATACTAACTCTAAAAATGGGCTTATATACCTGAACAAGTTTAAGGAGCTCAGTTTAAGCTAAAAGCGGCTTCCATAAGTGTCTACCCTCCCTTTTGAAAATGATTGTTGTTATTTCAAGGCAAGACTCAAGACATTGAGAATGTACTTTTATGTATAGAGACATTCATTATATTTTGACCCCCATTTACAGCCGTAATTATAGGGTTAAGAAAAAAACTTTAAATACAAAAGTAGGGTTCTTTGTCTATTATCTTTTAGATATTCATCAGATTTGAAAAAGTGACTTTCGAAAGTAAAAAAAAATTATTATGACATGTATTTTTCAAATAGAACACCCTGTATATTATTAGCTAGATTGAAAGGTCTTTTCATCCTGATTTAAAAGTATATGGTTTATTGATATTTGGTTCTGCCATTTTTAAGCTATTTTAGTCTAAATCGTTATCGTTTCGTTGATATTGTCAGGTCTGCATTAGTCATCACTATGATGCAAAAATGTGCTGGGTTACAGTTGTTACAAAAACTGTAGTTATTGCAACCAAATACATATTTCTCCACTTTTCTGCCATTTATGGATTAATGTGTTTGATATTAATTGTTTAATTTTGCTGAAAATAATTCAAACGGGTTATTCTGAGAAAGAAAAACGAGAAGTAATAAAACTCTTTTATTTAAACGATAATAATGTTGCAGCAGTTAGAATCGAATATCAGCGAATATAGCCGGAAAGAAGAACTCCTTCAAAAAATATAATCAAGAATATAATTAATCATTTCGAACAAGAAAATTCCATTAAACGGAAGACCAGAAAAATAGAAAGAAGGTTAGATGAAAAATTTAACGTTTTACTCCATTTTCTAGGTACACCTGAATATGTGTTAAAATTTCGTGGAAAATTACAATAATATTATTTCCTCTTTCTACGTGAAGCTCAAAACATTTCTGGCAAGTCATATAGCAAAATTCAACGAATGCTCGAAGGTCGCAAATGCCATCCATAAGTTCCGTCCAGGGCAAGAATTGACTGACGAAAATATGAGGCAAAGGCTTAAATTTTGTAATGAAATGTATCAAAGATCAGGACAATAATAATTTTTGAACATTGTTATATACAACAGCCGGTGTAAATAACAGAAAAAATAAACATTGTTGGTTTACGGAAAATCCTCACAAAATACAATGGGTTAAAATACAAGAACGAAAGTCGCTTAATGTATGGTGTGGCATGCTCAAAAATAAGGTGATAGGGTCAATTATATATCAGGGATCTCTGACTGACCAAAGGTATATACATTTCATTGAAACAGAATCAGAGCAATTTTTAACAGATATTCCAGTCAGTCAGTATTTTGAGGTAATATGGTCATTTTTTGTATTGTGGATATTTATTAATTTACATCTGAAACGAAAAATTGTTTTAAAATGTACAGGAACCTCCAAAAATTTACTAGAGTAAGCAACTATTCTACAGACCTGGATTTTTGTGTAATATTTTAGATGTTTTTGACCTCCTAAAAGAGACTATGTCTCGCAATTAACGCTTCGAACATAGTTTTCCTAATATAACAAACTATAAAACAAATAAAATTGTTGATGATTGTAAAGGATAAAAGTTACCATGAAAGTGTTGAATTTATTTTGCTGCGACCCGTCAAATAAAGGCAGTAAAAAAATGTTTTCCGAAAATCTAAAATCTAAACAAAACTTTCAAATTTTCTCGACGTGTAAGTTTTTCAATGCGTAGCTCTCTTACCCTTAAATACAGACGGGAGATAGACAGACTCCACGAATCTAATTGGTTGCTATTTTTAAATAGTTCCCCGTCTCCTACACTTGTCATCTCCTTTATACCTTCAAGTTGAACATAGGTCAATATTTTTTTTTAGTTTTGAAATGACCGGTGCATGTTTTGGAGTCAGATTGACTCTTACATGTAGTTACGATACAAAAAAAAGTAAGTAAACATTATTAATGATAGTAGTTCGCTTTAAGTTCAATAGATATTTTTTTTTCAAAAAATCTAACAGTATCATTGTGACAAGGCACTCTTCACTCTGCACTATTTTAAACCAGAAATAAATAGGTTTGACAACAATTCCAAATCTAGCGGTAAGCTAAATCAAGAATGCGCTGGTTATAGTACTGGTTGAAGAACACAGCGATGGTTCATTACAAGGGGCATATGAATAATCTGTACAAAACATAAAAAATAGCTTTTCGAAAATATTCTTCTACTTTTGTTAGAAGAAATAAAATGGAAAATCTACCTACGTCGTGTAATAAGTGTACCGATATGTGGGTTTTCTATTATCATCAACTATTTGCTTAAATTCCATTTAAAAAATATATTAACTTAAAGAAAAAAATGTATATTTTCTTATTTTTGTAAAATACTAGAAGATATATTTATTTATCGGTTGCGGTCTTTTTAGGTTTTTCTACAGCTCTAGGTGGCAGTTAAATAACAAGAGGCAGTTTGACTCCCGCCTGTGCTTGCGTTAAACACATTCACGCCTGTAGTTAAGGGCTAAACGCCCTTTAAACTTTTCTCTCTTTATTAGGGTTCCTGAGTTTCCAATCTTGAGCGTCGAATTTGCAGCACCCGGTGAATGAAGTTTATATTAATTATGTATTTTTTAAACACCCAATAAATAAATGACTGCTACCAAAGAAAAAAACGTGCCCAATTATCCATAATTTTATCCCTAGAACTCTTAATTTAAATAATTACTCCGCGTTTGGTTAATTTTTGCACAATTTTCTAAGCGTTTGCAAAAGGAGTAACGATTCTGAGGATTTGATAGAGTTCTTTAGTGGGACTAAAACAATTTTCTCTCTGTCATTGGAAATCAAACTTAAAATAAAACAAAGACAAACGACGCTCAATCTGCTTACAGGGACGTAGACAGGGGGGATTAGGGGGAGGCCGCGGCCCCCCTTTTTATCCTGTGGCCCCCCACTGGCCATCCCATTAGCCTGTCTAAATATATTATACGGTACGCTCATACAAGCACAATATTTTTAACGAAATAAAATACTCAAACCACAACAACTCAAAATATCTCTACTAGTAAGAATCCCAAATATAAGCTGACTCTTACCTAATTAAAACAAAGAAAATATAAACAGTAATAATCGCTGTAACAATCCCGGTCTCTAGTGCTTCATGTAAGCAAACTTTCTCTTGTTTAAGAATAATAAAATCATTTTTCAGAAATAGAATTGGAAATGACAGAGTATCAAACTTGGCTATTTTATCAATTGAGAAGTCATTGGTAAAAAACAGATCTTCAAAAAGTAATTGATATTTTCGCGGAAAATAAGAGAAAAATAAATTTAATTTTATGAACTGTTTTTTTTTCGTATTTCTTAGTTAACGGTTTATATTATTCATGTTTATTTTTTATTAGTTTTAGCAATACTTTCACAACTGTAGGTTAAATAAAAGTGGAAAAACATGTTTCTTCAGATGTGTTTAATTAAGTTACTTTTGTATAAAATTTGTTATTTAATTCAAAAACCTAAAATAAATGTAGAAAATTCGTTTCGATTTTTTTACTGGCACATATTATTTGTTATAGTATCCATCATTAATGTAAAAAAAATCTTTGGTAGGAAAGTATGCTACTTTGACACACTAATGACAGACCCAGTATATAGGCTCCTCTCGAACTATTTGTGCCCCCAACTGGCTCCCCCAAAATGAATTTTCTGTCTACGTCCCTGTCTGCTTATGGAAGAAGGTAGAAGTCGTAAATTTGTGCTTCGTTTCCAAACATTTTGGTACACTAATTATAAAGGTTTAACAGGACGTATGTCTATTTGGACTAAACTGCAAGAAAACAATACAATCCGCAAAGCAATTCGAAGTCCAAGTTCGTGATATATGGACCAGTTTTCATAACAAATAAATACAAAATTATGTTTCGCTTCATTATATTTTAAAATGAAAAAAATAATGTTATTCGTTAAACAAATATTGTTGCTGTGATACAGCCTACCTATAATAAAAAACAGGCTACGCCATTGAATCTTATCCTCTGGAATTCAAAGCTAGGAGTGGTATATTTGGGTTTTCCGGAGCTCTAACCAGGCCTTAGCTAATGCACTTTTGCGGATCAGTGCAGTTCGTCCAGTGGAGACTTTAGAGGCAAGGGGCGCAAAAGGCTATGCAATTGAGTGTTGGAAGTGGCGCAGTATTTTAGAATGCACGGGGTTTTTCAATCCGTAACGTCTCTCTGACAGACATATCCATCTGGCGGCTATGGTCCCTTAATGGGCGATTTAAGGGGCTTGAACTGGATCCCAAGTGCTTTTGTATAAAAGTTCTCCCAGCTTATCTTAGAGGTTGCTATACAACTCGTTTGGTACAAAATTTAAATATTTTTAACTCGACCCAGTTTTGGAAGTTTGGTTCTTACTTAGTTCCACCCTAATATACTAGAAATTGTTTCTCTGGAGACAATATCTCTGTACGAGATATGTTTTTTTAATGAGTATTTCCCTTGTGCATTTTACAATTGAAAATTTCCATGGTTACCGTTCATTTTTAAGTGGCAAAAAACCAAAGCCTAGCTAGAAGTATTTTTTCGTGAAAAATGCACTTGCAGTTTTTCACTTTTGTCAATATTATACAAACCGATATTGTATTGGGGAATACTTTAGTTGAAATAAAATTTAGTTTCCAGTTATGTTTACAATATTTACTCGGGAACTACTTTAACAAAATGTAAAAAAATTAATCTTTTCGGAAAAAATATTCTGCACGTATTTTTGATTTTGCGTGCACATGGTCAATGAGTCGAAAAAATCCCCCATGCTTCGGATTGATTATTCTAAAAATTTGACTCTGGTTTTAGGGGAATATAAACTATCTTATCAAAAATTCTTGTCGCCGCTTCTACCTTAAACCGGTGGCAACATCCGTTCTCTAAATGGCATGTCCTGCATATTATTGCATTTTTGTGTTTTCCCGAATATTCTAAACCTTTTTTGTGTTGTTTCCGATACCTAAATTCAACTGTTTTTGAAAAAATTGCGTTTGAAAATTGACATTTGTAACTCTTTAAAGCTTTGCCACTCTCAAACGACCTAACTCGAGTTTCTGAATTGACAAGAGGTGTCAAAATTGGAGATTTCCTGTTAATATAGAAATTGTTGTCAGGAGATAGATAACTAAAAACTAAGATCGAAAAGTGCAACAGTTTTAAGTTAAGTCGTTTGGGCATTACAGAGTCTCGAAGGGTCAAAAATGCCAATTTTCAAGAGACATTTTCTCGGAAACAGTTGAAATTAGGTATAGGAAACATACCACAAAAGTGTTTTTAGATGTTCAGGAAAATACAAAAATTCAATAATGTACAGGTAATTCCATTTAGAAGCGGCAGCACCGCACAATTTAAAATATTTTAAAACGAGAGTTTATGTTCATCTATGTCCAGAGCCAAATTTTCAAAGTCATCTAGTCATTGGTTCTCCAGATACTTCTAATAGGACACTGAGCGTGAACAACCCTATATATATATATATATATATATATATATATAGTAGGCTTTCTCAAAAATTGCTCATTCCTTTTTTTTTTTTGGTATATATGGCTTTTCTTTCCTATCTACAATTAATTTAAAAATCATTTAGTGGTCTAATTATAAAAAGACATTTACAATTTTTCTAAAACTGATTTAAAATTTATACTATTGACAATAATTATCACAAAATTAATAAAATAAGGTTACATACCTCGAAAAATGCATGTTGATTATTTATTTATATTTGAATGATAGGTAGCAAGTTAGTGGTTTGCCAGGCAACTCATGGCACAGTTTTAGGTAAAAAGGTATTCTTATCGTAGTACGTTTTTTTGAGGAATTTAAAGATAACTTTTTGCTATTTTTTAATTTAAACCTTAGAGTAGAATCAGACATTCACAATGATATACTACATTTTAAAAATAACGGCTTAGACGAAGGTAAAACTATACCAAAATATCAAATTGCGGTATATTTGACTAAAATTTTTTATGTCTTGTGTGTCATTTACTGCATTTTTTTCTTTTTTTATGTGAATCATTTCTTTGATAATTAATTTCTGATACAGGTTATCTTCATCAATGATTTTGGTTTCAGAAAAATTAAATTCGTATTTTGTGCTTTTTTTATGTTTGTGTAATGCAGTGGATGCGTTCTTTGTATACTTATGCCCTTTTATTCTATTTTCTAAAAGTTGGGTTGTCATACCAATATATTTCATAGGGCAGTTTAAAAAAGGAATTTCATATACGAGTTTGGATTTTTTATTTTTAGGAGTTTTAGTTTTTAATTTTGTAAATAGGGAGCCTATCAGGTTCTGGGCTTTATGACACACAATTATGTTATATTTTCCTAAGATATGTTTTAATTTTTCAGATAATTGATTGATAATTTTTTTGTGTATTATCTTGTCTTACGTTTTCGTTATGATTGTTATAATATATGTACGTCCTTTGTTTGATACATTTTTTTATCAGTTTTTCTGGGAAATGATTTGCATTCAAGGTCTCTTTAACTTTATTAAGGGCTTCAGGACGGTATTCTGGCGACGTTAAAGATATGGCACGGTCAACTAGACCAATCACAGCACTTCTGTCAAGATGTCGTCCAGACCAAGTTTCTTTTGTAAACCATTTAGTTTTTAAATTATTTTCTTTTTGTCTTATTATAGTAGGGTCGAGAAAATTTATTTTGTTTTCTGTTTCAACTTCAAGCATGAACTGAAGTTTCGGATGGAAATTATTGAATGCGAAAATTAGTTTTTCTATTTTATTTTCTGGAACTGATGCTAAACAATCATCCACATATCTCTTAAAAAAAGTAATATTAAAATTAAATTTTTCAAGAACTTACTCTTCTAGGTATTCCATAAGTATTTGTGCGATTGTAGAGGAAATAGGTGAGCCCATAGCACATCCATCAAGTTGTTGATAAAATTGGTTTTTGTATTGAAAATAATTATTTGACATTATAAGATGTAAGGCTTCTAAGAATTCAGGCTGAGTTAGTGTTGTAAAATTTTTTAAAATATTCCATTTGCCTTTTATAGCACTAACTATGAGTTCATTTGGGATATTAGTATACAAAGAAATTACATCTAGTGATATTAACTTTGAATTTGGTGGTATTGTTAATGTATCTAGAAAACGTTTAAATGTAAATGAGTCTTTTATATATATAATATATATATATATATATATATATATATATATATATATATATATATATATATATATATATATATATATATATATATATATATTTTTAGGCGTGACTGCATTGACAAATTTTTAGCTTCCGCGTCAGTTAATAGATTTTTGTATGAGAGTTTTTTTACAAAAGTATTATTTTTGTTTTGAAAGATGTTAGTTGGGTCATTCTTTAAAAGTTTATAAGTACTGGTATCTTTTAAGAGCTGATTCATTATTATTATTCATTATAACGGTTTTACTGCATTTATCTGGTTTAGGTATGATTATTTGAGGATTATATTTAATGAATTGCCTTGTTTTATTATGTTGTTTCTGAATTCGTTTTTGAAAATTGGTAATTTTATTTTTTTTATGTTTAATTTTTATTTTATGATTGGTAATTATATTTACTACGTCTGACCATATATTATAACAATCCTAACGAAAACGTAAGACAAGATAATACGCAAAAAAATATATTGCAATGCCATACACATCTCAATTATCTGAAAAATTAAAATATATATAAATATAAATATAAATATATAAATATAAAATATAACATAATTGTGTGTCATAAAGCCCAGCACCTGATAATAAAAAATCAAATCTCGTATATAAAATTCCTTGTTTAAACTGCCCTATGAAATATATTGGTACGACAACCCAACTTTTAGAAAATAGAATAAAAGGGCATAAGTATACAAAGAATGCATCCACTGCATTACACAAACATGAAAAAAGCACAGAACACGAATTTAATTTTTCTGAAACTAAAATCATTGATGAAGATAACCTGTATCAGAAATTAATTATCAAAGAAATGATTCACATAAAAAAAGAAAAAAATGCAGTAAATGACAAACAAGGCATACAAAATTTCAGTCAAATATACGGCAATTTGATATTTTAGTATAGTTTTACCTTCGTCTAAGCCGTTATTTTTAAAATGTAGTATATCATTGTGAATGTCTGATTCTAATCTAAGGTTTAAATTAAAGAATAGCAAAAATTTATCTTTAAAAACGTACTACGATAAGAACATCTTTTTACCTAAAACTGTGCCATGAGTTGCCTGGCAAACCAGTTAGTGGTTTGCTACCTATCATTCAAATATAAATAAATAATCAACATGCATTTTTCGAGGTATAACCTTATTTTATTAATTTTGTAATAATTATTGTCAATAGTATAAAATTTTAAATCAGTTTTAGAAAAATTGTAAATGTCTTTTTATAATTAGACCACTAAATGTTTTTTAAATTAATTGTAGATAGGAAAGGAAAGCCATATACACCAAAGAAAAAATAAAGGAATGAGCAATTTTCGAGAAAGTCTACTATGATAGGCGAAACGTCAAGTTAATCCCATTGTTTGATTTTGCAAATAAACCTATACCCAAGAAAGAAGTCCAATTAATATATACCGGGTTTAAGAAACAAACTAAATTATATTTATTATTATATATTATATAATTATAAATATATATATATATATATATATATATATATATATATATATTAAATGTGTTCCTATTTTTAAATAAAACATTGGTAAATTTCCTTTATTCGGAACTTCCCTCTTTATGAAAAAAAGATTTCCTTTTATCAAGAATAGTGAAGTGTGACCCAATTTAGTTGCACACATAGTCATTTAATAACACATGTAGATATACATCCGTTTTCACTAAAAAGGTTTAAATTTAGACCAGGTCTAACTTGACACTTATAGGTTTAAAATGATATTTTTAACAATTGAACAAATAAATTTTCTAAATGTCAATTCGAAACATAACTGGTAACTAGACCTAGTCTAACTCTTAAACCTTTTTAGTGAATACGGGGGATACTGTCTTTTAAAACATTTTTATTCAGGGCTATTTTGTTTTTGTACCAATATTTTACCAGTTTCTACCTATGCCACACTTTATTTTTGGGCATAATTTGAAGAAATAAATGAATAAATAATTTTAACACTGATTTTTTCAACATCGCCATTTTGGACTTTTAGTAATGTCTATTTTTGGCTTTTGTTTAGCTCAGACTTTAAAAGATCAAATTTGGCAGGTAGTTTAAAATATTGTTTTACTTTCTAGGGTTTACGTCTTAAAACGATTTAATGTTATTATATATTTAGAATGTCAGCCAAATATCGTAAAATATCTATTAAATAATTTTTCTTTTTTAGATTGAAAAAAATTTTAGTTGTTGTTTTAAAACTAAATGTGATACATTTTTTGGTACTCTTTTAAAACATTTTTTTTATATTTTACTAGTAAGTTAATATAAAAACCTCCTGATTACACTCTAGAGGTCTACTAGCCATAAAAAATTCGAGTCTTGAGTAAATTGGATTTACCAGGAGTTTCCCATGAATTGAATTCCTTTTGTCCAGAAAGTGTAAGGCAGGACAATTTTTATCTGCACACGTTACTTAAATACTATTGATACAGAAAATAATTCATAATCAGAGGATTTTCGGGTAAGTTGAAATAACGCGCTTACTTTCATTTTATTATAGGAATGTATCAATATGAATAAAACTTGATAATATTTTTATTATGTTTTATATCATATTGATTTTTTTAAATATTTGTATTATATTTTCACAAAAGAAGAAAGAGTTTATGTCGTTCTACAGTTTTTGCGGCATAAGCTGAGTACTTATTATCTTATTAAAAACAAGAGTGCACATGTGCACGAATACTTTCATTTAAAGAAAATATGTACGAAACAATTTTTGGAGTTTTCCCGAAACGATTTTTCTTCCAGAAGCTTCTAATAGGCCACTGAGCATGAATAACCGTATATATATATATATATATATATATATATATATATATATATATATATATATATATATATAAACGTGCTAAATCTAGTGGGGCTGTAGTCAAAGAGAGGGGACCTTAGATTAAAACACTTTGTTGCTTTGCCAAGCTTTCGGCAACTGTTTATTGCCTTCCTCAAGACAGCCTAAAAATTGTTATTATTTTGTATTAACATTTATTTTAAAGAAAAAGTTGTTGTGGACTTACTGCTTGGTTTTACTCTTGAAGAAACAACATTGAAAAATTCTCAACATTGCTAAAGACCTATATACATATTATTTACACCTTTTTATCACTAGTTTTGACTTGGATGTTGTTATATTAACACATTTTAAAATTCTTAAAGATTTGGTTTATTCCAACGTGCAGACACTGTCGGCCATTTTACGTATTTTAAAGGCAAATTATTATTGTAAAATGGAGAACGTGTTTTTTTTTATTTTTGCTCTCCTTCCCTTACTTCACACTAGTTGGTTTACGCGTTTGTTTTTCAAATAATTGTCGACTGAGCACGAATCGGTAACGACGGTTTCCCAAATGTATAGTTGGAAAAGAAAAATGTAGATGGCGCATTAGTAAACAGTACTCTGCAAAGCTGGTAACCCAATCAGCACAAATCTTACAAGTTCTGTAATTGTTGGTTAAACGATGAAAACATTTTATATTCTGTAGTACACTGTGCAGCTGATAGAGGGACATGTTCCACCATCGTGTTGTGAAAAATTTTTTATATTTATTTGCTATGATTAGAAAAAAGGGGGAAAAAACAAATTACGTGAACAACACAACACCATGATTGAACTTTTCCTGAAACAAAAATGAAAAGGAAAATGGAAAATCATATATAAATGCAAATAATCAATGCACAGTGCCCTACAGTATGAATATATTAGGACTAAGTTATTCAGAGATTTGGACAGCATTAGAGTCATTAATAGAAACAAAATTGTCCCCACTAATTCTTAACAGATATGAATATATTGTGCTTAGATTATTGATATCAGTTTTCTTATTCATTGTGTTTGTCCCTTGGTTGTTTATATGTATCATTTCAAGGAAATTTCTTTTATAATATCTTTTTTCTTTAGCAAGAATTAGTGGGGACAATTTTGTTTCTATTATGACTCTAATGCTGTCCAAATCTCTGAATAACTTAGTCCTAATATATTCATACTGTAGGGCACTGTGCATTGATTATTTGCATTTATATATGATTTTCCATTTTCCTTTTCATTTTTGTTTCAGGAAAAGTTCAATCATGGTGTTGTGTTGTTCACGTAATTTGTTTTTCCCCCTTTTTTCTAATCATAGCAAATAAATATAAAAATTTTTCACAACACGATGGTGGAACATGTCCCTCTATCAGCTGCACAGTGTACTACAGAATATAAAATGTTTTCATCGTTTAACCAACAATTACAGAACTTGTAAGATTTGTGCTGATTGGGTTACCAGCTTTGCAGAGTACTGTTTACTAATGCGCCATCTACATTTTTCTTTTCCAACTATAACTCATGCTCAGTCGACAATTATTTGAAAAACAAAAAACGCGTAAACCAACTAGTGTGAAGTAAGGGGAGGAGAGCAAAAATAAAAAAAAACACGTTCTCCATTTTACAATAATAATTTGCCTTTAAAATACGTAAAATAGTGTCTGCATGGAATAAACCAAATCTTTAAGAATTTTAAAATGTGTTAATATAACAACATCCAAGTCAAAACTAGTGATAAAAAGGTGTAAATAATATGTATATAGGTCTTTAGCAATGTTGAGAATTTTTCAGTGTTGTTTCTTCTAGAGTAAAACCAAGTAGTAAGTCCACAACAACTTTTTCTTTAAAATAAATGTTAATACAAAATAATAACAATTTTTAAGCTGTCTTGAGGAAGGCAATAAACAGTTGCCGAAAGCTTGGCAAAGCAACCACCCTCTCTTTGACTACAGCCCCACTAGATTTAGCACGTTTTGTTCTAACTAGTTATATATATATATATATATATATATATATATATATATATATATATATATATATATACAGTGTGTCCGAAATTCGAGTATCTATATTATGATCTCTCTTATTATAAGAGCTAAAGAAATAGTTAAATAGGGAAAGTTTTGGAGAATTTTGTTACAAGCCTGGTTGCACCGGTGGATGGATTCTGTAGTTCTTGAAATATTTAGAAAAAAAAATTAAATAATGCGTTTTTAAAATGTTGCTGTAATTTTTTTTTAAATCTGTAGCAACTTTTCGCACGAAATTTTGTCCAATTTTGAATCTGATATTTCATAAACGAAGTCCCTTGATTCAACTTGTATGAGTGCGTTACATCTTTAAATTTAGGCGGTCACAGGCTTCTAAAAATACAAAATTAAATTCTAGGTCCTTATATAAAGTTGGTGATGAGCTCTTGTTTACGAAATCTGTTTCAAAATCAGACGGCATTACAAAATTTTACATAAAAATTTGCTTTGGGAATGTGCTTAGTTTAAAATTTAAGAAAAGTTGCTTAGAATTAAAATACATGCCCAAATATGGAATTGTGCAAAGAAAAATCAATTTTGTTTTTTTATAGTTTTTTTAAATTAGGTGATACGCCACTGTAATTTTAAAAATTTCATTCATTTTCGAGCTATTTACTAAACGTGCTTAGAATGAAAAATAAAAACTTAAAAAAAATTACTGTTCATAAGAGAATTTTTATAGTTGCCCTACGATTGTCAACTTCATAATTAGGGTTGTTGCACACTACCTAAAAAAACAAAACTACAAGGTTTTCCATTTTAGCTATTCCTATGCTCTCTAAACTCGCTGAAATAATTTGATTTTTTTCAATATTACCATCTTATTTGATGAAAATTGAATCAAAATTGGTATAGCATTAAAACACTGTAAGTAAAAAATGCAATACTACTTATTCTTATGAAATAGGGTAGGTGGCTTTGGAAAAACAAAATACATAATTATAGCTGTTTACTTTCCGAGTGTTAAAATGATCAAGGTTTGAAAGTTTTTTTAACGCGACGAAAAATGGCTGCAAAACCAAATTTAAAAGAAAAAGCGGAGTTAGTACTTATTATTGGAGAAAATTATAAATCATTTCGGGAGGCTGCAATAATTTTTAATGACGCATCCTGGATTGTTTCAGGTGCGGTTTTCCAATACAAATTCAAGCGTTATGGGAAAAAGTTGAAAAAACCTGGAAAAACCTTCTAAAACCTACGAAAATTAAACGCCCGGAACAATATTTCTCTCAATTGGTATATTAAAACAGTAAAAACAAAGAAATTCAAGGACTTTTTAAATTCAATCATTTATAGCTAAAATTTACAACAAGAAAGGGAATATATCTTTTATTCGGAGTGCCTTCCACCTCTTTCGATACAGTTACACGTTTTCTTTGAAAAATACCTACGTACATTATCCAACATCTGCGGTGTGATAAGGGGCCACTGCTCTTCGAATTTCATTCTTTAACACATCGAGGTTCTCAAATGGTCTATTGGCGTAAACCTTTTGTTTTAAAAAGTCCCCGAAGAAAAAATCGGGCGACCTGGGCGGCCATGGATAGTTCGAATACCTTCCAATCCACCTCTCATTGAAATTTCTTTCCAAGTACTCTCTAACATTTTGGGTGTTATGGATAGGAGCCCTATCATGTTGAAACCACACTCATTTCTCACTTCCAGTAGTATTTCTTCCAAAAAATTGCCTATTTCACTTTCTAGAAATTGTAAGTATCTCTGAGAAGTTAAATCTTCTCTGAAGAAAAAAGGACCTACAACTTGGTTATTAAATATTCCACACCATACATTCATGTTCCTTGAATATTGGCTTTTACATTCGATTGTAAGTACGGATTCCTATCCGCCCACCATCGGCAATTTTGTGAAGTGACTACACCATTAGTACTAAATGTCGCCTCATCAGTGAACAGTATTTTCTTTGGAAATGATCTATTGTCCTTAATTTCCCCTTGGATCCAAAATGAAAAATCTAGCCTCACATCATAATCCCTCTTCAATATTTCATTAATACATTTCGGCTTGTAAGCATGCAATTTGGCTTCCTTCAGCGGTTCTTAACGATGTTGCAGGAGTTTCAATAAATGTTTGTAGCAACTCAATATCGACATCTTCATTTCTGTCCAACTATTGGTGAGCTTTTTTTATAATCCCAGTCTAGTAGACCATTTTCCTTAAAATGATTGTAAATTCTTGACGCCGTACTATAATGAACAGTTTTTCCCGGATGCCTTTCATTAAAATTATTGCTGCCTCCCGAAATGATTTACAATTTTCTCCAATAATAAACACTAACTCCGCTTTTTCTTTTAAATTTAGTTTTGCAGCCATTTTTCATCGCGTTAAAAAACTTTCAAACTTTCATTTTGACGTTCGAAAAGTAGACAGCTATAGTTATGTATTTTGTTTTTCCAAAGCCACCTACCCTATTTTATAAGAGTAAGTAGTATTGCATTTTTTACTTATAGTGTTTTAATGCTATACCAATTTTTATTTTATTTTCATCAAATAAGTTGCTAATATTGAAAAAAATCAAATTATTTCAGGGAGTTTACAGAGCATAGGAATAGGAAAAATGGAAAACCATGTAGTTTTGTCTTTTTTAGGTAATGTGCAACAGCCCTAAATATTAAGTGGTCAATCGTACGGCAAATATAAAAGTTCTCTTATGAACAGTACTTTCTTTAAAAATTTTATTTTTTAATCTATGCACTTTTAGTAAATAGCTCGAAGAGGAATAAAACTTTTATAAAAATTTCAGTGGCGTTTCCCTTAATTTAAAAAAACTCTAAAAAACAAAGTTAAAGATTTTCTTACACAATTCTATATTTGGGCGTGTATTTTTATTTTAAGCAACTTTTCTTAATACAATTCTTCTCAATTTGGAGAAATCATGCCACTTTACTCTTGAGAATTTTTGATGTTTTTGATCGTCCCTCGTATACCGATGAATATTTTGGAAATACGTTTATTCCCCCTATAGTTTCTTTAGATGCACCAACTTTTATCAAGAATAAAATTTTCTGAGAAATATTACGCTATTTAATTAGCAATTAATAATTTACTGTTTATGCCATAGTGTCTATTAAAGTTAAGACAATTTCGCCAACAAACTAGGCTTTCGTAAAGATTATGTATTCATTGAAAGTTGCAGCTTAGTAATGACTTTTAGCAAGGTTTTAAATGTAATATTAAATTACCCTTTATCCTTTAATGCTAGTTTACAATGAGGGAAAATATAAGTTCATAATTGGACATTTCATTGTCAGAGTATATTGGTTAGTTATTGTAATATATAAATATATATAAATAACGGGGATTCGGCCAAAAAGCTTGTAGCCAAGCTTTTGAAATAACTCATTTCTTCTTCAGGGCTTGAGTGAATTATCAGAAAATTTAAAATTGGGTAGATTTTTACTACTAAAATGTTGACATTATTTGTCAAGAAATAAACAATTCAAAATCAATTGTTTTTTACCAAATAATGACAGAAATAGGTTAAATACGTCAAATGCACAATGTAAAAAACGGGGATTTTCAATTTTTTTTTAAATTAGATAATAAGTTATATAGTATATGGAACAAAGTATTGGAGGTAATTTGAAAAAGGAATATTTATGATTTTTAAGGAATTATTCGTCGTCTAAATTTAAAATATAAGAATTAATGGAACTTAAGTTTTCAAGATTGGTTTATTTGTTCATTATGAATTTTTCGTTTTGTATTTCGGTCATTTCTAAAAAAAACCTTTTGCTAGTGTTATGTTCAGTGTGTAAAATTTTTGTTCATATACATACAATTACATGTAATTTTAACGATAATATTTAACCTATTTCTGTCATTATTTGCTAGAAAAACAATGGGTTTTAAATTGTGTATTTCTTATCAGATAATGTCAAAATTTTAGTAATAAAAATCTACCCAATTTTATATTATATGAAAATTCACTCAAAATTGTCTTTGCACTTTAATTAGTATAAGTACTGGATGTCTAAAATATTTAATGGGTAATAAAGGGTAATTCGAAAAATTTAATTTGTTGCTTTGAAGCACAATTTTTTACGACAAAACTGAATCTAATAAGAATTTTTTTCCTGTCATTATACAGGCAGGGTAAAAGAAAAACCACCAGAAATATTTAATAGGTACTGGTAATTTAGGGCAAACATATCTTATATGTTTGTCATAGTCTAGTATTTTTTACAATTAAGAAGCCAGTACTTTTGAATAAATAAAAAATATCTATAATAAGTACTTGTTTTTGAAATTTTGCACCAACAAACAATATATAAATGAAAACATTTTCAAAACTAAGCGTTGATAATACACATTTGCGGTATTTAGGCAAGCATGATAACGGCAAATCAGATTTTTATAAATTACTTGGAGAGTATCTGGAATGTTTTTATTTGCTCTACTGTCACAAAAATTCGAATGTGAAAATCGTTTTCGTTAACACTTTCATTACAGTGCCCTAAAGTCTTCATATATACCTCAAAATATAATGAAATTATTTTGCAGGATTTACGTTTTCTGTTTCTCGAACGCATTGATACTAACACATATAAAAATTCTGTTTGGATATTTTTCCCCATATTTGTTTTTTCGCCTAAATGTGTTTCACAGTAATAAGCATATTCAACTCTTACGTATACTTTGTAACACACGCGAATAAAGAGCGAAATCCAGCAATCCGAAATTTACGTGAACATAAATAGCTATTTAAATTAATGATCCGTGTCCAAAAATCTAGTATTTAAAGGCAAAAAGTTCGTATTAGATGTAGTAGTTTCGTTGTGGTATGGTACGGCGCCGGTTATTGTTTCATTAGTTTTCGAGAATCGGGATCTTGGATCCAACACTTTAGGGTTTAACGAGAAAAAGAAATTTTAGCGGTACGTTAAACATATTTTACTCTTAGATTTCATTTAGACTCTTTTTTTGTTTTTGTTTTAAACTAAATGATTATTAACGTAGGCAGAAAGCTACATGGAAAATAAGAAGAATTTTTTAATAATATGTATTTCTTTAAAACACTTTATTCTTAAAAAAATACACAAATATTTTTAAAAAATTTGGCGTAGATACACTTTGTTAAAATTCACTTTATAAAGCATTCGTCTACAACTGTATAAAGGTCGATATTTATGCTGCTGAAAACTTATATTAATTACAACAAGGAAGGGTATTATTGTTAAATTTCGTTTCCTTGCTGACCTCAATATCTCTGAACAACGTTGGCGTATCTACAAAAGTTATTTACGAAATATATATCTTAAAATAATTAGATGTATCTGTATATCGTACTCTAAAGTTACTAGAAATTAAAATTGATCTTTCGACCGCAAGGAAAATATCGTTTAAAAAATTAATTCTAAGCTGAAGTTACCACTTGAAATCACTAATTTATATTAAGAGAAACAACTCTGTACAGTGACGTTAAGCTTAGTAAAAACAAACGCCATTTTTTAACATTGATGAAAACTAGTATACTAATAAACAAAATAGAGTTACACCTGTCTTGTCTTTGCATATTGTATTAATATATAAAAGACAATCAAGAAATTGTAGTTTCGCCTATTCTTCAGAGGATGAATATATATCATAAATGAAAATATGAAAGACTCGTCAGAAACATATGTGTTGATGATAAAGAGCCTTTATTTCTTCACTTTATTTTGCCTCAAAAGGCATATAAACCAACGTACATTTTAGTGAATTAAAAACCCGGCTCTAGGAACAGTCTAATGTGTTTGTGTGAGAGGGGCTGAGTGAAACTTTGTCGAAAGCTTTTAATCACATACACAAAATAGATTTGTTTTGAGTTTGATTTGATTTATCTTATAGATATTACATCTTATAACTTATGGCAGTTTGCCATAATGTTCAAGAAAAACTTTTAAACTTCCAATCCTTCAAAACAATATCCAATAACATTGCCTTTAGAATTTACAAGCTCTTCTAATCTAAATGTGACTAAGTCTTTGCAATGCCTATCCTGTGTTTTAAAAATATCATTTTGTTAAATAATATAAAAGAATACTTTAATTATAATGAGGGATAATAAAAGCTATTTTGCCAAACTATAATAAAATGTATTTATTAACAGCACAGTGCAAAATGTATTCAAATTCTAATAGTAAGTTGGTGTCAAAAGTTCACGACTAAAGAATCTCCTGTGAATATTTTTTTTTGCGTTTGAGTAGTTTTTATTTTTTTACTCTTTATCTGGAACACAAAAAAAACAGTAAACAATAAATTTGGCGAATATATATATATCTGTTTATAAAAAAGTTATGAATAAACAACATTGTTTTAAGAAAACATCGAAGTTATTCTGCTGTTGCTCATAAATCGGGTGAAGTCTTCATTGGGACGGGTTGATGTAGGCCATCGACAGAGACTTCATTAGTCTAATACATGAGCAGGAAGTTCAGCAAAATACAAAATATGGCGGTTGACCTTGAAATCCTCGTTTTAGTTTAGTAAAGACACCACGCGTCGTGTTTTTTTGAAAAAATACAATAAAAACTAGAATTTTTCGAAAAATATAAAGATACACTTATTTGAAACAGAAAAAATTAATTATAAAAAAATATTAACTTTTCCATAATCTTAACGAAAAAAACCTGTTTTGATCATTTAGTGGTTATCAGTATTCATGCAAAAGTTGCCTAAATTATTATCGTTCGTCAATTCAAAATTAAATGTTTTTAATACTTAATTATTATTGGTAATTATTGCAACTTACGTACTTTAGTTAGTTGCAAACATTTGTTGATAAATCACAGCTCGAAATAATGAAACAATAACATAGTTTAGAAAAATATACAACTTTTTATATGCACTGTTGTTTGAAATTATTTAAATACCACAGGGAATATTATTTTAATGGAGATGTAGGTAATTTCACAGCCTTATAATCTCTGTAGGGATAAAGAACAATTTAAGAAGAAACGTGATGATAACTTTATTATTCATATTTCAATTCATTAAATTATTTAAGCACATTTTTAGAAGACTAGACTATTGCAGTGTATAGATTAAAGTTGCTTGCTTTAAATAAAATATATTTCTGTACATATAACTGAATCAAATGGGTATAACTTTTTTGGGTGTCTCGAAAATTATTGACTTCAATATTTTATTATTATGTTAATGAAAGCGTGTTTCTTTTACTTTCCGTAAAATGTCTAGTTCATAACAAATGTCCTCTACGAAAACCTTACTTTTTGTTTTCTGAAACCAAAAATAATTAGGCATTATATTTAATTATCTATGCAATACTTCTGTTTGGTTTCTATTATCTTTTAGGTCAGGTTTTTTATTCAATAATCATTCGATTTTTATGTTATATTTTACTTCACTAACTTAAACACTGTGTTGTAATGCCTTTTTAATATTCAAAGTTTTTTGTCTTAGAATTTCTATGTTTTGTATACAATTTGTCAACATTGCATACATGTTAACATAACACAACAAAACAGCAGGTTGTGGAGTGTTGTTAATATATTAAGTGCTTTTAAAAATCTAGAAAATTTGGCATAAGAAGTTGTTGCCGAGAAACCGTCATGAGCTTCTAGAACATAACAAAAAAAAAACAGATTGGTAAAAAACATTGTATGTGGTTTTAGTTGTCAGAATATGATATAAATATTATTCGTTAATTTACTATTTTTATATAGTGTGCAGTAGGTACTCGTATTTTGGTTTAGCAGAATTTACATTTGATACAAATAATATATACCGTTTAATCAATTAACCAAACGACTATAGGTATTCTCACAGTATATATGTATTAAATTTCGGGAAAACAGTTTTTACAATTTTTTAGTTTTAGTTGACTCTTAACTACTAGTGAAATAACAGCTCATTGCAATACAATCAACAATCATTTTCATTCATTCTTTGTTTAGGACATTTTTATTACTTCTCCCATATTATCATATCATTTTTAAGAAAAGTACCTGTAGAAGCACTGAAATACGAATTTGCCAATTAATATTTTGAAAATTCAATTACTTTTGTAAAAATAATATATGAAAACTTTCTAAAATATTTTCTGTTTCTAAATAAATCTTTGTAAATATAATAAATTGTTTGATTCTTATTTCTGTCCTTTGCCAGAAGCAGGGTTGGCTGAACTCATTAATAATGATAGTAAAAAATATCCAGCTTTTAAGAAAATTTAAGGGACCTTAATTTATCTTCAGTTGAAGTTTAGTTGTCTATCTACTTTCTTATTTATGTCTAAATAAAAAAATATTTTTAATGGAGTTACGCATTAAATACAAACCACATTTTTTTATAACTTGATTTAATTATACGTTCATTTTCTTCTCAATTGACATACAACATGTAATTATCTTTATTAAAATTACAGCAGTTTAAAGATAAGAATTGCATTTAATTTTTTCCCAACACGGCTATATTTTGTGAATGTTTTATAAATATCTCATAAAATAGTCTAAATTTAAATAATTTGTTTGTGTAGTTTCTCATTTAGATTAAAATATAAGTAGGTAGTATTAAAGTGGCATAACAAATATCGCAGTTGCAGAACAGTAAATAATAAGTAACATATTTTCAGAAATGTTAATAATTAAGCAAGAATTAACTTAAAAAATAAAAACACGATCAAATGGTTATATTTTTTTCCTACGACCTTTTAGGAAAGTAACAAAAACCTACTGTTAACTGGGTCAGGTAGCGCATTATATCACACGCGTATTAAAAAAAATAACACACATGTTGACAAAAGCAATTATATATTGCAAATTGTGTCAATGTCACAGCTGACGTAACGAGACAATTTTTTCAACACTAGATTAAAATACTTTTTCAAAAGACTGGCGTTGAAATATAGACAATATAAAATATAACTTTACTGAAAATTTGAGTGGTCGTAGGAAAAATAGTATACATTACTCGTGCTAATTTATCGTTTTGAAACTCGAAGGATTTCGCCACTCGGTTAACACCTCGTACTAAGTACCTCCTCGTTTGAAAACCACCACTTTCACCACTTGTTATGTAATATAACAAAACCTAAGTCTAACCTGATTTTAAGGGTAGAATTATTGTTATTTTTTCAATTAAACATAAATAATTTATATTAAATATTATTTGCAGATTGGCGATGTTTTGCTAAGAACCTTAACTTAAAAACTTTTATTTTTATTAAGTTTTAGACAGATGTATAATATATCCAAAACCAAGATGCTTATTATGAAAATAAAACCATCATCAATGATCCCGGTAACATTACAATAGAACATCTCATATTAACGGCCGTCAGTATGACATGTTCCATTGTTTTGTTTTCCTAATAGGCATCTTCATTTTAATATATGATTATGTCTGGGGATAAGAATAGCTATGATCGGATGGATTGTTGCTAAAAATTAATTTTTATCCACAAATATAGTCAATTGTTACAAATTAGGGTTTGAAAAGATATACTATTCGTAACTGAAATAAAACGAAACGTAGTGTAGGTAATTGATATTCAGTCAACTTTAACTAATCTAAACAGATATGCAACATTCGGCAACCATGCAACAATCTGACAGTGGCACCCGCTTTCTTTGTATTTCAATTTTTAGGCCGCCGATTTTAATGACGCTAACGGCAGTTGTGGAGATAGTTTTCTAAGTAATTCGGAGAGTTATACAAAATTTCCGAAATATACTTCCTGTATAATCTGCAAATCCAGTAAGGAAAGAAAGAAACAATTTTCAAAATTAAGGATATAAAACTTATTTCCTACTGAGTATCCGATAAATATATATAAAATATATACCATTAAAAGGTATTTTCAAAAAATGTATTACAAGTTCTTCTATTAAAATATACTTAAGCAATGAACGTACCAATTTTTAAATTAGTATTCACTGGATAACAGGCACCTTTTAGAATTAGGCAGGTAGTCATTGTCTTTAAATTCTTCTTTGGTTTCAATATAAAAAAAAACTGAAGTGGATGATGGATGATTTATACATATATCTTTTTTTATTTTAAGCTTTCAAAATAATATGAAATAGGAAAAAAATGATTTGATTACATTTCTTCGATCATTGTCACTTACAAATGTAAAGGAAATTATCAAGTATGCAAATATCATTTCTGCTCTTGCTATTCGATACATTCCGCTATCTTTTTACTTCCCTCGTGACAGCGAAATATTGTAATCGTAAAAAAATCACCTTCCGATATTTTTGCAAATCATTACGTTTTCAGACCTCTGGATCTCAAAATACATGTTCCCATTTCCGTCAGTCTGTCGGTCTGTCCATCTGTACGCGGCATAGTTCAAAAACTACACAAATTGTAAAAAAATCATTATTAAGAAACTACCGAATGGTCTTTACAATTTGTACAAAAATAAAGTGGGATATAGAGATTCACTGGTAAAATTTTTGTATAAATCCATTATGGCGGAACAAAATGGCGACCTAATGAAATTTTAAAAAATTAGTACCATAAAACTATTTATCTAGTTGGCTTGAAATTTTGCATAAAAATCAACTGTGACACAGGGATAGACTAGCAAATTTTTAGTGCGAATCCTATACGGCAAAACAAAACAGCGGCCTGATAATATGTTGAAATATTCGGTAAAACTCCATTCCTGGAATAAAACCTTATTTTATGGAGAAAAATAATAAAGAACATAATTTATTTTTTGTATTATATGTCGTTAGCAAACCTACGCAATTTTAGTTTTTTTTTAACTTAGATAATAGCCTACGGCATATAGGGTACGGTAACATACGAAAAGTTAGGAAATTTCACGACATTTCAGTGCAAAAACTCTGTATCATGATGATTTAGACAAAATAGAGAAACAAAATTATGTGCAGTGTTGCCAAAACAATCAGCAAACCTGATTTTTTGGAATTATTTATCAGGTTTGTTTTTGTTTTATTTGAGGTGTGATTTTACTTTTTTACCGCCGATTTTGATGATTTTTTTTTGTACATAGGGATATTTTTTGTATCTGGGGAGATAACACAAAAGGCTCTCAACAGCGAAGTGCGTCGCTAATGGAAGACTAACAAATCTTAGTCGTCCGCCAGTGATGCACTTCGATGTTGTTCGCCTTATGTGTTACGACCTACGGCGCCTAACCTGGTGCTAACACGGTATCAATCCACGGTGCATCTGTCCTCCTTCTGGTACCAATCCACCTACGTAAAAACAAGAAATAAATTGGATTTAGGATGTCCATGAATTTGAAGGATGAATAACTCAAAAATGAAGCGTCACCAAAAAAATTAACTTTGGGATTCGTGATCGGCGATAGTGTGAAAAACTAAATAATTACCAGAAAAAAAATCCTTGTTGCAATATACACTCGAAATTTTGAAAGCACGCTTTATTTACAGCCAACCTAACCACTCCTAACCTAACTTAATCCGCATTTATATTAATTATAAGTTTTGTTAAAAAAAAACTAAAAAAGTTGTCCTGTCTCTAGCACTCCTCATACAACATTTTCATAACAGACGGTTTAAAAATCTACTTGCAACATGGCAACACTGTTCGGTTATGTCACATTGGACAGTTAAGACTTGACAATCCCTTTATATCTATGAAATAATACTGTTATTGTAAGAAGTCACTTAGAAATATAAAAACAAATTATATAAGTTCCATTAACAATGAAAGTTTGTGAAAACTGTGAATATTAGTAATTTGCAAGTAAAGGCACACAATCATAAAACTGCCCCAAAATACAGTAAACTTTAAATGAATACGATCTGAAGAAGAATAAAACTAAAATTTTACGAGTTTGCACTTTTAATGTACTCTGTATACCATCATTTAAAATTTAAAAAAAGACTAAACCATTTTTACGTAATATGCGTACATTTTCAAAACTACGTTGATATTTTTCTTTGTGAAATTATTTTGGTTATCTATCGGATGCGACTAAAAATTTACTAAAAATTCGGCAAGTATCAGTTTTAATTTTTGCTTAGTTGCAGCAGACATTAAAGAAATATGTTACACTTTTCAATCCCAAAAATTAATTTAAATGACAAAATTAGAAGTTATAACAGTTTGAAATGCAGACAAAAATATATAAAGATACATGTTTTTGTTGCATGTATAAACTAATATACAAATTTGTATTACTTAAAAAAAAAGTTAAATGAATTTCATTAGATTTGCCTCAGATTTAAGGACAATTTTTGAAAATTTTTCACTGGATATCTCAAACGGAAAACTTGAATGTATATTTTTGGATAAATACAGTCAGCGTAAGGGCCAAAAAGGTCAAAAAATGAACACTTTGCCTTTTTGCATTTTGCTAAATAACGTAACTACAAACAAAATAAAAATCAATTGAATCACCAGTTAGAAGAAGGAAATAAACGCCAAAATATGGCAAACTGAGATTTTACCAAAATTATTTATTTTAGAGAAGAACTCATGTATCAGCGCTAAGAAGGCAACAGAAACCTTATTCCTTACGTAGATAGACGGCCGACAGAATTCCATAAGTTGCAAGAAGGAAATAAATCCTGGACTTATTTCTTTTTTCGAACTGGCGATGTCGCGTAGTATTTCGTTCGGAATTTTTTGTCATGTCTCGCCGATTATTGTTATTGGCTGACGGCGCACCATGTTTCTTTCGATGTTATTTTACTGCATGTAGCCATTATCCAGTGATATTTACCTTAATGTAGGCAGTTTATTTTGTGTTTAATTGAATCGAGTGGTTTTTTAAAAAATGTCAAGCGATAGAAGTAGTGACGAAAGTGATAGGAATGTTGGTAGTGATGGTGAGCAGACAAAGAAGAGAAAAAGAGGAGTAAGAAACAAACATTTATATAAGCATGAAATTCAGAAGTCACATCGCTTACATGGAGAAGCTTATACAAGCATAACTACGGGTCGTATCGTGCCGGGTAAATTAAATACGGAAGTTGAGTGCACGTGCAAAAAAAAATGCACACAAAAGTTTTCGCTGGAAGAAAAGAATTTAGCTTTACGAAATTTGTATAATGGGCGGTCCAAAAATGAACAAGACACATTTTTTATGGGTCTTATTATACGGTCGAGTGTTGCTCGAAAGCGTTCAAAAAGTGAAAAACCAAAGAGGCGGGACAATAGTTACACCTACTTTTTTCTAAATAATTGTAAGAGAACTGAAGTATGCAGACAAGCTTTTTCCATTCTCTATGCTATAAAAAGCAAAGCTCTTTTTCGGATAACAAGCCTTATTTCAGAGGGAAAATCACCCGTAGATGGCCGCGGTATGCATTTAAATCGTGGCAACGTTCTACCTAATGAAACTATTCTGGCACTCGATCAGCATATTCGATCATTTCCATTAAAGCAGTCACACTATAGCACTAAACGAATTCAATATTTAGATGCCAGTCTTAACATAAAAATAATGCATGAGCTATTTGTCCGTAAGTATCCCGAACATGCTAATACGATAAAATATGATTTTTACAGGAAATATTTTAACGACAACCACGGATACAGATTTGGCAGGCCGCAAATTGATGTTTGTTCAACTTGTGAGGAACTTGAGGCTAAAATAAAAAGTGCCACTCTTAATGAGAATGCAAAACGTGTGGCGGTTGCCGAAAAAATTGTGCATTTGAGAAGAGCCAAGAAATTTTATCAGAAGCAAAAGGACGTATTAGCATTATGTCAAGAAAGGGAAGATGTCGGCGCTATTGTGTTCGACTACATGCAAAACCTGCCGCTCCCAAAAATACCGGTACAAGAAATGTTTTACCTTAGAAAACTATGGCTTTATGTTTTTTGTGTGCACGATTTAAAATCCAATACTGCCAACTTCTACACATATCATGAAGGAGAAGCTAACCGAGGGCCTGACGAAGTTTGCAGCTTACTGTGGAAAACCATTCAAAATATGGATCCCGCTATAAAGGAGCTTCATGTTTTTAGCGACGCTTGCGGGGACAAAATAGGAACCATACCCTTATAAGGTTCATGCTTATGCTGGTTTCCTTAGGACGGTTTGAAAAGATTTATCAGTACTTTCCTGTGCGTGGTCATTCGTTCTTACAGTGCGACCAAAATTTCGGAACCGCGAAACGGCTTATTAGAAAGAAAGATAGAATCTACGATCCTCGAGACTATAATCTAATGATATCTACTGCCAAGAAAAAGGGGTTTCTAGTAACAAATATAACATCAGATGACATTCTCGATTTCAAGAATTCATGGCCAGACTACTATAAGAGATCCTGTAAGTCGATAGATAAAACGTCATTATTTATGGTATCAAAATATAGACAACTAGAATATTTATCTTCTCACAAGGGCTATGTAACAGCCTCGGAATATATTGATGGATTGGTAAAAGAGAGATTTTTGCTCCAAAAAGGTTTAGTACGTCATGCACTACCAACCACCAAAGCTTACACAAGGAAGATTCCAATAAATCAAAAGAAAATGGATGATGTCCGGAAAATTGTGCAATACGTACCAGATGATAAAAAAGAGTTTTATGAGACTATATTAACATGGCCAACCACTTCATCTGAAA
Source organism: Kuschelorhynchus macadamiae (assembly GCA_030620095.1). Taxonomy (NCBI): domain Eukaryota; kingdom Metazoa; phylum Arthropoda; class Insecta; order Coleoptera; family Curculionidae; genus Kuschelorhynchus; species Kuschelorhynchus macadamiae. The sequence continues at coordinate 88,957 of JAUTXW010003024.1, forward strand.
CACCGGTGGAAGATGAAGATTAGAAAATAATATTCGACCTCAGAACCTGATTGTTCAAACGTTTAAATATGTTATATTACCTCTTACTCTTTAAATATTTTTTTCTTTGCAAACATATTAAAATGTTAATAAATCACAAATGTTCCTGTAGTTGTTGCATTTTATTTTCTATTTAAGTTCTTAAATAAAACTCGTAAGTTTGAAGAAGGAAATAAATCCAACTCTTTTTTTGTAATAATTTATTATAAAAAAAACATAAAAAAGGATCTTATTATCCGAAAAGACTCATAATATACTGTAGTTTGTTGCATCCATGTGTTAAGCACAACAAAAATTGAAATGAAAAAATTAAAAGGTTTTTTTTAATTTGCCCAAAATTTACTTTTTGGATTTATTTCCTTCTTTTAACTGGTGGTTCAATTATAGATTGAATATTGAAATAGAAAATATTTTTAACATAATTTGAAACAAAAAATTCAGGTTCTAGTTGTGTAATTTGGTATTCGGAGTTTTACAAAAAAGCGGACCTTTCGATATTTTTTTCCTTAATGAGGTCGAAAATAATTTTGTTTTCTAGGAATGTTCTACGGTATATAAGGTGTTACAAAACAGCGTTCAAAAACAGTTTATATTTTTAATAGATTAACCTACATTTTATTTGACCATGAACTTAGTTTTTTGGTAGAGGCAAATTTCAGATTTAATATCTTTATAAACAACCCACAACAATCTGTAAAGTAACCTAACTGGAAATTCCCCCTCTTTCTTTTGTTTACAAAGTTGAAAGAAAACGCTTTTGATATATGTGTTACTAAATGGCTATGTGCGAAACTAAATCGGGTCATACTTCATTATTCCTAACAAAAGGAAATATTCATAACGAGGAAAGTTCCTGGTAAAGGAAATTTACCGATTTTTTATAAAATGGCTGCACTGTTTTTATACAGCGCAAAAGCTAATATCCACTCGCATAAATATATGGGTTTGGAATATACTAATATACTATAGATCATTTTTTGTTTTATAGGTAATACGGCGGTTATCAGGTTAATCTTAAATAGCATCATCATTTTGAATTAAGATGTTAGTTATCACATATTGCTGAGAAGCAAAATATGCAAAAATATCTATATGCTTTTATGTGAAGTAAAAAAGCAAATTTTCGCGACGTGGGTTTAGAGTAAGCAAGATTATGCTCGTTTAACCTCACTGACGTCAACTTTTTACTCCCTCCAACTTAATCAGTGAATAACCAGGTTTTGGTCGTGAAAACGCCGGTACATATACAAAAAAAGGAAAACTATGTTTTTTTTTATATACACTTAATGCGAAATTAAATTAGACACGTACTGATGTTTCAATGGATTTTTTTAGGATAATTACAACAAATAAGTCAGAAACTTAGCCTATTGTAAAAATGTAGTTATAGTTTTCATTTTTTTTCTTGTTTTCATGGTATATTCCAATAACACTTGCTCTAGATCAATTAGTATTGAATTTTTAATAATAATTAGAATAAATAAATGAAGAAACTACGCGTGTTGTCAAATTCATAAAACACTATAAACATAACAAAATCACTTACTCCTGCTCAGTTTATACTTATGTTATTTTTCTTTATGTGTTTTTCGGTGTTTTGTTAGATGCTTATTTGAAATATAGGTTATAAACGATTATATTTAGTTCCAATCTCGACAATTATCACTCATTTTTAGGTGGAAAATGACAGTATATAACTACTAATTTTTAGCTTCGTTGTTTAACTGTTTGTTTTGGTGTAAAAAATTTTAGATACGAATAATTCTAATAGTTAACAGGAGTTTAAAGTTCGTAAAAAATATATCTTTTACTTTTCTACGGTCGCTAGTTTGGTAAAACGAAATTTCAACTGAATTAGGTCTCATGCACCCAAGCGTGATGGTGTTTTAACTCGTAAATTAAAAAAGTTGTTCTTACTATCCAAATTCTAACAATATGTTAAGGTCTAAAATGGCCCAAAATTGTGTTAAATAGTTAACAGACTTAGTTCCATTTTCTTTCAGATTGCTTTGAAATATTTGCAGTTAAGAATAATTACATGCAAGCATTATAACTTTGACGTTTGATTTAAAATTAGGGCTTTTATTGTGGAATATATTTTGATATCATTCAACGGAAGCAATTTCTTTTATACTGAACAAGGAAATGAAAACCGGGCATCGTATCTCGGGCAAAACCTATTGTACTATATTTACGTTTGAGTGGGGTTTCACTGCTTAAGATAATATTATTATTACAAGAAAATTGGAAGATGCTGAAATAGATCAAACTGGTAATATTTTTTTTAGGCATTTTACTTACTTTTTTCTTAATTGTATGTTATATGAGAGGAGCCATAGTCTCTTGAATCTATTCTGGCAAAAAAATCAAAGAGTCAAGCCAATAGTTTTGAGCTACGGCGGGACAAAGGGGCAATTTTAAGGCACCGAGAAATATTACTAATAAAAAGCGGTTGCTTTACGGTCAACACATTGTATGAAATAATATACTCGAAATAACAAATATTGATCTATAGGTTGAGTTGAGTAAAAATATATTTTGTAGGGTCAGAGTTTTAAGTTTTTGCGAATTTATATTCGGTCTTTTGAGACAAGTCATTGTGGACTTTAATAATTTGTTTTCCATTAATTACATACAAAACTCAAATAATTACCATAAATTACCAAAATCTCTTAAATTTTAAATACACAACAATATTACATAGTTACTAATTGGTCAAGAGTGTTTTGTATTTATATTGAATTCAAAATATACGTAGTTAATTAGCCAGAACAAAGAGTTCAATACAAAACACCTGGAAACAATGAGAATAAAAAAAGTATTTCTAAATCGTTCAGCATATAAAAATAAATTTTTGTTGATGACAATAAAATTAAGCATAACGGGACATGTTTTAATTATTATTTTGTAAATTTAAACAGCGGCGGTGAAACCAGCATGGTTTTTATTTATATACTACTACTATTTTTAAACTTCTTATTGCCATTCGACATCTTCCTTTAATTTGTAATAAAAAATCCATCCATGCATTTTAAAAAAAAAACATTTTGATGCAGCGCAAAATAACGAAAATTATCGTTTTCTACATCAAAGTTTTGATTAAGGAATAGATATTTGTAAAAAATGAAAATACATTTTTTTAATAAAAGATTGAACAAAAGCTCCTGAAATGATGTTGATATTTTTAAAACATCAGTAGCCCTATATTGTATATATATATATATATATATATATATATATATATATATATATATATATATATATATATATATATATATATATATACATATTATATATATATATATATATATATATATATATATATATGTATATATATATAAATTAGATTTTGTCTTTAACCATATATTTATATGTAGGACCTTATTTTCTTGGGTTAGATTAACAATGAAAACAAAATTTCTTACTCTAATTAAACGTTTTGCTCATTGTGTTGAGCTTTATCAAGATTTTATTTAGTCTCCTGATTCCTAAATTTAATTCCATTAAAAACACAATAAAAACATATACATACAAGTCAGCGGCGGCTCGTCAGATGAGGCAACTGAGGCGCCGCCTCACTCGCTTTCCTATAAATATACATTTTTATTTTTAAAATTAATTCTTTCCAAGTTGATACATTATTCTCTGAAAATTGTCTCAAACACTATGAAAATTTCATCAAATATGCGTAAATCATAAATAAACACTTTACTTTACTAACCAACAGTACAATGTCCAATAACTGCAATATCATTTCTTTCTTATTCGACTTTACCTATACGCGGCGATGCGAATTGCGCCTCGGACACTTGAATGATATTTGGATTTTTAATAAGTCTGAGAAAGAGGGAAAAGGGTCGTGTTGCATATGTAGATTCATTCCATCTCTTTTTATTGCATTTGAGACGATGAAAACTTCGCTTAATGATTGAGACGTTGCCATTTAATGTTAGCACAGATTAAATATAAATGGAAATTATTATTATTTATCGGTAAATGACAATCGCGCATCCGGCTACCAAATGCAAGCCGTTTTTGTTTTTGTTGATATGTGCGTGGGCGTGTGGGGTATTCGTATTTGACTGTTACCGGTAACGGTTTGAGATTGAGCGGGAAGTGGGTGGATATTGAGATTATTCGGCAATAATTTGGTGTTTGTTTTATAGTATTATTTCGTGAATGTCGCGCGTTTAGTCTGTGTCGAGTTTTACTCTATCTAAAGTATTTTTGACGTTGCGTTAGTTTAATTATTGAGTAGATAGTGATTAAAATTTAAAATAAACGAAACGTGTGAACTATGAATCCAGTCCACGATATCGTTATGTGATCGTATTGACAACGGCATTTTCCAGGCGTCCCGAGGATGAGAAAAAAGAAATTCTTCGCGGAGATAGACCCATGCCGAAGATAAGTACCTTAAGTAGTGATAAAAAAGACGGTCGACAATATAAACGATCATTTCAAACGTCATGGTATCAAACACACACTTGGATTTGTGGAAGTGTTTTTAAGCAGCGTTTATATTGTTGGCCTTGCTTAATACTTGGAAAAACAAAAACAGTATGGACTTCTGATGGATACGTTGATTTTAAAAATTTTTCTAGAGCGGTTAAAATGCATGAAGGGTCTGAAGACCATATTCAAAATACCTTAGGTTTTGTACGTTTGTCTCAAAATATGACTACAATTAAAGATGCACTAATCGAAAATGCTCGTTTATCTAAATTACAATGAAGATGTTAGGAAAAACCGCTTGCTTTTGACATACCTTGTAGATACGACTGTATTACTGGGAAAACAAGAACTGGCTTTTAGGGGGCATGACGAATCCGAATCTTCTTTTAACAGAGGGAATTTTTGTTTAATTAAACGTAGCACCGAACTTGTAAAGCATTTAGAAGAGAAAAGTGTATTTACGGGACAATCGAAAACTATTCAAAATGAATTAATATTTTGTATTGACGAACATATGAGAGACTTTATTAAACAAGAAATATCGGAGGCTACATTTTTCTCATTAATTGTAGATGATACGACGGATATAGTTGCAAAAGCCCAATGTTGTGTAACTGTTAGGTATGTAAATAAATTAGCCGAAATAAAAGAACGTTTTTTAGGCTTTTTTGATATAAGTGAGGATTCTAGAGCTAATGCACTCTATAACTTAATTGTAAGAATCGTGGAACCTTTAAATTTTAAACGGAAATTAGAAGCACTATGTTATGATGGAGCTGCGGTTATGGCCGGAGAATTGAGCGGTCTACAAACACGAATAAGATCAGATGCCCCACAAGCAAATTATATTAAGGAAAGCAGAATCTTTGTGGCAACTTTAAAAAGTTTGCCTGCTTTTTTCCATAAATCGTACAAACGCACATCTATATTGGACAAAATAATAAAAAAACGAGTTCCGCAAGCAAGTGACATGATGGAAAATCCAGAATTAGACTCAGATACTATACACATGGCCAAGGGGTATCTAAAAGACCTTTCCGATTTTGAATTTGCTTTTTTAACTTTTGCATTTAAAGAAATTTTTTTTGTTACTGATATCCTGTTTCAAGTTTTTCAGTTAAGTAACCTAGAAATTGATCTCTGCATTTCACAATTGAACATTGCCGTCAAACGATTAAATGAGCTGCGCGCTGAAAATTTCCTTAAATCCATTTTTGAAAAAGCAAAATCACTTACCGGATTGCCATGTAGTAGACAAACCCGTAGCATGAGCGAATCAGATTTAATGGAAAAATATAAAAATCTGTTTTATGAAATTTTAGACTGTATAATTTTTCAAATTAACATCAGGTTTGAAGATTTACACAAATTGGAATTTGTGAAACTTCTTAATACATCAAAACACAAAGACTTTGCCACAGAAGTCCCTATTAGTCTATTAAATTCGTTAGAAAAAACGTATCCAAAAATGTTTGACAAAGACCGCCTCAAAAATGAGCTAAGCATAATTTACCGAGATGAACAATTTTATAAAGTCAATATTCAAGAACTCCTTAAACAAATTAATAGTTTAGAATTAATTTCAGTATTTTGTGAAGTATATCGACTTGCGACATTAATTTTGATAATCCCCTTAACAAGTGTACATGCCGAAAGAGATTTTTCGTGCTTAAAGCGAATAAAGACCTACTTACGAAATAGTATATCTTAAGATAGGCTCTCAGCCCTGTCGATCATGGCAATAGAAAAAGAGTTATTAGTTTAACTTTCTGAATGTAATGGTGACTTTTATGACAAAATCATTGAGAAATTTGCTTTAAAAGACAGGTGCATTAATTTAATTTACAAAAAGTGACTTAACTGCACCATCCACATACCTATTTGCCTAAACAATTTTGGTTTTTTATAAAAAAATTACTGTCCACACCATATTAGATTATTACAGGTTTATTACACTTTAAACTCGATTCTGACTATTTTGATTAAGTATTTTAAATATTTTTTATAAAAAAATCCAATGATGAAAAATGTGTATATTATATATCTTTGAGAAGAGTATATATGTACATATATCTGAGGATAAAACGAACTACATGAAAATTGAGCGAATATCTTAAAGATTATTATTTTATTTTTATATCTATGTAATAATTTCTATTTTAAAAATTACTTAATGAAAAATTGGGTATATATCTTGGTATTGGTATGTAAAAGACAAAAACAAATCATAAAAATGAGTTAATTTGGGCGTGGCAGCCCAAAAATTTTTCGTCTGCGGCGCCATCTACCTGTTATAAGTAACAAACATTTTCTAGCCTCACCAGTTTTAGACACCACGAGCCGCCATTGATACACGTAAACATCATTATATGCATTCAAACGTTAAATAGCTTAAAATCACTGCAAAACTGTTTAAAATTTATACAGGGTTGAGAAGATTACATTTTGAATTTGTATTATTTTCTGAATAATTAAGTTAAAATATATTTGACTTAAACCACTAATATCCTTTTTATCATTAACTGCCTGATTCTCCCTTTTTATTGCAATCGTTTCCTCGACTGTTAATTTATAATAATTTCTATCTTGAGCTAAAATGTCTGTTGCGTTAAAGTTGCACTTAGGTTTTGCTGTATGTTCAATGTTTATGAAGGAAGAGCAGTAGATGCATTTTATATGTATATATATATATATATATATATATATATATATATATATATATATATATATATATAGTGTGGTTTAAATTGTCCTAAGAAATATATCGGTATGACAACACAATACTTAGAAAACCGTTTTAAAGGCCACAAATATACTAACAATGATCGCAATAAAAAGGGAGAGTCAAGCAGTTAATGATAAAAAGGATATTAGTGGTTTAAGTCAAATATATTTCAACTCAATTAATTAATCCGAAAGTAATACAAATTCAAAATCTAATCTTCTCAGTCTTCAGTATAAATTTTAAACAGAAATTTAATTTGCCTCTGAATATGAATTAAAAATATTAATATTTGTTTTCACAGGTGCCAAGCATCAGATAAAGTACATAGTTTTTATAGACAAAAAAAATTATAACCAAAATATTCTAGATCCGATCAGTCTCATAATTTCACCACCTTAACATTCCACCAAGCAAATTGCTTTTCTAAGGTGCGTACCTGAAACTATAAGTACTTATAATAGGTATTTGTGTTCTAAATTTGTGTCTATGAATGTTTTTGTCGAATCTAGACATTTTTATTATGAAAAGTAGTGTAATAATATTTTAACTCAATACATTATCACCAAATATGATTTAAATTTATTATAAAGTGTAAAATTTTAGTGATTTTAGGCCATTTAACTTTTTAATGCATATAATGATATTTACGTGCATGTATATGTTTTAATTAGGAATCAGGAGACTAAATAAAATCTTTGATTTAAATTGAGAAATTTTCTTTTCATTGTTAACCTAACCCAAGAAAATAAGGGCCTACACATATATCATAAGTTTTTCTATAATTGTAGGCTTAGTTGAAATGATGAAAATAATTTTCACTTCATCATTGTCACTTTGCCTCCTTTACAAATTGATAAGGTTAGTTTTTCAATCCGACGTTTCGGATTCGAGCGACTACCAACAACTTTTTTAATTTAAATACAGACTTTTTAAATATTTAAAATATTATACTTTAAATTAAATTATTATTTGAAGAATTACGGTATAGCTCTAAGTAAAGAGCAAAAAAGGTCTTTTTTCTAACACCAAGTTCAATGTAATCGGTTCATCCAAAACAGCGATATAAATGTTTGAAAGAAAAAAGTTTAACCTTCCCCCATCACTCTATTATTGAAAACAGAAAAAAAATGATAAATAGCAAAATGGTTATATTTTCGACAAACCTTAATTAGAAAAATTCAAGAGAAAATCGGCATTTTCATCTTTGAGTTGCAGTTACGCCCCCTAGCGGCCATTTTTCGAACTTCAAAATAATTTCCAGTTATATCCTTTGGACGATATATCCATAAATATTTTGTCCCTATAATTTTATGATCGACCTCTATCGAGTTATGCCCGGAAGCCATTCTTAATGGATCACCCCGTATATACAGGGTGGTAATAAAGAACAACTTAAAAGGGTGATTCTTGGGTACATTTTTAGAAAAAAACTTCATATGAACATATGTCCTAAACCTCATTACTTTTGAGATACCGGTTTGTAACATTTTAAGCTAAAAAATTGTTTTTAATAATTTTTGCGAAACCACTCTACATATTTGAAACTTGGTACGCAACCTCTATGCATTAAGAGGCAGTTTCTGATGTACACCAAGTTTCTTTAGTTGGTAGTAACCGGTAAGGAATGTTTACCAAATATTTTTTAATAAAAATATGGTACGCCACTGCTTTATCGGAAAACAAACATTATTTTTGAAATCCTCATTCATTTCCGAATGAATTTGATCTCTTCACTTCTTCCCGTCTGACTTTTGGATTTCGCATAAAAAACATCTGTTCGTAAGGTAATATCATTTTATCGAGCACTCGAAGTAACGGCAACATAATATCTTTTTTTTAACATTTCGAGTACTTGACTGTACCACTCCTGACAAACACATACCCATATATACATGTGTAGAATTTAGTATTACAAAAAAAAATGGTACATGTCGTATACATAATGTATTTAAAACAACGAAACCTAATTAATCAAAAATCATAACAAATGTTGAAAGTGACCACCCTCTGCAATTATACAAGAGTCTATATGCTTGCACATTTGTCTACGTATCTAATAAAAAATTCCTGGAGAATTTTGAATAACTGCACATGAATCAATGATGCGGTTTCTCAGATCATCAATATCTCATCAACGGAGTCGTGTATAAGACAAAGTTTTAAATGACCCCACGTAAAATCTAATGGATTCATATCCGGTGGGGGGTGGTCAAAAATGTGGGCCGGTTCGGTCTATTCAAAGATTTAGATAATGTTGGTCTAAGTAACGGCGTGCTGAAGTAATGTATGTTTCTCCATTTAATCTCTCGGGTAAAAAATGTAGGCCAATTATGTGATTTCCTAGGATTCCAACCCATATATTTAGAGAAAACTGTTGCTGGTGATGCGCTTTCGTTAAGACAGGTGGATTTTCTTCTGCTCATATATGGTCATTGTGGTAGTTAATGATCGCCTCTCTAAAAGAGCTAGCTTCCTCTGTAAACAGGATCTGCACCAAGAATTCGGAACCATTTACAAAATCCAACGAGAAAATTCGCGGCGTCTAGGAAAATCATGTTGTAATAGAGCCTGAACTCTTTGTACGTGATATGGATAAAATAAATCCTTCAAAATGGCCCATATAGTCACATGATTGATATTTAACTGCGAACCAACTAAATTCAGTACTGCTTCTTCCAATGTTGGAGTTCTAATATCGTATTGACGACCACAATCATTCTTCCTTTTTCAAAGGTTCCAGTTTCCCGTAGTCGCTGATGAAGGCGTGCAAACAATGTATAATGAGGTGCCATCAGTTGAGAATACATTTCAGCATACATACTGGATGCTTGTAATGAATTGCCAGTAGCAAGACCATAAATGAAATGCATGTCGACCATTTCTGCATTGGAATAAGTAGCCATTTTATGAAATAAAATCTTAATGAAATGGATTGGATTTTGTTTTCACATAAAGAAGTGGCTTACCATATTTTTATTAAAAAATATTCAATAAAAAGCCCGCACGAATGCCACTGATAGTAATAAAGAAAATTTATGTTCATCAGAAACTGCCTTTTGATGCATAGAAGAGGCATACCAAGTTTCACCAAAATATATAACAAAATCCTTAATACTATGTTTTACTCTGCCGAGCTTTCGGAAAATGTATTTCCTTTTTCAAGGCTGCAATATAGAACAATTTTCTTTACATAGATAATAAAACATATTATTATAGATATACTCGTAAAGTGAGTTGAAATTCTAACAGGTTGTAGCTATCTCTATGATATTTCTATATAAGGGCTATTTATTTCTGGATTATTATTTAAATTACTGCATTTTTATGGAAAATCAAAAAACATGGCATATGTAACTGATCTTTATTAATTGACGTTTTTAATAATTAAATGACCGGAGGTTACTATCATGTGTCACTGCTGATTTACGTCAAAAAACTATTTTTATATCAGAGGGATAAGAATATCGATATTAAATTTACTCGATCAATTTTATTTTACTTTAAATTTTAAAGAAACGGTAGATATAGCATTTAGTACTCGAATCAAATAATATGCAAGATAAGATATCTATGATATTTCAGTTTTCATTAAATTGTTATTTATACAGTTTAAGAAGAGTCATCTTTACTTTCATTTTTAGATTATTTTTTTTCTAATGTTAATATATATAGTGCTTAGATCTTCTACATCTTTCTTTTTATTTAAATCTGATTTACCAAGATGTATTTCTACCATTTCTAAAAAGTGACGTTTATGTGTATTCTGTTCTGAAGCAAGAACTTTGGTTTCTTGGAAATTAAATAAATGGTTCGTTTCAATATTATGCTGACCTTGAGCACATGTATTTTTGCAATTTCTACAATGATTTTTGTGTGAAGTGATGTGATCTTTTAATAATGTTGGTTTTTGTTCAATATAGGTTTTTTACAATCAGAACATGGAATACTATACAAAACTTCTGATTTTTTTAAGGTGAATCTTTATCTTTACGTTTAGTATAGTAGTGTTCTATAATTTTAGAGTATATTGATATTGAGTTTGTTTTTAAAAACTTTGATTACAAGATAATAAAAAATTTGGTTTCTAGAAGGGAAGGCACTAATTTCTTGTGAAATTATTCCTCCAAAAAATTATTTTTTTTTGTTTATTGGGGTAAAAATTCTTTTAGAATGTTATATAGTTTGTTGAGGCTCTTGTTCCTAAATGAGGCATGAGGTAATTTTTCAGTTTTTGTTTTTAAGGCTAAGACTAACATTATTTTAATTTTTTGTGTTTGATACGAGTTTTAAATGAGATCTTACTCTCAGGACTAGTAGGTTTTATGTACCACTCTTTGAATCAAGAAAAAGAACGCTCCTTTCTTTTTCTTCTTCGATTGTAAATTGTATGTTTGAGTCGTAGGCATTAAATATGTTGAAAATCTAATTTTTCTTGTCACTAGGAACAGAACAAATAAGATTATCTAAACATTTTCATAAAAAGTACATGAAACGATAGTTTTGAATACAATCATTCAGAAAGTCATCCATGACGTATTGAACTGCAACGGGAGACACTGTTTGTCCCATTGGTGTGCCTAGTGCTTATTTGTAGTTTTTTGTCTTAAAGTTTACAGTAAGTCGTACCAAAGATAACTTTAATTAGAGACAAGAATTCAGATTTTAAGAAATATTAGTAAAAAGCTATATAAGATCATAGCAATCAAAAAAATAACAACCAAAATAATAAAAGTTTTTAAAAACGAACTCAATATCAAAGTAGTTCCAAGATACTCTAAAATTATAATACACACCTATACTAAACCTAAAGATAAAGATGAATGTAAAAAAACTTATACTGGACAAATATCAACAGTATTAAAAGAGCGTATTCCTTTACACAAGTTATTGTAGAAATAGCAAAAATTTATGTTTTCTAGTTCAGCATAATATTGAAACAAACCATTTATATAACCTTTAAGAAACTAAAATTTAGCTTCAGAACATAATACACACATACTTTTTTTAGAAATGATAGAGATACAGTTTAGCGAATCGGCCTTAAATAAAAAGAAATATATAAATGTAAGTACTATATATTCATATATTTTAACATTAAATAAAAAATAATCTAGAAATGAAAATACTCGTACTTAAAGTTTAGATGTTTCTTTTTAAACTATATAAATAACGACTTAATGAAAACTACAGTTTCATGGATATCTTATCTGGCATTTTGTTTGATTTGGGTACTGAATCTACTGTTTCTTTAAAATTAAAGACAAAATTGATCGACAAAATTAAATATCGATATTTTTATCCCTCTTATATAAAAATAGTTTATTGGCGTAAATCCGCATTGACACATGATAGTGACTTAGTTCTGCCTCGTTTCTTCCGGTGATTCATTTCATAAAGACCAGTTACACATGCTATAATTTTTGACTTTCCATAAAAATGTAGTAATTCAAGTAATAATCAAGATCTAAATAGCCCTTATATAGAAAGATCATAGAAATATGTATAACCTGTTAGAATTTCAACTCACTTATAAGTAGGTCTTTCAAAGTATGTTTTGATTTTTCGCCCCTTTTAATCAAAGCCCAAAAATCGCTACCCAACACCCAAATATTAACGATCTAACTAGTTGGTATATATATATATATATATATATATATATATATATATATATATATATTTATTTATATATATATACCTACATATTATATATATATATATATATATATATATAAACATATATATATATATATATATATATATATATATATATATATATATATATATATATATATATATATATATATATATATATATATATATATATATATATATATATATATATATATATATATATAAATTTGTAGGTATATCTTGTATTTTTTTCGAATTTCTAATTTTTATATTTAACAAACATTAAAAACAAGTTTTAAGCAACGTGAAAGAAACTAAATTTTTCATTAGAAACAATCAAAACTTAAAAAATTTGAGACCTGAATAGTGAAACAAAACCGTTATTATGTATTCTACCGAATATGATGAAAAAATTACTTACAAGATACTAAAACCTACAGGGAATTAAAAAACGATCCGACTAACATATATCAAAAAAACCACGGCTTAATTGCCCGATGGAAAAATAAAATGTATATATCACCAAATACGGCTAAAAAGCTACCCCATTAAGACCGATTGTTTCTTGCATCCAATCACCCTTTAAGAATTTGTCAAAATTTCTAAAAAATATTCTACAACATATTATTAACAAAAACAAATATTATATTAAAGATTCAGTAGATTTAAAAAATAAAATAAAGTACACAGACATACCTGATAACTATATATTAATACCTTTGGACGTAATATCTCTTTATACTAATATACTTATAAATTTAGCAAAAGAAATTATTAGTAAAAAATGGAACCAGATAAAATCTTATACCGACATTCAACTTCACCAATTCTTAAATGCAGTTGAGCTCACATTGAATTCCACATATTTTTTATACAACGATAAATTCTACAAACAGGTTGATGGTTGTGCTATGGGATCATCAATTTCCAGCGTGATTGCCCAATTAGTCCCGGAAGACCTGGAGGAAACAATTCTTAAAAATATCAATTTTCATGTACCTTTTTTCTTTAGGTACGTTGACGATTGTTTAACGACGATCCCAAAAAACAAATGCCAAGATATTTTATGTAATTTTAATAGTTACCACTCAAAACTATAATTTACATTAGAAGAAGAAGCACAAAACAAAATTAATTTCTTAGACCTTGCTTTAAATCATATTAAAAATGCTATAAAAACTGAATGGTACACACATGGTCTTCTAGATACTTACATTTCGATTCTCAACACCCACTATCTCAAAAAAAATCTGTCGTAATAGGGTCAGCGGATAGAGCTATACAATTATCGGATACCGAATATAGAAAAAAATCTATAAAAAAAGCAAAACAAGCTCTAAAAATCAATAACTATCCAGACAAAATTGTTAACAACATTTTTAAGAAGAGAATCCACAAATTTTACAACACAAGCCACCCATCAAACAAAAATTTAAATCTTAATAAAGGAAACGCAAAATACATGTCACTACCATATATACCCAAAATATCGGAAAGTTAGTCACAAAGACTATAACTAAAATCAAAAATTCCTAAAGAAAAAAAAATTATATTATTTATGAAATTCCCTGTGAGAATTGCACCGGTATATATATTGGACAAACCAGCCAGTATTTAAAAAGCAGACTACAAGGACACAAGTATGACAAAAAGAATAAAACGGCACTAACAAAACATATCAGTGATAATCAACCTTCATTCGATTTTCATAATGTAAAAATTTTAAAGACCGAAAAGCACCAACAAAGGAGAGAATTCTATGAAATGATAGAAATACAAAGGAATAAATACTCAATCAATGCAAAAACTGATACAAAACAACTTAGTAAAATATACCATAACATTGTTAAAAAACATGTAAATTAACATATTTTTCAACTGTTCCTTTATTTCCACAAATAAATCCATTTTTAATATTAGTTTCTTTTTTGTTTCCGTATAAGTCTTGTATTGTGAATGTGACACTGTTTTATTTAATTTTCTAAATGTGTTATATATATAGCGTACGTTTTTAATTTTCAAAACTTAAACCTATATTCTATAAAACAAAACTTTATTTTTTTAACCTGTCTTATTTTATTGAACGCAAGTATCAAAATGCAATTATTTCTTATTTTATTCTTTCCGTACTAATTGTGATATCGGTTTTATAAAAAAAATATATTAAAACATACAACTTTTAAATAAAATCTCTATAGTATATACGTACCCGGACCCCTACTTTTTTTAGTTTCATAACGTCCTGAAAAATATAAGTTTGTTTTATTAAAGCTGTATTCTCAAATAAAATTAAAATAATAGTAATTGACATTTTAAAAAGTTGAGTGACCTTATTCTGACATGCTTATAGAGGTTTTTTTGTAGAAGATAGATATGTAGTTACAGTTAACATACAACATTTTTCAAATCAAAACAAACGAGTATTTCAAAACAGAGAAGTATTTCCGGTTCCGGTAAATATAATACCATACTTCGTTTTGTTTAAGGGATACGGCATACTCAAAATTATTTTAAAATATTTTTCAATACGTCTTCTTAAAACTTAACAGTTTTCTCGTCATCATCGTGGAAATAAAATACATATTATCATTTTGGCTCAGCGTATGGTTTTAAAAATTATTGAATTTGCTGTTCTTGATAAGACCCTTTTGTGACAAGTGTTTCAAAAACTTTATTAATTTCTAAACGCGAATTTGAGTCTATTAATAATTACAATTTGGCAAAACAAGTAAATAAGTTGTTTTTCTGTAATATTAATTGTCAAAATACGGTCTTCGCACTCGTATGTATAGTTTCATTATCATTAGTGCGTTGAGATTCAGTGCGCATGTGTCTAAAACTGTACTCAGACGGCATTTGTTAAGGTGCGTGCTCACTTAGAAAACGCATACGGCCGCACGGTGAAAATCGCATCCGTTCGTCTAGTGTGGACGTGGATAACGAACTTATGCGGACACGCTCGTTCGCTTGTTTGTTCTTCTGCCGCGTACTCACTTAGCAAACGAATACGGCCGTACGACGACGAACATATGCGTTCGCTTAATGTGGACGTAAAGTATATGAACGACGAACGTATGCGTCTGCTTGCGGGCAGGTTCGCTCGTCTGTCGGTACATCAAAGAGTAAACTCGTTGCACGTTGTCAATTGTGTACGTATTTTCACATATTTGACCGGACGCTCAAGGAGGCAGCCTGGCTTAATATCCCATTCATTATTTAAATACATAACAAAATAGTCATAACAAGAAAGTTTATGACTAAATTGAAAATTTTCTGTGCTTCAAATAAATTTAGTTATTTTCCCTTACTTTTTTATTTATATCTAATGACTACTATACAAAATACAGCAGTTTTAACTAATATACATAAAAGCAAGTATATATACATATATATATACAGGGTGTCCCACGACGAACTGCGGCGATCGATTTCTCAGAAAGTAAGCTTTGGAAAATTTTGAAATTTTGGCAGCTAACTAAAGTCGATTCGCGCAAAATATTTTCAAGATGGCGGCACTTCCGGTTATACCGGAAGTACATGTCAACTTTCTTATTTAAAATGGAACACCCTGTATATAATTGAATTTTTGGATTCCTCGAAAAATTCTAGGTATATTTCATGTAGAATATCCTATATCTAAGTTCAACTGTTTTTGAGATATTTTAAATTTTATGTAAAAAATGACGTTTGCAGGTCTAGACATAACTATAAATATCTGCTTATCGAAGTCTCTATTATTTATTTGCGGTTGGCTTCCTTGTCCAAAAGGGTACACTTTAGTGGCCTGTGCTGATATTTTTGTAATAAGTAAATATAGGGTGATCAAAAACTGACATTACAAATATATTTTAAAAAATTCGTAAAAGTTACTTTTTTCAGATGGAAACCCCCAATTTTTATAATTTTATCTTATTTAACACTTAAAATAAGGGTGACATTGTATAAAGTTGTCTATTCCAAAAATTTGTAGTTTTTGAGTTATTGACGATTTAACATTTTTTATTCTAATAATACCAGACGACTTCTAAGTTTTCTTGTTAGTTGGCCATGTTGGGGAGGCCTGGCAAGAACAAAACCAATTGGTTGGTATAGAAACGTAATATTTGTTGTCGTTTGACAATTACCTACTCAAATATTATTTATTTATTATAGTAATTATAATAATTATTAAACTAATAATCATGCCGGGGCGATTAAATTACACACACGAGGATTATTTGAATTTGTTTATTATCTATGGGGAATCTAACAGAGTTTTAACAAGAACATGCCAGATATTTGCTGATAGATATGCAGATAAACAGAAACCGTCACCGAACAGCGTTAAACAAATGTTGTAAAACAATAAAAATTTTGGAAACGCCAAGACAAAAATTAATAACAGGAAGCCCATTGTTGATAATAAAAATATCAAGATTGCAATTCTGGGATATTTTGCAGCATATCCAATGACATCCCTAAGAAACGTGGCAAGACAATCGGGAATCTCGAGGAACTCAGTGCATAGAATTCTGTTAAAACATAATTTCCAACCTTATTTAATATCATTGGTTCGACATCTAAAAGACACTGATTTGTCAAAAAAGAGTACAGTTTTGCGAGTTTATTTTAACAATGGTACAAGATAACCCTAGATTTTTGGACAATATAATTTAGACCGATGAAGCAAAATTTACTAAACATAGCCGTTTCAGTAGACACAATTCCCATTTTTCGACTGATCCTTATGCAGTGGAACTTTCAAGAATCCTGGCAATTTAATGTATTTTGTGCAGTAACGATGGAATAATAAAACTGAATTTTTACGAACAAAATTTGAATGGTAAGTTATACTTGCCTAAACACAAAGACTTTTTTAATGAAAACATAATCCATTTAGGTAATATTACAGTAATTTTTTTTATCGTCAATCCAAAATTAGATAAATCATTTAGTAAATATTATTACATAAATAAATTAAATTAAATTATTTATACAGATCACACTACACTACTTCATACAAATACTGGTCTACATACCGTAACACATCATATCTAAAAAAAATATATCGTCCCAAGTTTTATAGGAAAGTTATCTTTACAAATACTTTAGAAAGTCATAAAATACTAAACCTTCTTTTTTTTATTGAGCACGCTTCAGATTAAATTAATTGAATTTTGATGTACACACGATGAATATTATCAAAGCACGTAAAATTATGTCTATAAACTTTTGTAGGAGAAAGATATCTGAATATTCTTGAAGAGTTGGACAACGAATATTTAAGTAATTTACCTTTGGCAGAACATAGTCAAATTTTCTACCAACACGATGGCGCCCCACTACATAGAACCGTTGCAGTTACTAACTTTTTACAAGCTAGGTTTTACGACAAGTGGATTGCCAACAATGGACCTTTCCTGTGGCCTCCTCGTTCCCCCGATCTGACAGTCTTAGACTATTTTGTATGGGGAACGATAAAAGGAATCGTTTATTTTAATCCAGTAACAACGAAAGAGGACTGTATGGCAAGGCTAAGAGACGCGTTCAAAAGTTTATCTCCAGCTTCAATTAGAGCGGCCACCCACGAGGGATTTATTTATTGGGAAAATGTTTGGAAGTACAAGGTGGACATTTTCAACATTTATTGAAAAAATAAGTTGTGCTCTTGTATAGACTAGACTATAATGGGAATAGGCTTTCTTTAATTAATTTTTGTCTTCACGGTTTCAACATTTTTATAGTTTTCCAACATTTGTTTAACGCTGTTCGGTGACGGTTTCTGTTTATCTGGATATCTATCAGCAAATATCTGGCATGTTCTTGTTAAAACTGTGTTAGATTCTCCATAGATAATAAACAAATTCAAATAATCCTCGTGTGTGTAATTTAATCGCTCCGGCATGATTATTAGTTTAAAAATTATTATAATTACTATAATAAATAAATAATATTTGAGTAAGTAATTGTCAAACGACAACAAATATTACGTTTCTATACAAACCAATTTGTTTTGTTCTCGTCAGGCCTCCCCGTCATGGCCAACTAACAAAAAAACTTAGAAGCCGTCTGGTATTATTAGCATAAAAAATGTTAAATCGTCAATAACTCAAAAACTACAAATTTTTGGAATAGACAACTTTATACAAAGTCACCCTTATTTTAAGTGTTAAATAAGATAAAATTATAAAAATTGGGGGTTTCCATTTGAAAAAAGTAACTTTTAACGATTTATTAAAGTATATTTATAATGCCAGTTTTTGATCACCCTATATTTATTTATTATAAAAATATCAGCACAGGCCACTAAAGTTTACCCTTCTGGACAAGGAAGCCAACCGCAAATAAATAATAGAGACATCGATAAACAGATATTTATAGTTATGTCTAGACCTGTAAACGTCATTTTTTACATAAAATTCAAAATCTCAAAAACAGTTGAACTTAGGTATGGGATATTATACATGAAATATACCTAGAATTTTTCGAGGAATCCAAAAATTCGATTATATACAGGGTGTTCCATTTAAAATAAGAAAGTTGACGTCTACTTCCGGTATAACCGGAATTGCCGCCATCGACTTTAGTTAGCTGCTAAAATTTCAAATTTTTTCTAAAGCCTACTTTCTATATATATATATATATATATATATATATATATATATATATATATATATATATATATATATATATATATATATATATATATATATATATATATATATATATATATATATATATATATATATATATATATATATATATATATATATATATATATATATATATATATATATATATATATATATATATATATATATATATATATATATATATATATATATATATATATATATATATATATATATATATATATATATATATATATATATATATATATATATATATATATATATATATATATATATATATATATATATATATATATATATATATATATATATATATATATATATATATATATATATATATATATATATATATATATATATATATATATATATATATATATATATATATATATATATATATATATATATATATATATATATATATATATATATATATATATATATATATATATATATATATATATATATATATATATATATATATATATATATATATATATATATATATATATATATATAGGGTGTCCCACGACGAACTGCGGCAATCGATTTCTCAGAAAGTAGGCTTTAGAAAATTTTGAAATTTTAGCAGCTAACTAAAGTCGATGGCAGCCATTCCGGTTATACCGGAAGTAGACGTCAACTTTCTTATTTTAAATGGAACACCCTGTATATAATCGAATTTTTGGATTTCTCGAAAAATTCTATATATATATATATATATATATATATATATATATATATATATATATATATATATATATATATATATATATATTTATATATATATATATATATATATATATATATATATATATATATATATACATACACATATGTATAAAATAAATAGAATATTGTTGGTGAATTTAAAATTTGAAGAAATTTATTTTTTGATTTGACCAAATGGGATGACTTTTCATAAAAATCAGTGGGGAATTTCTTATGCTGTTCGTGGTTTTTAGGGGCTCAAATGCTGATTTTCTATGCATATGCTTGCCACTCCCAATATTGGTTTAATTGAAGACAAATTTATTGAATATAAAAGTGGTAGAGTTTAGCACGTAGTTTTATTTAATTATTATCTATATATACAGAATATCTAAAAAATGTGTAGCAAATCCAATAAATATATTTTTTAATAGAACATCATGACGTGTATTATTATGCCCATCAAATGGGTCGCATCTCGTTGGTTATAAATTTGCTGTGTTTGATATCTTTTATCTTTAAAAAATCCGAACAAATTTGACGAAAATCTGGCAAAAGGTAACAAACGGAAAATGGTTTTCTACAATAGCATTGCTTCTTGCGGCAGCGATTGTCTTTTTCTCAAATGTCTCTGGTGTTTTTAAAGACAAAAAGATGTTTTGAAAGATTAAGATATCAAGCCCAGTATATTTATAATAAGCATGAAGAGGTTAATTTTATTTGCATGTACCACGCTTTTTCCATTAAAAATTCTATTAACGATGGAATAAATCCTGCAACTTTACTTTACTTACAATTAATAATTTTCCTATTTTTTGAAATTAAGCTAATATTAGGGGCAGTATGGAACGCCGTTTTACTTTTTAGTCTGATATATGCCCGGTATTCATTTAAATTGAATGGAACTTCATTATGGCAATTTATTTTATAATATTACAATAAAAATGTAATTTTAACTGAATCCGTGGAACATCCAGAGCTAAAGCCTTCATATAGATTTTTAACAATCAATTAATTTGATTTAGCTATTAAAATGTATGTCAGGATATTTGGATGGGTCTTTACAAAATTAATTCAATTTTCATTATATTATTATAATTAAAATGCATTTTTTTTATTATAATATAATTTTATTACTTACAAATTTGTTGATACCAATATTTATCAAATATTTAACGAATACCTTTGTAGTATTCTGTGGGAAACAATATAACCGATTATCAATTTTTATGAATGGTATTTTCATTTACAGCGGTTTCTATGATTATCTATTTTCATTGAAACCAATTGCCATTGAAATCGATTTCGATTGAATACAACCCTGGAATGCATTTTTATTATCGGAAGTTTCGCCATCTATAGCCTCCCAAAAGAAATATGTGTGTACGTGAGTGCGTTCGATAACTCAAATTAATTTGCGAGTGTGGCGTCATACGAAAGAGAAGTCTTCGCGCCAAAAAGGTTTTGTAAAATTCTGGAGCCCCTCTGGTCTGGCAATCTGTGTTCTGAAGTATGGAGCCGACTTCGTTGGTTTGCGTATTGCGCTTACATTGGATTGCATTCTAATAATCTTGCTTGCTGAATTTTTAATATCATTTGTGCAATAAAAGACGATGATACGGACCGAATTCAAACTCGTCTTTCACGCGCAAGTACGTCACATCGATGTACAGCGCTTGGGAGTCAAATAGGCCGTAATGCATTGTCATTTAAAAACGTTTGTAGAATTTACGCTTCAATAAAATGTTTTTAAAATTATTAAACAAATTATTTTGAATCTATAGATTTTATTTTCAATACTGTTTATTATGTCCTACCTGTGCAGTTGCAGGCAGTATAAATTGAGATTGAAATTATAATCGAAAAACAAAAGTGACAGATATAAGATATTTCAAATTTCCAAAATAATACGTTTTCAAAAATGTGGATTGTTGCTTACCGTCAAGCTGTTAAGATGAATTTAAAAAATGGTAATTTAGGATATATTTACTATAATAATAGAACAATAGGGACTTCTGAACCTGGTTTGTTTTTTAATTGCAATAAAAACTAAAAATGTCAATAGACGGCACTAGTGCTGCAACTCAAGCAACAAATGTTATAAAATATGAATGGAAGTTTCCCTTGCAATTATTTTACTTGCAGCATTCTTAACTTTTGTTTTAAATTAATTGATTATTTTAATCAAAATAAATTTCACGAATCATCGTGATCGCACTTAATCTGATATTTGTAAACTTCAATTAAAATTTCTTGCTGAAAGCTGAAGAGACGGCAGTAGGCATACCGTTGTAAGTGTATCGTGGTGTGTCATAATTTTATAAACAATTAGTTTTAAAAGGGGACTCGTATGTTGCGTTATAGAGGCTGCTTTTCTAGAAGCAACAAGGCAGAATTAACTACTTGCAATGGTTTGGGGCTCATCTGGGCGAGGCGAAGTTTTGCGATGACAAAAAAACGGTCAATGGGTTTTACGTATCTGGGGGCCCTTCGGCCGCAACTCAAAATTTACATGATGATGAAAAAAAGAAAAGATCCTCAGTTTTGTATTTCGCTCGCTGAGGTCTCCCGGGGCCCCCCACCACATTTGAGCCTTACGCGTTGTGGCTTTTTAATCATTAAAACACATCAGCAAAAAGATGACGCGCAAGCTCTGTGCTGGAGCCACTGCCGACGCGCCAGCTGAGGCAGTGGGGAGCCTTATGTAATAAATAGTATTCGCATGACGTGCGACGCCGACGGTTCGGCAAACTACTTTCAACACTTCGAGATTTTAGTTTTAAATAAATTTATACAAGCTATTGTCACAGATTACAAAACAATCTGTGAAGTAACACTTATTTCTCGGTTAGTGATAGTGTCTGATTCTGTTGTTGATCAGAGGTTTATAATTTGAATCGGCCATTGAATTCTGATTTATTTTTTAATTTATCAAAATATATATATATATATATATATATATATATATATATATATATATATATATATATATATATATATATATATATATATATATATATATATATATATATATATATATATATATATATATATATATATATATATATATATATATATATATATATATATATATATATATATGTATACAACCATTATTGTTAAGCCCCCGTTTATACAATGATATAACAATTTCAATCAAACAACACAACCTTTATTTTATTGGTAGGTGTAAAATAAAGCAATGAATGTTCCTCTAGCAAAAGCTGAATCTGATTTCTCCTCTTTGGGTTTTTACTTATTTTGTTTTATGATATATATTACTCTAACAGTGTTGCCATGTCTTCTTTTAGTTCCGAATTTCTGCTATTAACTTTTGTTTTGTAAATGGGGAATATTATGCCTTTATTCGCCGATTTTTTAAAATACTGCATATTGTTGTGGGGTATCATTATATATTACTCGCAAAGGCTAACCCGAAGAGCCACATTAAAAAAAATGAGTTTTTCTAAAAAAATCGTTTAACTAATATTTAAATGGATATAAAAGATGTTTAGTGAATAGATAATTTTATTTTTCCCAGGCTTCTTGGAGGTAAGTTTTTGCCAAATCACAGCACTCTAGATTGAAAAATAAAAATTAATTAAAAAATAGCATTCAATGTGAGAATTACATATGGTTGTACTTGGAATATCTCAACCATTGAGGTGGTATACCGCAATGGTCCCAACGAATCAAAACACGCAAACATATACAGGGTGTTATAAATTCGAGGTACAAGCATTGAGATCTTGGAAACCATAAGAGATACAATGTCGGTTAAAATAGGGCAAAGTTGCGCAATTTAACATCGAATAATAACTAGTTAAGTAGACAAGACTACCTCCGAGGATATACGTAAGTGAAATACCGAAAAATCAGCTATATACATTTTATTTTTTCAGGCTGCATTTGAAGAGATATCACGAAATAAATTTTATATCTTTATAGCTACTTTTCATTATCAACAAGATGATGCACCTAGATTTGAAATCCGACGTTTCTTCTTCGCGGTCAGATCAACTTATTTTTTTTTAAATAGACCTGCATTTTTTATTTTGTTTTTTAGAAGCCCTTGACTTCTAAAAACCAATGATGTAATGCACTCATTCATTGAAATTTGAAATTTTCCTTTGTAAATTTGGCGAGATTCTGGTTTTCTGTGTCTCTCTAACACATTGTCTTTTATGGAAAAATCTTAAATCTAGGTACTTTTCAAACATTAAGTGTGATACATCGTTAGTTTTGGGAGGTCGAACGTGACTTAATAATTAAATAAAAAATACAGTTCCGTATTTAAAAAAAATTAAGTTGATTTTCAATCTGAGTGTACATACTGTTTTCGTAGGTAAGTATTGGTTACAATTCACAGTGTATCAAATTTTAATAAATTGTCTCTAAAAGTTTAAAAGGTGCATTATATAAACTAAAAATAAAACAAAATCTTTGACACCCTGTATCTCTAAAACAAAGGATTTCTGCACATGTCTATAAGTCTATTTATTCATAATTTTTTATATAAAAGCTACCCCTAAAATTTCATTATGACTTTTAGTAACACACACTTTAGTACACGTTGCTTTGAATATTTACCGTTATTACAGTTAGATGTGAAGGCATTAAATCTAATACAAGACACAACCATCAATCGGTTTTTATCACCTATAAAACTATCACATGTTTTATAACAAAAATTACATTATATAAAGCATTTCACAAACACATGAAACCTTTGTTTTTTTTTTAGTCTTCATGCTTATGTTGTTCCAACAAGAACCTAGAACTTTTTTTTAGTTATCAAATGTTTGCCTCCCCCTCTAAGACGGCATTCTAAATCCACCACTGGGTAGATGTGTTCATTTTTGTAAATTCGTATCTTGATCGACACGCAGCTTTGAAAGTGAAATTTTTTTAGTCCATATTATTATGTGTATTATAATTATTATTGTAAGTCATTGAATTCTGCGAAAGTGACAAGACTTTACTTAATTATTATACGCTGGTACCTATTTTTACATTTACATACATACATACAATTTGGTCAGCCTACTTTAAATCACGTTTAAGAAGCCGAAAAACCTGCAGTAGAGTATGTCGCCGACACACAGCTTCCAGGAGAAATTGCAATTTGCCATTACAAATTACAGTGTGTGGTAATCTGTGAATTATAGCTGGGAAATTCAAAACCTTGTTTTCTTTATTCTGGTATAAATATAAACACTAAGTCAAAAATCGTTGTTATTGTTCTACCATATATGACTGATTGTAGATTAGACCAGGAAATCATCAAAGGATTGTAGAACAGCTTGTTTGGGAATAGGATGTTGGGAGCTAGATATGTTCGTTTTAACTTTTTTTCATTATGCTCTGTAATTTTGTACGTGGTCGCATTTTAAATATAGGGGTGTATATTGTATCCCCAATGATTTGATAACTAAGTATTCCCAATCGAACAATAATTAATCACGTTTCAACTGTCACTGATTTCCTACGTATATGTTTTTCATTATTCGCATCCGATTCGTCATAACGTCATGCACAACACAGTCGGTTAATTTTAGATGCACATTTAAATCTTCGAACGCATGCATAGCCAGAAATTCGGGTATTAAAAAATTACAGATTTCTGCTCTTGTTGTCCCTACTTTGCACTAGATGGCTCCACGTCCGATAATTAAAATTGAAATAAGGTGGCTGCATTCAATGAAAATTGATATTCAGAAGAATCGACATTAATAAAAATTCGAAATCAAAACAATGCATATTAAATAAAACCGGTTACCTTATACCCGCTAATCATTTAAATTCCATAACTTTTATACAATTAAATCTCCTATTAACTTTTATTTATTTATTCAAATGTATATTTCAAGTATTTTAATTTCCATGGTAAAGGGTCCGTGTTATATCCGTTTGATGTAGTATAAATTACAGATAAACGACTATCAAAATCAAAATAATGAGCATTATTCTATTTACATTTTTAGGGTGTTAATGGAATTGGTATTAAAAAAAATGATATCGTAAAAGATGCTTTAATTTTTTTTTGATATGCGATAAAAATAAATTAATTTTTTTTATTACATGACTTCTTAAATCAGATTTGCCTTCATACGGTTGAAATAAATTAATCTCCACAAAGTCGTTATTGCATTCTAATATTTTCGGTATTAATATTAATTTAATGCGATCCAGTTTGAAGCAATTACATTTTCATAAGAGTCAATATATTAAATATTTAAACAGATTTTTGTATAAGGCATTTATTTCATACTAATTTTGATTAACATCGATTTTTATGAAATGCAATAACTAAGGAAAGACGCATGTATATAGAAATTTTAAGTAGGCTGTATACGTGTTATAAAAGGATAAACAACTACTTTTTTGTGGTATCAATTGAAATGGTCTGCAAAGAAATTGCTTATCATAACAATGCCATTCGGTAAAATCGGTATCCGCAAAAATTCGATATCGGAAAAATTAAAACGAATAAAAATTGTATGCAGGTAGCATCATTTATATGTTTTGTTGCAATTAAATTTGGTATCAAAGACGCGTTTGACTAAAAAGTAAAACGGCGTTCTATCTATAGGGCAGCGAATTAAGAGCAAAGACCCAGTACATCGATTTCTCTGGGAAGATTTGGCCAAATTGCAAGATTTCTTTCAAGAAGTATTTAGGGTAGTGCTGAGGTCATCTTATAACAAGCAGATATTAAAAATATAAAAATTAGGTAATGACGCCATTTTGAATTTTTTCCTGCGAGAAAGTTGAATGCTTTAATTTAATTAAATTGAAATGTGATGCGTAAACTGTAATTAACCCAAAAAAGTAAAGATGTGCATCCTCTGACCTATGGGTGTAAAAACTTTTTTCTGATCAAGCTAATTTGGTAGGTAATAATAAATCTTTACAAAACATATTTATTGTGTCAGTAAGTGGAAAGAAAGGATGAATCAAAATTGCGCATTTCATATATTTTCTGGAGTTTTGAGGGGCGCCAAGTTCATTTCTAATTCTATTAATTATTTTAATTTTTAACAATTTGTAATATTGATTTTCTATGTAGATGGCTTTTTATAATTATAATGTCTTTTTGATTATTTAAGCAACGATAATATTACTTATCGTTATTCTAGCCAAATTTTAAGTGTAATATACCGTTACTACCGACTTTTTGATACTTTTGGCTTGTACTATCTATTAATTTAATATTTTTTCGGATACTTGCAAAAAAATACCAGCAATACATTACTGTTTGTGAGTTCAATGTTTTTCTTACTTGTTTGGAATAAACTTACAAACAACTGACTATGAAAATGCATAAATATTTAGGTATATATCTAGACTGTTTAATAAAATAGATAATTAAATTAAATTTAAATGCATTAATATACTTTCAACAGAAAAATATCGAAACACCATTACAAATTGCAAGTGTTAATTTTCAGGTGACAATTTGTAAACATCTATAAAAAATAATTTTATTCTGATCTGGTTCTGAATTATCTCCACAACTCTTTTATTTTACTGTCCTTTGCAAGAAAATATCAGATAATAAAAGATTTTTAATTAATTTTACGCTCTATTAGAAAACTTTCTAATTTATATTTTTTAAAGCGCCTGTTGCACTCCTCTTTCAGATTATATAATCTTACTGCAAACGAAGTCCTAAGGTGTAAATAATTATAAAGCCT
The DNA here is from genome assembly GCA_030620095.1 of Kuschelorhynchus macadamiae. Lineage (NCBI taxonomy): Eukaryota > Metazoa > Arthropoda > Insecta > Coleoptera > Curculionidae > Kuschelorhynchus > Kuschelorhynchus macadamiae. The sequence goes on from JAUTXW010003024.1 coordinate 116,847, forward strand.
TTAACTGGCATTTTCTATCGAGGACCATTTTTTGCATTTAACTGATATTGTATATAAACATCCAAATGTACGAGACAGATAAAAAAACTGCATAAAATAATCGGGTATAATAAATTTCACAATAAATGGTTTAGACCGAATGACAGCAATAAAGCTATCAGTGTCGGCAGTGTAGTAAAGGATCGCACTCTAGATATTTATGAATTTAATGCAGATTTGAGGTTCTAAGGAAAACAATTAATGATACTGGTATGATATATTAATTTAAATAAATGAAAAAAAGCATAATTAGTACGAATTTTTCGATAAAACTTATAATTATAATCGATTTAATTATATGATCCAGAGTAACGTAAGGACTTTCTACAAAAATCACGTGATGGACTGAATTTTTCCAAGTACCTGGGAAACTTAAAGTTGGAGACATTTTTTTCAGACCTTTGAATTGGAGCCTCATTGGCTCAATGGGATTAATATAATTGTAAGGTGGGACCGTAGAACTCCAAATCCAATTTCCTCTGCCAATGCTTCACAAAAATAAATTTTTATATACCTTGCCTTTAAAACGTCTAAAAAATCCCTTTTTAGAGCATTCTTCAAAATATATTCCATTCGTCGCCATTTAGTTTTGAATATATAATTTCGTAGTTCGTAGATACTTGCTCTTGGTTTCGCTTATTAAACGCAGACCAGTTTAATCTTGTGGATAATTTCAGCTTTTTTAAAAACATTGATTTTTGTTAGAAATAATCTAGTTTCTACGTATATGTGATCAACATCCCCTTGGAATTTGAACATTTGATATTGGCGCCAAAAGAGACCCAGTTCCCGTTACACCACCTATTAGATTTACGACTATTAATTTTAAGAATTAACCATTTTCTAAGTGTTATGCTATTAGGATATTACTTTTTTTAGGGAACCTGTATTCCCATTCTTTATTTCTGAGAACTTGGTAGACTGTTTTTGAAGTACAATCGATTTTGATATCCCGTCAAGAACGTATTGATTGTTTTTGTAATTTAAAATAGAATGATTTTTGAAAGTTCTTTGCATCATTTCGCAAATATAATTAATACATCTTTTTTACACTTGTTGTTAATACCTATCAAATTTAGTCCATAAGTTAACCTTTTATTAAGTTGAACATCTACTGCTCTAAATATTAATATGACCACCTAAAGTAACTAATACAATTATTGATCGTTCCCGTAGATGTATTCATTGCGATAAAATAACACGCGGCCTCGTATACCTTGCATCTAGCTGTTAGCTGCAGGTGTTCGCTGTATTTTACGACCCATCGCAAGAACAGCCGGCATTTGGGAGCCCAACAAAGGAGTGAGAGAACTGTTTCTTTCCTTAAAAACTGTGGTAAGGGCATCAACCAAATGTGAAGAATTTTTGAGAATCCAGTACCTGGAAGTTAGAATGTCGATGGCAACCCTGTTGATTTTGCTTTTAAGAAAATTGTTATTTTGAAAAATGTTTTTAATAAAAAAATGCTTTATTTAAATTAAATTATTGTATTTAAGTTCCGTACTCTTTCTTTTGAAATAAATCAGCTAATATTAAAAACAGCTCACAGAGCTCTTCAGCATTTTTAATATGGCTTATACTGATCAATTTTTTAAATTGTTTAATTTGTGATTTTTGATCTTGTTTCATTTGAAGTTAATTTGTTGAAGTAGCTATATTCTTTTAAATTGATTATATTGAAACTTAAATATATTTTGCGTCATCTTATTTGTCTGAAATTTCGTTAATATATTTTTGCATCAGTTAGTTTTTGGGCATTCATAAAGGCCCCTTAGGCTTTGTTTTCTGAAAAAGATTATGTTAATTTGTCTATATTTCTATGTAAATAATAAAATAAGTAAATTTGTTATTGAAATTGATTGAATTAAATTTAAAAGAAAATTACCTTCATACATTTATTTCTAATTGAAATATACTTTAACCTTTTCTTTTTGAAAAGTAAATTAAGAAATTCTAGAACTTTCGTTTTTTGTTTCCTTGTTTTTTGATACGGACATGTGAATTTTTTTCTTTGGACCAGGCTAACCAAATGGAACTTTTGAGGTTTAGTTTACCTATTGGTGCATGCTACCTTATCGGTGCTGATCGATTATCTTTGTGGGTTTTAGGAACCAGCTAGTTTGGTTCCCGCACCGAACGTGCCCAATAGTTGTGGTAGCATTTCTTATTTTTAGCTACTATTACCTAATTTAACTTTTGTATTTACTATAAAATACTAACCCAAAACATCTTTTTTTAATAGACTTTTCTAATTAGTTGTTTTATTTAGCTCACAGTATTTTTTTTTTACTATTTGATTTAGTACCGGGCAACAATTAAATGCCAAAAAATCTAGGAACCTTCCAATTTAAGTAGTCAATAAACTAGAGGCGCTCACTTTTATTTTTTTTCTTTTATATTCTTGTATTTACTTCCCTCGTAAAAAATCACCTTCCGAGATGTTTTCAGATCTTTACGTTTAAGGGTCTCTAGATGCCGAAAAACATATTTTCTCAGTTCTGTAGGTCTGTCTGTTCGCGGCATAGCTAAAAAATTATTTACCCGATTAACTTCAAATTTTGGTCAAAAATTAAGACTCGTATGGGTTGACCTGGTAACATTTTGGTAAAAATCCAATATGGCAAAACAAAATGGAATCCTAGTGAAATGTTAAAAAAATTACTACTAAAAAACTACTTATCCAATTTATCTCAAATGTTGCACAAAAATCACATAGGTCTAGGAATCAACTGGTAAAATTTTGATACGAATCCAAGATGGAGGAACAAAATGGAGGTTAGTAAAATATTTAAAAATTCAGCTTGAAAAACTACCTAATAGACTGATTTCAAATTGTGTGCCATAAATAATTATAGTATACAGATGAACTAGTAAAACTGTGGTACTAAGTCATGATAATGGAACAAAATGGCGACTTAATATAATATTTGTAAACGTGAAAAAATCATCTTCTAAGGTTTTACATATATATCTTCGCGTCCCTAGATGCCAAAAAATATGTTTTATCAATTCCGTCGGTTCGTCTGTCGGTTTATCTGTAAGTTCAGGGCATAACTTAAAAACTATGAATCAGAGTGACTTCAAATTTTGATCAACAATTAAGGGTCAGATGGGGGTGACCTGGCGGGTTATTGAAACGTTAAAAAAATTAATCATCCAATCTACCTCAAAATTTGCACAAAAATCAAGTGTTATATAGGAATGAACTGGTAACATTTTGGTTCATACCAACATGGGGTATAATAAATTTGACAATAAGATAGCAAAACAAAATGGCGGCCTTTTAAAATATTTCAAAAATGAGCCTGAAAACACTACTTTAGCTTTTTTAGTGCAAATCTGAAGTCAAAATCTCTCATCTCAAAAAAGATATCGGAATGCGCCTGCTAACATTTAACAGAAAACACTTTGCGTATAAACTAGTATCATAATCAAATTATTATATATTTCTCCAATATTCATGACAAACTAAACTACCAAAACATATACTGTATAAATTATTATTTTAAAATTGTTTAAATTTTTTTTAACCCAAGATTTCATTGTTTACAGTGGTCTGCAAACATTTTAAATATACGCGTTTTCTAAAAACTGCTGCTTTCTAAAAGCTAGACCTGTTGTTTAATACAACAAAGTGAATAAATGCTAGTTCCCTTTCACAAATTGAAACAGTTTCACAACTTTTTCACCACGAGCAAGTTCACCATAAGGCATAGATACATTTATTTAATTAAATATATGCATGCTGACGTTTATTACGTCAGGCTACCTTATTTTAGAATTGTTAAGCTTTAATTGAGTATATACAGGGCGTTTGGTTTTAAAAGAGAACCCTTTAAGTCTGTAATAATATAGAGTGTAAATTAGTTTAAATAAGAATCGAAAAATATTGAAGAAAATCTGAAAAACCATAAAGTTACTGAATATAATGAGGAATTAGGTATGTTGAAAAAATGGTCAGTGGCATCTTAGTAAAAAGTTCGAGATAGCTTAAGGGATTGCAGTCCAAAAAAAAACAATACCTTGTAGATTTACATAGTCACTTTCTTGACATTATAAGGTGTACCAAATTTGATCCAAAACCGAACACTCTGTGAATACCCTGTATTTAAAAAGTAACTTAAGTATTAAGAAATATTAAAAGTACGGATGTACTAACAACCTTCTATGTTTACATTTTTAAATAATTCTTACAAATTCTGAAGTAAGGTAGCCTCAGGTATTAAAGGATTTACTATGCACATAATTAATTAAATATAGATATTTGCGCCTATGGCGAACTTCGGAAAACATTTGCAAAACCGTTTGGAGAGCAAAATTATTTATTATTTTGTTTGTGAAGGAGAACTAGCATTTATCCACAGAATGTTGATAAAACGGGTATATTTCAACTTTAGACACGACACCGTAAATAGTTCAAAAAACATAATAATGTTGAAAGAATAATTCATAGAGTATATGTTTTAGCAAAAAATATTGCCGGGATAACTCAAAAATAAAAATAATTCGATTTTCTCTTTTAAATTAGGTACCTTTTCGTAAAATATATTAAAAAAAAAAACATTTTTGCAGCAACTCGTCATTCATGAATATGGAAGAAAAAGCATACTTTCCTTACTTATAGATCTTTTTGATAAAAATTTAGCAGGCTCTTGCCGGTATCTGTTTTGGTTTTCGAAATATTTGCCCTCAAACTTACCCTAAAAAAGCTAGTACTCCATTTATTTGGAGCAGCAGTTCAGTTACATGTTTATTTTTTAATAACATATTATCAATATACCAAGTTTTGGGAAGCGCATTTTTAACAGAAAAGTGACAGTTAGACTATAAAACAAAGGATAGACTCAACATTTCATTCATAAATAGTTTCGAAAGCTGGATCTATTATTGTTTTTCGCATGCTATAGGTGCGAGAGAAATCATACATCTCTTCGTCGCCGGTCCCAAAAATGGTTGGCTCTCACTATAGACTGAACCAGCGGCGGCTCGTTCCGCTATAATTTAATATGTTTATAGCAAGCAATTTAATGTGTTTTGCCAATTTTAAGTATCTGTCAGAGGCGTAGTCATAACTTCAGAAAGAAGGTGATATAAATATTTTGCGGTTCCTTTTGACTGTAAAAGGAAAGTATTATAATTATATAGAAATCACCCTCCGAAGTTTTTGCAGATCTTCACGTTTCAGGGATATTGAAATTTTCAAATCTGTCGATCTGTCTGTCTGTTTGCGGCATAGCTAAATAACTACTTATCCGATTGACTTCAAATTTTAGTCAAAAATTAAGAATCATAAGGGGATGACATGGTAATATTTTTGTGAAAATCCAATATGACGGAAAAAATGGCGGCCTAATAAAATGTAAAAAAAGTATTACTAAAAAACTGCTAATCCAATTTACCTCAAATTTGCCCCAAAAACCTAGAGTGCCTTAGGAATAAGCTGGTAAAATTTTGGTGAGGAGCCTTTATGGCTAAACAAAATAGCGGCCTAATTAAGTTGAAATCTTACACAAAAATCAAGTGTGAAAAAGGTATGAACCTATAAACTTTGGCATCTCCTGTATGGCAAGAGAAAATGACGGCATAATGTAATGTTTAAAAGTCAGTAAAATTCCATTTCGTACAAAAAAAATATGGAGGAAAATAATAAATTTCATAATTGATTTTTTTATAGATTAGTAATTATAAAATAATACTGATAAATAAAACAAAAATTTAAATATAGTATGTATATCTATATGTTCGTAAGTATGTACGTATGGATGTATGTACATATGCATTTATGTATGTTAAGGCCATTTTACATGCTGCAATTCTTCTTTGCAATATGCAATAGTCTTGAACAAAGGCATGCGCAGTTTGACCAAAGGTACAAATGTCTTGCCACTGCACATGCTTTTGTTCAAGACTATTGCAACTTGCAAGAAAGAATTGCAGCATGTAAAACGGCCTTTAGAAAAATAAATTTTAAAAAATCACAGCATTGTTGAACATCTCTCGACAAATTCCACCACACACATTGTATTTGTAATTTCTTTTAAGGTAAGACTTGGGTAGTTGGGTTCAAAAATAAGTCCTTTTAAAAGAACCTTCCTTGTAATAAAAAAATTAAAACATATTGACATTTATATAATGTGTTAATTTATCGCAAAAAACTATATAGATATATAAACTATGTTATATGTGTAGTGGAATCCGTTACGAGAAAAGTTCCGGGTAAAAGAAAATTTACCGATCTTTTAAATAATGCTGCAAAATTTTAGAAGGTTTTTATATTCTTTAATGAATTTTCAGTTAGTTTAATGTCAAGTATTGCAAACAGTTGTTGATTTGAGTCACATAATAATGGTCATTTTCCTAGGAACTGAAATATTTTACTAACTTTAATTTTAATATATTAGGCACTTATTCTAGATCTACTAGAATGTTCACTACAAATCGAAGATATTTGTGTTCTCGCTTCGGTTATAGCCAATCACCTGATTTACTTATACATATACATAATTTGGATCCTCTTTATATGAGTAACTAAAAAACAAAAAATATATCAGAAGTACATTAAACTTTTGAATATTAATGTATAACAAAATTTAAAGGACATATAAAAAAATTACGTACTAAAAAGTTTACGTAGGAATTGTACTATATTTTAATTATATATTAGATAAAGCCCGAGTAACTAAGTAGTTTGAAATTTGGTATGTGAAGGAATAAAGTCAGCTACAGATATCCAAAGATTAAAATCACAATTGATTTAAACAAAATGTTTTATAACCAAGAGGCATTTTAGAAATCCACAAAAATACGTTTGTTTTTAAACAAAAGCATTTAGCTATAGAAATCTAGAACTTATTCACATCCAAAATAGTATATTTGTATTGTAAATAACGCATTTAAGCATTTGGAGAGTTAGTAAGTATTTTAATGTTTACGTTAGGTAAAACCCAACCCAAGATTGGCAAAATATTTATTCTTGTTCAATTAGTACCCATTTTAAATATCAAATTAACATGTGTAAATGCTAATATCTAACCTTAATTACATTAAGACTTACTTGTGATATGATACTTCCCGACTTAAGTAGTCTGTATTTCAACAAACAACATACTCCTCACTATAGTTTTTCATTTAATTAAGTACGACAGCACACAGAACTTACAAAATCATTGAAAAACTAAACAAAATATATAAACAACAACGAACGAACGAGGTAACAAACATGACAACAATGCAGCGTCTGTTTTGTAATTAGACCATAAAACAAGAGTGCTATGGTAATTGCTATGAATGAATACGGTACGTACATTTTGGCGTAGCGTTGTTACAAGTTCTATTAGGTAATATTTTTATTATTACATTTTTGTAATTTTTTAAAAACCTTAGTTAATTACTTAGGCAATAAACCAATGTTTTATAGTCTAAAGTTAATTATTGTGTGTAGTTTTTTTTAATATTTGACAATTTTTAAAACGTAACAACAACATACACCTATCGATGTAGTAGAGAGTTAAAAAATAAATCTATGATCCCGTGTCAAATGTAAATAGTTGGGTCTCTCTTGTTTTTATAGTCTAAGGTAAAAACTGATTTTATGTACAACCTCGTACGTAATGTTGACATTACTGACATTTACCTGGGTGGGAAGTTATGACTTTCCACTTGGGTAAATATCACTTTTCATCCAGGTAAATGTCGATATTTATTGAATAACGAAAATGTTTCAGTTTTATTCAATTATTTAATTTTTTGCAAACTTTCCGCGGCTTCTCTCAATTGAGGAGGAGTACAAATGATTTCTTCTGAATCGCTCATTGTTTTCGAAAACGCTTTTTTGATGACAGTCTATCGAAAATGCAACTAAGTTTGTATGCTTCGCCTTTTTAGTACCATAGTAACCATTGTTAAAATATCAATTTGACTTTTTATTTGTTGATGGTGGAGAAGCTTGTGATTATAGAGGAGTCTGACTGCATACTAGATATTTACCTAACAAGTGCGGAAAGTGGAAACTACCCTCGCGTGCGGAAAAGATACTTTCCGCATGTGTTAGATATATTTTTTCTACGATCGATATAGTCCTCAGGTAAACGTCAATTAGGTTTGAGTTCAATAATAATATACTGTAATTACAAAAATGATTGAGCTTCTTACAAAAAAAATACTTACTTTGCATGTATTCCACCTTATTGAGTGTTTTAGATAAGATATTCATTATTCAACAAATCGTGCGGAAAAGGTACTTTTCAGTGCTAGTAGTAATAATTAAAATATTTTTTCACAAAAATTGAAATTGAAACTTTTTAGACTCCGACAACTCATTAATGCATCGCGACTTGAGAATTACTTCCCTGTTAACCTGTTTTCCTATCCTTTTACATTGCCGACACTGTCACCCACAGACCGAACATACAAACTATTAAAAGGCTTAAATAAGCACCGAATGTAATTGTCCAAAATAACTTTAGTTTCGCTTTAAAATGGACATAACTAAAGCATGTATTCCGCCAGGTGGAGGGATGAAATATAATATGAAATGTTTAATTGTGGCGTTTGCATGGAATGAAGACTGAAAGAAAAATTCATAAAAAAACTGTCATCAATGGAAAGACTGTTCAACTCTGTGTAATACGGTTATGCTAAACAGAAACAGTTAGGCAAATTTGTAAGACCCAACTGCTGAGAATTTCTAAATTTGGCAATTTTTTCGCGCGGCATATTTAAGTCGATTGACAGCTAATTCACACAAGCAGTAATCTTTAACTGTTAGTATTTCTCTGTCATCTTGGGTTTTGGGTTCGAGAATTTTTTACTTACCTCAACTGTCACAATCACTTTATATTGACAAAAAAATACTTATTCGTTTAAAAATCAGTATGGAACTTAGTAAAAATATGGAATTGCGGGAGCAACATATTTCCACATCTGCTCACACTGAAGCGCAATGTTCATCTCATTTTAATTAAACATATTTAAATATCAGCTTTGTACAAGTACTTTACTTACAAATTATTATTTACACTTTTAAAAAATCGAGGTGATTATGCCAGGTCGCTAATTTTATATAAACAACTTTTCCTGCTTTAAATAACAGTTATCATAATGAATAATAAAAACATACACACAAAACACTGCTAAACAGACAAGACTTAATACATAATTCTTTATCATACCTACTAGTTGTGATAAATACATCTGCAAAATATTTTTAAAATAAAAACATAAATACTGGGTGTTAATATTTATGTTTTTCTCAATATACGTGAAAAAGTTGCACATTATTAACTGTTGCATATTTTTATTGTTTTTAATAAAGTTTTTAAACTCAGCTTCATGCCGTATTTTAATTTATCAATGCGGAAAAGTTCCCTTGAATTAATCCGTTTAGCGTATGAATATTTCGCAGCAAGTAAACATGTTTCCAGAAAATCCGGTTTTTTCGTCATGAAGTTAAGGCAATCTAAATTAAATTTGTCTAAACAGAGTTTAGTGAATGAACTAAAAGTTTTAAAAAAAATTATGTCAACACTTTATGGTTGAAAGGTTGAATAAATTAATTTAAAAAGTTGAAACTTTCAAACTGAAGAAAACTACGGGGAATTCGGCCAGGATATGTCTTTATTTATGTTTTATTTTTATTTGACCAAGGTTTCGAAATGCTTTTATTTTTTCATCATGAGTCCTTAATATTTAAACAGTTTAAGTTAATTAAAAACTTTTGAATTTTGATAAAAATGGTAATTTACATAAGATATTTTTACATACAATTTTGATGTCGAATGTCAAATGGCAATTAATAATTTGCAATTATATATATATATATATATATATATATATATATATATATATATATATTTATACATATTCATATACAGTTTGTCGGCGGATGGACTACTATAAGAGGACAAATGGATTAAAAATTGAAAGATACGAAAAAAAGTTACTGTTGATAAAAATTTTTGCTTTTATTTTTTATACGGGTTGCATAAAAAATACAAAAATGTTATTTTGCGTAAGAGTGAAAATATCTCATTTTGCAAGATATGAAAAAAGCCACTCTTGATAAAAGCTTTTACTCCAAAAATGAATTTTTTTATGCAGGGGGCATAAATTGTTTTTGCGTAAAGAGCATACCTCGTTTATAATTTTTTCTTAAAAGTACAAATATTAAATATGTTTTGAATTAAACTCCAAGCAGAAATATAAGATTTCGTTAAAAGATTTAAAATTAAGGGTATCAGTTTTTTTACATTACTTTTTAAAGTACCAAATATTTTCAAGCACATCTTTCATAAAAATACCAACTAGTTTCTAAAATAATTATGATATTTAACGACTTACATGTCAATGTCTTTATTTCATGAAATAATTATCATTTAATATAAAATAGTTCTTATCAATATTAATTAAATAATTGTAATTCAAAATACGTCGTATTCAAGTGTAATTGTTAAATAATACAAACATTTAATTAAGCTAAACAGAATTAAACTGAGGGATACGATAAAAATATCAAAATTCAAAAATTCCATCACCATATTCAACAAATTTTTCTAACTGCTTCCTTAGATATTTGAAGAAAATTTCTGATTTCTGTCTGGGCCTGGGTAATTCTGCTTTTTACCACTTCAATATTATTTGGTACTGGAGTAGCATAAACAATTTTTTTAAACGGCGCTATAGAAACATGTTGACTACAGTTAAGTCAGGGCTCCTTGGAGGTCACAAAATTGTAGCGTTTCTTCCAATCCAAATTTCAACCATCCTGTTGAAAATATATTTTTTTTCGAAAATTTAATGGCAAATTTTCAAGTACATTGCTGAAAAATATATCCAGCATTTCTCAGCACGATGTTCTATTGGATGTGTATTATTATAGAAATTTGGACCCATCATGCCATAGACAGATATCGCGCACCACACGTTCACTTGTGTATAATATTTTAAGTCATTATTCTTTATTCAAGGTTTTCTCGAGATTAGTACCTAAAGATGCTGCAGTTCCATTAGAAGAAAATGTGCATTTACCAGAAAACATAAAGAACTTATAAAAAGCAATTAAATTTTTTCACCTACCCACAAACAAAAATCTAGTCGTTTCGTTTCATCTCCCTCTACCAACGTATGATTAAAGTGGGGTTTAAACGGAATTATTTTATTTTCTTTTAAAATCGTCTGAATATGATTCTTTTTCACAACTGATAACTGTTTAGCACTATTTCTAAGGGACATTACTGGAGTTTCTGTAACAGATTGAAGAATTTAAACTGTGGTTGCATCGTTATGGTCATATTTCTTCTTTATCTTATTAGGGTCCAAAACAGAACCAGTTCTTTGGAAGTGTTTTATTACGTTGCAGTTACGATCAGGGTTTTTGGTACTCCTTCAAATTTCTCGCTAAATTGTTTTAGGACCTAGCGGTATGATACTTGACCATCCCCGTAACATATTTATTTTATTATAAAAAGGTTTCATGAAATAAAGACATTGACAAGTATGTCGTTAAGTGTCATAATTATTTTAGAAACTGGTAGGTAATCTGATTAAAGACGTGCTTGAGAATATTTATACCTTTAAAAAGTAATGTGATAAAAATGATACTCTTAATTTTAAATCTTGTAGCGGAATCTTGTATTTCTGCTTGGGGTTTAATTTAACACTTTTGAGAAAATTATCAACGAAGTATGTTTTTACACAAAACAATATTTTTAATAATGCGAGCCTTATTTGTTTTTCAAGCAAAAACTTTTATCAAGGGTGACTTTTTTTCGTATCTTTGAATGTTTAGTTCGTTTGTCCTCTTGTAAAGTCTATCCGCGGACATACTGTATATATTGAAATTAGCTATTAGATCTTAGTCTTTAGTCTTCTCTTTAGGGAAAAAATTCATTAAGATTCTATCGCAGTATCGTTAAGGTTGTTAGATTGAGGTTCGGGGCAAGCAAAAGTAACCTTTTTCATATTGCCGGGCTTTGGGTCTTACATCAACTATTACTTGATACGTATTGAAGATAATATAAATCGTATGTAGACTTTCCGTACGGCAGTAAGAAGCGGATTTACAGGGTTTATTTGATCCAAACAAAAAAAAAACAACCGAAATATAAATTATAGTCAACAATTTGTGTGTTTAAAAATATGCGTATATGTATTTTTCCTGGGTTTATTTACACATTTCGTTTGTAAAAATAATATGTGTTCCTATAAACTGAAACATTTAAATTTCTACAAATTATTGGCCCAGATCGACACTTGTGTCATTTTTTGATTTTTAATGCAAAATGGGTGAATATTTATTTTTGTTTGATGGTATGTTGAGCAATCAATCACGAGATAAATTTTTATTTCTATCTGCAGACTGGATCATTTTTTATGGTGTACTTAGAGTTGATAGCAATGATTACAGAATAATGTTTAATATCTTCTAAATTAGTAATGGTAGTAAAGGGAAGATTGAAGGTAAGAGAAAAGAGGAGGGAAAAAGAAGAATACGAGCATAAGGACGATTTGTTGATACATTAAACTAAAATGCCTTTATATAAATATCAAGCGTTTAAATAGTTTGAGTATATAAACGCAATTGAATGGTTTCAATATAACTTTTTTCTGCGTTTCAAACATTTTTGTGTATTTGAAAGTATTTTTAGAGATAATTTTTAGTCTCAAGAGTTCTTTATATGGTCTTGGAAGTAGCAGAAAATCAGCCTTATTAAAGCTCAAAATTATTAACTATTTTTCAACATTGTATTTCTAATCCATTATTAGAAAAAACATAATCATCCAGTTTACATTTATAGAAATCTAAATGTGCTTTAACATGCGCGCCACGAGATATATTGCTTCTCAATTATTTTCAGAATCATTTTCGGGATACGTTGTTTATTTTCCGTTCGTTCTTGTCGGCTTTGCTATTTTGTGTTTTGACATTTACAGCAACGGATTAAAGACTTAGTTAAGCGCCAATAATACATTTTTCTCTCGAATCAATTCCACTTCCTGTACGGAATAAGCCAGATCGAACTTTGTGGTTTATTTAGGGTTACTTATAACGCACAGCTTCAAATTCGTTAATTGCAAACTAGTATCAATAATAAATTACAAACAAACAAACAAACAAAAGCATGCTTTATTGTCGCAGGAAAATTGTTACAATTTTATGGACAAAGCGAAATTTGCCTTAAAACAAAAAAAAAACAAAACAATGAAAAAACGAAATATTAATCGAAAAAATCATATTTTTCGATAGGTCAATAGGCAAATACATAAATTGTAAATATAACTTTCGTTATACATATTCGTAAAATTGCCATAAAGCGGTTGATGAATCCAGGTGACCTTAACAAAAGGACATAAACAATACATATGCGAGGTAAATAATTTCGATAACATTGAAATTAAAATTACGCGACCTTAAACTTTATTTTGTTTTTGTTATACAAGCAAAATAAGTGAAGTTAAACAAAAAGTGTCTGCACTAATATAGCAATTAAAGTGTATTAGAAAAAAAAATGTATAACTTTAATCTAATTTGTAACAAAAATAAGACAGTTCATTCCTTATAAAATATTTTCAAATGCTATGCAGCAACATGACAACCAAAAATATTTAAGTAAACAAACAAACAAAAAACATTTTATTGAGACTTATCAATTATAAAAATCATTAACGCCGTAAAAAGGTCTTTCAATGAGGTACGCTTTGGTTTTTTTTTCGAAAGAGTGTAAACATAGGGGTTTTTTTTAAATGTAGATGATTGCAAAGTTTTATGGCGTTGTAAATAATTGATTTTTTTATTAATTCTGTGGAAGGAATGGGAAGGTATATGTCATGCCTAGAGTTTCTGGTAGGATATACGTGTTGTGGCCTTTTGGTTATATGTTTTTTCATCAAACAGACGGTTTCTAAAATAAATAATGCAGGAAGTGTTAATATTTCATGTTTTTTGAAATAGTATTGGCAGTAAGCTCTATTATTAAGACCAAACCAATAGCGAATTGCTCTCTTTTGAATTCTAAAAATAATAAGAAATTGCTTGGTGGTACAGCAGCCCTAAAAGGGAAGGTCATGGCGGAGATGGGATTCGAATATAGAGAAATAAGTAAGTCGGGCAGAAGACACGTCCAGTTCTTTTGAAACTGAATTGAATGGCAAAGCAGGTGGTAGAAAGTTAAGGTGTCAATATGCTTAGACCATTTTACGTTGTTATTTATATTCAAACCAGGAATTTAACCGTTTCAACGTACTTAATATTGCTGTTAAGTAGCTGAAGTGATTGTAAAGTCCTCTTATAAGATAAGGCCACCGTTTTATACGCATTGAAGCAAAGCATATTGGAATCGGACCAAGCGTTAGTCATAACAAGATCGTTGGAAATATTAGAATGTAAAGACGTTGTATCAAAATCACACCATGTTATGCTTGTGTCGTCAGCAAAGAGAGAGATTTTGCCATTAATTTTTAGGTTGGTGATATCATTACTGTATAACAAAAAAAGAACACAATACTGAACCTTGAGGAACTCCACTTGTAATCAATTTACAATCAGAATCAGAACCATTTGCCCTTACAAATTGTTGCCTATTCCCGAGATAAGATTTAAACCAATTTAAAGAAATACCGCGGATTCCATAAAAATTCGGCTTCATTGTCAAAACTTTATAACTAAGACAGTCTGTATAATTACAAATTATACAGGGCGTCCCCGATTCAATATAACAGCTGATATCTCCGTTATTAAAGAAAATACAATTTTTTTTAAATAATAGTTATAGACAATTAAAAGAGTTATAATTTGCATTTAACATGTTTTTTACAAGATGCGTTAGAAACTAAGGACAATAAAAAGCTGTTTTTTAAATGGCACGCCCTGTATATTTGGAATTTTTTTTACTTTTCGGAAAATTCTAGACATATTTTCTATATACTTTAGTATACTTAACTGTGTCAAGTTATAGGTATGTTTTATTAAAACATCATGAAACCGACAAATAAGTTCTCTGGAACAAGCTGCTCTATTCATGTCGGAAGTGATGTTGTTAACATTTTCTCTAATGTTCAAGTGTTCTTTAAATCATCCAAAATTTAAAAATTGCTTTTAGTAAGCGGTATTTTTTTAAATATCTTTAAAAAAGGCTAAAGAGCTTAGGTCTGGAAAATGGGCAGGCTGGATCTCTATTTTCTATCCATTTCCTGGAATAATTATTATCAGAATACATGGTGACAATAATGACATTATACGGTGAAGCAACGTCTTGTATGAAGTAGAATACCTTTCAGTAAAATTTAAATTTGAATTGTTAAAATGTCTAAGTAACTAACACCCGTCATCGTTCAAATATAAGACGATCAAGTAGTCCAGTCCATACCAGACGTTTGATTGCCAGAGAGTTTGGAATCGTGCCTCGCAGGCACACTATGGATTATTGTAACTCTAATAGTGACAACTGTTTCTATTAACCACTTAAATACGTCGCTCAACACTAGATAAAACTTTGTTGAATATATTCGGGTAATTAATGGCTATTATTTTCATCGAAGTTATGTATTGTCTTACTGGAGATATCTTGTGATTTATTTGCAGAAACAGAATCCAGAATTTAAATTCACTCCGATATCCTCTTAATAGGTATCTTATAAACTAATGATTTTACTAATTCCCACATCTTCTGTAATATTTCGAACTGACATACTGGACCTTATTCTAATGAAAATATTCATATGCGTACTTACGTTTCGCTATCAGCAGCATGGTAAGCATGCTTACAAATCAATGGAAATAATCTTATTCGGTACGAACTGCTGATCTTCAACAGTTGATACTTGTCTATCTGGAAAACCTTCCTGGTAAATGCAAACTGCTTTACGATAGTCTCGTAAGGCTTGGCCGTAAATTATTAACAAGTAAAGTAATTTCTGTTTATATGACAAACGAATGATTGAAATAAACGCAGGGGTAAACAAATAACTCAAGAAAAAATGATGAAAAATAGGAAATAAGGGAAACTACCTTTCTTAATATAGATAACTTTTGAAATGAATAGGAAATAAAGGCACTATTCAGCCAATAGTCCATTCTCGAGGCATGCGCTTTTTGGACATTTTTCTTGGGAGTATTTACAATTTAGATGATTTAAATAACAACTTAACATGTAACATCGGTATCACTCCCGACATTAGAGCAGCTTGTTCCAGATAACTTGCTTGTCTGTATAAAGCTTGCTTCTTTAGAGCTCTTACTTGGGGGCAAGGAGCCACCTTCAAGGGGGGGGGCGTAATAAAATAAAGTATATTTTAAGTTCATATGTTACAATAAAACATGCGTAAAACTTGACAACCGTCAAAGTTATTATAGAATATTGTATAGCAAATACATCTAGAATTTACTGAAGAGTTAAACATATTACAAATATACAGGGTGTGTTATTTAAAGTAGAAGGTTAGGCGTGACTGACTAGTTAGAAAAATGCACTTTAAACCAGAAGAAAAAATAAAAACTATTTAGTCTTTTTGGTTCTGGATTTTGTGAGTATGCAGAGGGGCTAGAGTACGAAACTCTTTATTGTATGATCTAGCTTCATAAGTTAGGAAAATTGCTTATAAATTTTAATATAAATCTTACCAAAGTGAGTTTAAATTAAACAGATCCATTACACAACATAAATGCGCTAATGTAGAACTTAAATTACTTGATGTGTGGAACGACACAATTAAACACTAAATCACATGATGTTATTTATTCTTAGGTTTTAGATAACATAGTTTGAAACTGCATAAACTAATGCAAGTAACTCTCAGTGCTGGTACGTTGCCATTGCTATAAGAGAAACTGGTGAACGTAGTAGATAAAACAAGAAAAAACTTTGTATTTCACGCCTGTTTATTTCTATCGATCGGCTTCTACGGAAGCTACGGCTTCAGGCCCAAAGTGGGTATAACTATCATGGTAACTTCTATATTTTAATTAAGATATTCCACTGTTATGCCAATTTTCTCACACCAGACTTCCATTCGATAAATTCCCTGGAAAAACTAAACACTATAATTTTAAGATATTAAGACTTACAGTAAAAACATAGATCATATATTTAAATCCTGATAGGAAATTTACGGTAAACTTTTTCAAAACACAAAACTTAAATGTATATATTAAATTGTAGAAGAAAATAATACACAAAAAATATTAAAAAATATTGAGTTTAAACTATGCATCATCTTCTAGGTATTGAGATATTATACTAAAATATTCTCAGTGGCGGCTATTCAGGTGAAGTAGGTGAAGTGTTCCTTCACCAGGAAAAATAAACAAGCAAACATCTACCTATATTTATTATATATCTCTTAAAATTTTAGTTTTTACATTCATTTATTCGCCTAATTGGTAAAAAATAAACTGTACATCTCGACTAAATATTTTACTTGACCGTTGGCTGCACGTCTTTCTAAAACTTTCGATCGAACTTTATTATAACAACTATAACAGTGGCGCAAACCGCTTTGACTTTGCTGGAGGTGCTATGTTTAGTTTACGATTTTCCTACTATGTTGCCATGACAACGCGTATCCGATGACGTCGAGCCCAGCGCCATACAACGCTGTCGGTGAATTGCAGGCGCAGTACATTACACCCACGTGTCGTTCAGTTTGCGGTGGTTTTTTACTTTTATTTTCGCGGATTTCGCTGCATCCGGTGAGTTCCTTTGCAGTTAACTTGACTGTTTTGTGTTATATTTATTTATGGTGTTGTTACAAGTTCAAATTCAAAGTTAGTAAATGTGATTGTTCAAGACATAAAAGACGTCTTTGAATTTATTACAAACTGTGACAAATCTGATGAAAAATCAATCCGGCTTGCGAAAAGATTTTTAGGTGAGATGAACGATTTTGAATTCACGTTTCTGGCGTTAATGTTTAATGACATTTTCTCAATCACGGACATACTATTTGACGTTCTTCAAAAAAAATCGCTTGGCATTCATTTTTGCATTTCCAATATAAAACGCTGTCGGGAGGCGCTCTGTAAAAAAAAATGAACATTTTTTTAATACCATGTTTAATAAAGCAAATTCTATTACAAAAATAAATTATTACAAACGTGAGCTTGCTAAGCTTTCACCTGAAGAAATTAGGGCTAAGTATAGAACCCTTTTATATGAAATATTGAACCATATTTTAATGGAAATGACACTAATTTCAAGACTGTGAAAAACATTTTCATGTTTGGCAGGTTCTACTAAATTTTCCGAATATAGTTTAAATTTTCCGACTGGCCCGTTTGAAAATTTGTTACAGTTATATGGTGAAATATTTTCAAATAGTCAACGACTTAAAAATAAGCTTGGTCTTATTTTTGCCAATGAGAGTAATTGGAATATATCGTTGCAAGAGTAAGTGAAAAAATAAACATATTTTTACCGAAGCATATACATTGTTTTCCCTTGTTTTGACAATCTTGCTTCAAATGTGTAAAAACTTATTTAAGAAATACAACATCTCAAGAAAGACTTACTCCTCTTGGCAATATTTCAATTCAAAAGGAATTTCTGGAGGAGATTAAGGCACCTCATCTATTTTATGAGGATGTTATAAATAAATTTGCTGCTATGAAGGATATGAGAATTGATTTAGTATACAAAATTTAGGTAAGTCGTAAAAAAATTTTCTACCCTCTCCTTATACAGGGTGAGTCGGGAGGATCGCCCCAAACTCCAGGAGTGTGTTCTATGAAAGATACTGATTTAAAAAAACTCATATGTTCTTATTCGATTTTCATTTGTTTTCAACTTACAACAAAAATAAGATTTCAAGCATAATTCCATACATACAACATAATAATTATAGGGTGCTTAGAAATCAAAATAAGTTAATGTTCCATTTACTGGTACTATACCTGTCAGTGTTATTTTTGAATTCGTACCTGTCAGTGTCATTTTTGAATTCGAGCTGTTGAACATATTCCAAAATGCCGAATTTTTACTCACACTTAGAGTATGCGAATATGATATTTGTTTATGTTTTTTGCAATGGGAATGCTACAGCTGCTGCTGAAGAATACCGTCAACGATTCCCATTTCAACGTCATCCTGATAAGAAAGTATTTATGAGAGTTTTTAACAAACTATGCGAAAGCGGAACACTTCCCAGTGCCAACACAACTTCTGAAAGAGCTACTGAACAAACTTTAGAAGAAGTAGAAAATATTCTGGACCTAGTAGAAGAAGATGCAACCATCAGTTCACGCAGAATGGCTGCTCAGTTGGACATTCCACAAAAAAGAGTGATAAATACGCTCCACGAGCAAGGTTTGTATCCTTACCACTTACAAAAAATCCAACACCTACAGCCAGAAGATTTTGCCAAACGTATGGAGTTTTGTCGGTGGATAGACAATAATCGTCATCTTATATCGCGCATACTTTTCACGGACGAAGCAACATTTACATTACAATAATAGTCGCAATTGCCATGTCTGGTCAGAGGAAAATCCGCATGCAACAGTCGAGAGCAACTTTCAACATAGGTTCTCGGTAAACGTATGGTGTGGTATGATAGATAGTTATGTCATTGGCCCTTTTATTTTGGAAAATCGCCTCACAGGGGACTACTATTGTGAATTTCTCGAAAATGAATTACAAGGACTACTGGAGGATGTTCCCCTAAACATCAGAAGGCAAATGTACTTCCAGCATGATGGAGCTCCAGCACATTTCGCACATCAAGTCAGGCAATACTTAGACGGGAGGTTTCCAAGGCGTTGGATTGGTCGCGGTGGTCCTATTATTTGGCCTCCAAGATCTCCTGACCTCACTCCACTCGATTTCTGTTTATGGGGCTGGTTAAAAAATGAAGTGTACAAAGTGAGAGTGGACACTCGAGAAGCACTTATTCAGCGTATCAGAAATATTGCAGATGAAATTAAAGAAAGGCATGAGGCAATTAGAAGAGCAACAGGTGCCCTACGTAGACGAAGCCGAAAATGTTTAGAGCTCAATGGGGGCATTTTTGAACATTTAATATGATGAAATCTAATGATTGAAACGTTAATTTGTTAGATATTGTTTATATTCTAATTTATGTTGTAAGTTGAAAACAAATGAGAATCGAATATATGAGTTTTTTTTAAATCAGTATCTTTCATAGAACACACTCCTGGAGTTTGGGGCGATCCTCCCGACTCACCCTGTATAAAAAAAATTCTGGAAAAAAGTTATTTCGATATTTTCTTGCTTCATTTGCACTGCACTTACTTTTTGACCCGCGAGCCGTCACTGTTCTCCAGTGTGTATTTAATTGGTGGGTATTTAAAAGGAAATGTATTTGTTTGTTCGTTTATGATTCTTTATCTTGTTTTTCTTGCATATCAAGTTAATTTAACTCCGCGAACTGCACGCGGGTGGCACCAATGAAGTTATCTTACAATTAATTATACAGTATTTTACCATTTTTTACTAATTTTCCGCCTCGATATATTATAAAACTTTTGAAACATCACACTAACTTTTTCAAAAACACAAAACTCACAGAAAGTTAGAGTGTCAGAAAGTTTGACAAAACACTCAGAATTTCGAAATAAAACAAACCTACAGGCAGGTGTTCAGAAACTCTCCCTATAAATTTTAAAGAGTGGTTCTCCAACAAAAAAGAAGAAACATTTGGTTCACAAATGCTTCGTTACAAAGAAACTAAATAATTTTTAGAAAATTTTTATTTTTTCTTGATTAAAAATATTTTTTGGGGTTTTATTCTAAAATTTTAAAAAATCTTAAAATATTTAGCACCCTTTATTTCGATAACGAATCATTTTTGAATCAATGTTTATAGGAAATATTTTGTCTTGTAGAATCACTTCTTAATATTTACCGGGAGAGTTTCTGGACACCCGTATACCGGATCCAATATAGCCACTAACCATTATTTTTTATTAACATTTTTATTACAAAGGATTTTTAGTACATTAAAAAAAGAGTTAGTTTTCAACAACTAATTATGACGGACAGAAATTCCGTAATCTATAACCCTGGGTGTGTTGGTACCTGGATTATACTGGATAAAAATCGTTCGAGAGCTCTACATGACTGGACATCAGTAATAAATTGGATTTTGTGTGTTGGGCTGTAACGAGTTTCAACATTAGGGATCTATTTGCTGATATAATTGGTCTGAAAAGCTCTGGATTTCCTCGACGGTTTTGTGAGTACGAAATTATTTTATGGAATCAACATAACTCTCTAGGGGCCTAATGCCCTCTCGTGGGAGAGTATGACCCAAGAATTGTACACAGTTATGCTTAAATACACACTTTTCCTTGTTTAATAGGACATTGTTCTCATTTTCACTCTTTCACTCTTTGATCGTGCTCTAATTCGCAAATATTAAAAGACCTATAAAATTAACAGCCCCGTCACATTTGGCTAGAATACGTTCCAAGACTTTTTGGTGCACGCGATATGCTGAACATCAATCGTTTGTAATGATATAAGCCTTTGCTCGTTACAAATGTAGTAATAAAACAGGATTTAGCCGATAACTCAATCTGGTGAAAAGCATTTTCTATATCTAATTTTGGAAATAATGTTGCATTTCTAAATTGAGGTCCATGGCTGGCAAAGGATGATTTTCGCTATTGTTACAAGATTTGCTCTTGTCATGTACAAATTCGTATGTCACCACCCACCTCGAGGGTTCATTAACCAGTTAAATAATATCGGATTCAACTTTTTGACCTTTGCTGTTTTATATGTTATCCAGCTTCTTCTGCTTGAAGTCTTCTAATTGTGGCTTGACACTATTTCTTCTAGTATAAAAGTATAAAAGCAATTGAAGATGCCTCGTGCAATGGAAGGCGAAACGTCGGAAAGTGATTCCATTTTGACATGTTCTATTCCCAAGAACCAAGATTTCACAATTGGCCACAGTCGTGAAAAGTTTCGTTCTATGGTATTAGTTCTTAATCGCAAAACTTAATATATTTGCATACCTATTTCATGGCATAATAAAGTAAATAAATGTATCTAAAATATGTAAAATTGCCTAATATTTTATTATTATTTTTATTATTTGATATTTCATGATCCAAGGGAACAATAGGCGTTAAATTTAACTCAATTTAATATATATTATCTAGAATTAGACTTTGAATCTTCCCTTCCGCTGTGTATAAACACATAATTTTTTTTAACATTTAAATTACTGGCCTTTTCTGAACACGCGGACTTTTCTGATTACGCGGATCTCAGTTCGCGGGATTTTCCTCAAACAGCATGGTTTTGTGCAGGGCCGATTCACAACAACAAATTTGTTAATATATGAAGATTTTCTGAAGAATTTACTGGAGGAGAAATATTAGGTGGATGCCATATACACATATAAAGTTAATCACAAAATGCTTATAAAAAAAGTCCAAATGGAATTTTTGGTCATCTTTTAGAATGGTTTAAAGATTATTTTTCTAAAGACTTTAGGGCCACATCAGGAGTTCTTCAGGTGACACACTTGCGCCCTTGTTATTTAATGTTTATATTAACGTCATAGTCATGTTCAAAATTGTAATATACTTCTATTTGCTGACGACCTTACAATGTTTAAAAAGGTTGATAGTGATACGTGATGATAGTTTGTTAATTCAAGAAGATGTTGATCGTTTATTAGATTGGTGTTGTTCAAATGCTTTGTCTGTCAATACTAATAAATGTAAAGTAATGCAATTTCAGTTGAATTAAACCAACTGTGTCTTTTGATTATAAAATATATGACATAATTTCAGAGAGGGTAGCCGTTATTAAAGATTTAGGAGTGTATTTTGATAAAGAGGTAACTTTTAACTATCATATAGAATAGATTGTTAATAAAGCAATGAAGGGTCTTGATTTTATTCGCTGTACATTATTTGATTTTAGCATCCTGTGTGATCACCATATCACAGAACTTATGTCTAGCAATTGGAAAGAGTTCCGAGGAAGTTTGTGAGATTAATAGGTTTTAAAATGAACATCAGAGCACAGGACATTCATTCACTTAAAAACAGAAGGTTAATCGTAGACTCTATTTAAAAAAATAAATGTAAATTTTAAATGCCCTGAATTTAAAGAAACCATTTCATTTTCTGTTTTACCAAGGCAAACACAAAATAAGAAACTCTTTCGTGTGCCTTTTCATCGGACAACTACGATGTTTCAAGTTCGGCAACCCGGTTCTGTAATACAGGAAATAAGTTGTGTGATGCTGATCACATAGACTTTTTTAATATTAGCTTAGAGTGTTTTAAATAAAAAATAATTAGTGTTTTGAGGAAATTGTTTTAGAGTTATTGGTTTTAAAATGTATGAATGTGAATATTTAGAAAGATATATTCACGTATTTAGATAGAGGCAATTTGTAAATGGCTTTGACCGTAAATAAATAAATAAATAAAAAAATCTATAAACATGCACGGATCAAGAACCCACTGTCTTCGTCAACCAGACGGTATTTGTTCTCTTTCCTGACTCAGTTTACATAATCTAGTATTGGAACATAAACACAAGCCCAGTCTCTGGATACAACCTCATTTATTATCTGAATATTTTAGGGAACATCGCATAGCCCTTAACATAAAATGTAATAATTTTTCAGCAGTTTGATACAATGGCGTATCTAACAAAAACATTATCTTTTTTATAAGTATCATGCTATCAAGATTCAAATTTATTTCATACAAGCTGATATCCGGGTTGTAAGGAAATGAAAATAATATTTTTACTGCGAATTTTTCTTATAATATTTGATCTAGTAGGCAAACAGAAAAGCTAAATCTTAAACTAGATTCGGTTGGTACAGTACTGATTATTTTCTATAAGACACACAGAGCAATATTTGAGTCATAATAACATATTGCTAAAAGATTATTTAAAAACTATTATTAAGAAAAGAGTTTTCTTCAGGGGAATCATCTTATTATCGCTTATTTTATTATAGTTTGAAATAATAAATAATATGCAGCAAGAAGATAAAACACACAACTATTTTTTATGATCTTATAATCAACCATCTTTCTAAAACCGAACAATTCGTTGGATGAGACCGGCTAGACTTATTAACCAACACGTCCGGGAGTATATTCATTTCTGTTACCGCTAAACATTATCCGCATTTCTCGTTGACAAAAGCGTTGACAGTTTATGAATAAATTTCAAATATATACCTACGTATTATTTAATGTGCAATAATTTTGAAGGTGTATCCAACCTGGCCTCTGCCGATGCATATATTTAATTTGATACACTTCAGGCTTTATGACAAAAAAACCAACCTAATCTGCGCTAACCTGAGCTTAAAACACTCTGAAAATGAAAATAGGTTCACATACAAAAAGGCTACGGATGACACAAACTATCATTAACAACGATGTCTTTCTTTCGGCGTTTATTCAGGTACCACTATACAAAAACATTGTTATCGCTTAACTCGGCTAAACCACACGAGCTGATTTATCAGATAACATTCTCCGAAGCAAATATCAGCAACTATAGTCCATTACTAATACCGAAAACAATATCAGCAAAATATGCTTTTCCGAATGATGTTGGTATTTTGGACCCGGGTCAAAGCAGAAAATGTTGGCAAATAACTGCATACCTGTACAAATATACCCGCCACTCGGCGAGAGCTTCGGGAAGTCGATCTCCAAACTCGTGATTTGGCAAATATAGATCCCGTTTTGAAATATTATTAAAATCTTTAGCTTCCTCCATTTATCCGATTAGCGACTAAAACCTACGTGATTCCATTACTATAGAATATAAACAAAGTTCATTATATTCATGATATGAGAATTGCAAAGGCCCTGTGTTCCATCCCCGGCGGGCGATGACTTTTTTGTTAGTTTTTTTAATAAAACCTAATATGTAGTTGTATATAGTTGTGTTTTAAAAATCGGACTGGGGTGCCATAGTAATTATTTTTTTAGAACACCTAGGAGAAACAAAGAACAGGTCATCACGTCATAACTCGTAGGCAAAACAAGCATCGACCAAAAAAAAAAGTCTTCACCAATTTGCATTTGCCTCTGGCTTTATAGTATATTATTTTTAATTTAATTAATAATTTTTTAATTTTTACTTCCCTCGTAAAAAGTATTGTAATCGTGAAAAAATCATCCTCCGAGATGTTTTAAGATCTTTACTTTTCAGGGTCCCCAGCTGGCGAAAAATATGTTTTATCAATTCCGTCGGTTTGTCTGTCACTTCACGGCGTAACTTACAAACTACTCATGAGATTGACTTCAAATTTTGGTCAAAAATTAAGGGGCATCGAATGGGGATGATCTGGTAACATTTTGGAAAAAATCCAATATAGTAAAACAAAATGGCGGCCTAGTGCAATGTTAAAAAACTTATTACTAAAAAACAACTACTCCAATTTATCTCTAAAATTGCACAAAATACTTAATGGATGGATTTCAAATTGTGTGCCATAACTAATTGTGGTATGGAGATGAACTAGTAAAACTGTCGTTCTAATTGAAGATGGCGGAACCAAATGGCTGCCAGATATAATATTTGTAATCGTAAAATTCTCTCTGGTTTTACATATTTTCAGGTTTTTAGCAAGATACCAAAAAATATGTTTTATCAATTCCGTCGGTCCGTCTGTCGGTTTGTCTGTCAGTTTGCGGCATAGTTTAAAAACTAATCCTCAGATTAACTTCAAATTTTAATTAAAAATGAAGGGTCATGTGGGGATGACCTGGTAATGTTTTGATAAGAATCTGATACGCCGAAACAAGATGGCGGCCTAGTGAAACGTTAAAAAAATTATAAGTATTACATAGAAATTAACTGGTGACATTTTGATATGGACATAAGATAGCAAAACAAAATGATAGCCTAATAAAATATTTAAAAAGTTGGCCTGAAAAAAACTACTCATTAGATTAATTTCAAATTTTGCGCAAGCATTAAGTGTGATATAGAAATAAACTGGTAAAGTTGTGGTACGACTTCAAGATGGCTGTACAAAATGGCGGTCAAATAATGTTATAAGTTATATATGGATAAAATGGTATAAATTCAACATGGTGTAACAAAATGGCGGTGTATGCCAATGTAAAAACGACTTACCGAATTTATTTTAAATTATGACCGAAAATCAAGTGTGGCATAGGTAAAAACTGGTGAAATACTGGTAGGAATCTAATATGATGGAACAAAATGGCGCCCAATAAAAACGATAGATTGGATAGTATATATGTTTTACTAAATGACCATGATCTGATCTAAATTGGGTCACACTTCACTATTTCTAATAAAAGGAAAGATTTATAACGAGGGAAGTTCCGGTTTTAATTGAAATTATTAAATTTCCTTACTATGAAAACTCGAGTTTAACCAGGAATGTTTATATTTGTAGGATGTTGAACCAAATCAGAAAAAATTTTAGTGAAATACACAAAATTATTTAAATAATGCAAATAATGGTCAAGAATATAGACTCACAAAAAACTTGTATTATATAAGTAACAGGGGCGTGCAGTCCATGGAAGCAAGGGAAGCAGTGCTTCCCCAAAAAAAATAACAAAACATCTTCTAAAATGTAATTTTTGAAATAGGAAACCGTTAATTTAGTTTATATTAAAGATGCTAAAATATTATCTTAATTATCAAGCCCATAATAAATGCGGCCTTGACTCCGACCCAGCCATAATAGAATATCGAATAGAACCTATGCTAGCTTCTCTGCAGCCAAGTCCTGTGTGCTTAATTTCCTGTGAATCGAGCCAGATGTTACTGAACTTTCCACCGGCTGTTTGCAATTTTTGCATTTCAGTCGCGTGCTTTAAGTGGTGGCGGAAGCTATCGTTGGAGTAGGTTCTTTAAACGGCTATCCGTGTGTTATGTGATACGTACGTCGCGTCGTGCATGGTGCGATATAGAAGACAATAATACGGACGTGTATATGCAAATACCGTCAACTTCGGCTGTCGGTAATAACGTTGAAAATGTTCGAGAATTTAGTAAGAAGAGTGTGTGTGAATGTGTGGTGTGTGTCTTAATAATAAAGGGATTTTCAACATTAAACTTCGCTGATAAGCTTCAAATAATTTCGAAAGGAAGGGCAAAACCGCCTATGAAAATTTTAACCACAAAAATGAAAAACTGTATTAGACATTTTTATCCGGAAAAACAATACGAACAATTTAAATGGCTAACAGGGTGCGAAAATATAAGGAAATAATTTTGTTGGCCATGTTTACTTTTTGAAAATGAAAAAGGTCTCTGGAATAAAACTGGTTTTTCTGATTTAAACAATTTCCATAAAGGTGTAAAAGGACACATTATGTCCAAAGCGCATTTACAGGCCGTCATAAAAGAAAAAGTCTTCGGCAAAACCAGAATTGAGCACGCCCTTAATAAACAGTTGGAAATTAGTCATCGCCAACACAATGAACTAGTCGATAAAAATAGGCAAATATTAAGAAGACTTATCGATGTTGTTTGTTTTCTCGGACAGCACGAATTAGGATTTAGAGGTCATGACGAAACAAGGGTTTCTTCAAATAGAGGAAATTTTCAAGATTTACTTAGTTTAATGGCTAAATATGATGATTGCTTTAAAAATTACTTAGAGCAGTCTAGCGTTTTTCGGGGAACGTCGAATCGAATCCAGAATGATTTAATTTCCGCTGTTGCAACCATTATTCTAAAAAGAATTAAGCAGGAGATTGGCGAGGCGCCGTTCATTGCTATTGTTCTGGACGAAACAACTGATATCACTAATTTTAGCCAATTATCTATAGTAATACGTTACGTTAAAACAGACGGAAATATTCAATTTTTAGGTTTTAAGAATGTGTCTGAAAATCGTACAGCAGATGCATTATATACCGTAGTTTATAACGTCACTAAAGAAATTAATAGAGAGAAAAAATTAGTTGCTCAAAGCTATGACGGAGCTACAGTGATGGCAGGACAATTAGGGGGTCTGCAAGCTAAAGTTCGAGAAACTTTCCCAAGTGCTGTGTTTGTCCATTGTTTTGCTCATAAATTAAATTTAGTTTTATCCCAGTTTATCAATCATATTAAGGAGAGTAAAGTATTTTTCGTTAATTTAAGTGGCATGGCTGCTTTTTTTCCAAGTCAACAAAACGTACACAGCTTTGGACTCCATTGTCCACAAGCGATTGCCCAAAGTAGCTCCTACTAGGTGGAACTATAATAAGACTTGTGTTAACAGTATCTGAAAATCTTGAATCACTGATTGCACTATTTGAGAATATAATAGAAAATAATGAAACGTGGGACTCAGAAGCAATAAATAGTTCGAGGAGGTTTTTGGACTGTTTGAAACGAGATTTTAAATTTAATTATTTGTTGAACATATTTTCAGAAATATTTATATTCTCGGACAATGTTCTTAATATATTACAAACTAAAACAAATAATATTGCTTTTTGCCTAAAAAAAGTGGATGATTTTAAGTCCATGTTAAGCCAAAAAAGAGATGACTTTGACCTATTTTGAGAGAAAACGATGACGTTAAACGTAGAGCCACAAGTCAAGCGTCTTCGAACAGACAAGGTTGGAGATGTTCAAACATCACACAGACGCCTCTTTTATAAAATAATCGATAAAATTCAGCAACAAATAAACTATAGATTTAAGGGTTTAAATGATTTTAAATTCCTCGAACTCTGCAATTTTGATGCATTTAAAGGAAAAACTTTTCCAGAAGATGCGTTTAAATCTCTCCTTCTTCATTATGGCCAGTTCTTCGACCGAGTGTTACTGCGATCTGAACTAAAAGTGATTTGCGAAATTAATGATATTAGCGCAAAAAATAACGCTAAGGAACTAACGCAATTTTTAAAAGACAAGGAGCTGGAAGATGCCTACACCGAAGTGTCGAAATTGTGTGAATTAGTATTGACAATACCTGCCACAAGTTCATCAGTAGAACGCAATTTTTCAACAATTAAACGTATAAAAAATTTCGTGAGAAATTCAACGGAGCAGGAGAGACTTTCGCATACATCGCTGTTGTCCATTGAAAATAAACTTCTCCAAAATATATAAACATATTACAAAACTGATATAAGGCTCTGATAATTCGTAAGACTGGCCCACTCAGTGCAGGCTTCTATAAAAATGTTTTAACTTATTCCTTTAAAGAGATGAACTTTAAAAGTTAATTGTACGACTTGACAATAATACGTCAAAGATTCATACGATAAATATGAAGAATATTTCAATACTAGAATTTACCTGTTTAAAAGTTTTTATTAGATACTGAGAAATAAGCTTCCTTGAAATTAACATTAGATCTTATTCGAATTAGTAAGGTTTTTATAAACTTATAAGTAAAAGCTACTTATATTTCTACCAAGTTATTAGTTTGATATTAAATTTTCAAAAACTGTAATCACTTATAGTAAAATTCAAATTAAGATAAAATTTAGGTGAATTTAGTGTAGCAATATATGTTTATACTTTACAAAATAAATAAAATTATGCATATATTTGGTTTAAGGTTTAGTTTAATGGAGCGACTTAAATATCTCAAAAACCCACGAAAAGCATAAACAATAATTACACAGCCATATTTACTTGACGTATCGAACCAATTTACCTGCACACCTATTAATTTATATTAAAGCTGTAAGTTTTCCGTAAAACAGAAAATTGAACTGCAGTGTGTAAAACATTTTTTGTTAAGGTAATTAGCCACACTTTTATGTGGATATTTAATGCATTGCATTTCCTGTTCGCTCATAATTAATATAATATTGATTTATTTGTTATGTTTTGTTACTTCGTGCAAAGAAGGTATACTATTTGATAATAGCAACATTTGGACAAGTTTTCCGTCAAAACAATTACCCTAACTATATCTGTTTTCAATTATACTGTTATTGATTTGTACCTTCTATTTTTACGTTATTCCTTAAAAATATCGAAGATCTACGTCCATGTCTCACAAAATCTAATTCTCACGAGATTTTGTGACCCATACTATTTTTGGTGCGAATTGGAATTGGTTTGTCTGTTCTCAAGTGATCGTTCGAGCAAATGTTGTGTACACATATACATACATCCGTACAGGCATAATCATTTTTCTTCTACAGATATGTTTTTCAGTTTCTAAGTTTTCTAAAATTCCAAAAAAAATCCAACTTATATTTTTCAAAATATTTCGCGTTTACAATACCCTATACATTAATAATACAATATTTGGGTTGTTATATGGGAAAGTAAAAATTATTTAATGGTCTTAACTGAGAATATATACACAGTACTTAATGTCAAAAAAGGCTCTTGTAAAGAATTTTACCCATGGAATTTAACAAATTTAAAATATACATTTCAAAGATTACCTTTTTTTAATAATTCTTATACACAAAAATTTATGGATGAGACACTTTTTCAAATTATATCCAAAAAAACTAAGGTTTCGGAAGGTTGCACTGAACTTGTTTTTGGCTTATGGCTAAAAACATATTTTTCACAAACTTAATTTATGAACTACGTAAAAGACTGATTTTATTATAATGCATTATAACACAAAAATGATTATTCCTAACTAAAAGTTAGAAGTAATTATTATATTAGACATTATTAAATGTTTTTAAACATAATTACAGCTGCTAAATAAAGAGAGAGCGGGAGTGTCATCTGTTGGACGGAAATCCAGTGTGCTGGGGATGCTACGTTGCCAAGTTTATTTTATATATGATCTATATAAATTATATAAGAAAAATAAAATGCCTTTGTGGGTTGTGTATTGGTACCAGCAGGAGGGCGAAGGCACTAGGTGGATTGGTACCGGGTTAGAACCAGGTTAGGCGCCGTAGGCGTCATCGTTAAAGCCCTAAAAGACGAACAACAGCGCAGGGCATCATCGATGTCGAATGTTAGGCTTCCGCTAGTGATGCACCGCCTGTTGATTAGTGTTGACCGCACTATGTAGAATAGTACCGGGTTAGCACCAGGTTAGGCGCCGTAGGCATCATCATTAAAGCCCTAATATAAAAGGCGAACGATAGCGAAGTGCATCACTGGCGAAAGTCTAATATTTGGGATCGGCACAAGGGTTCAAATGCGTTACTGTAGGGAGACAAACATGAAAAATTTAAGCTCCATACAATAATGTAAGTTTGGCAACAATGCAAGATAGCCTGTCTTCAAATTGTCATATTAAGGAATATGGCGCATTGGAATACAGTGAAAATATTGAATTTCTTTTTGGTTTTTTTTAATAGAAAAAGTGGTTCATCCATTTCTTTTATTTTCTTAAAACAGTTAGATGAAGGTAAACTTTCTATTTTATATTAAAAAATTATCAAATTCCGTGGGTTTAATTGTTTACAAGACCCGTCAAAAAATAAATTAAAGATGCTGTTGAATCCGAGCGTGACTGGAAAATGCCACTACTCTGAACCGAATTGCTTTAACACCCCGTATATAAATAAATAACCAATATCTCATGGGTATAAAGCAAAAAATAAGAATATAATTAGTTACTCTAAGTTTTGCGTATATTGAAGAAACCAGTTATTTTGAAAATACTTTACTAGCCGTTACAAAACATACCAGAAAAAACAAACATTGCTTACTATTACCTAAAACGGTGAAATCCCTTAATAATTGAAATATAAATATACATACATTTAAATCTCCACAACATCCATTTATTATTTTGAATTATAACAACCTTCATTTTGAATATAAAATACTTGCTATAACTTTATTTGGACAGGATTCCTGATATTTCTATACTTTTGGGGATGTATATCTACCTTAATCTTTCCTCAGATAGATATATCAACCGATATTTGCAAATGTTGAAGAAATTTGCGGTTAAAAACATCGTGACCTTGTCAAACTGATTGTTGTGAAATGTCAGTCAACGCTATACAGCTGCCAGTGCCAGGCAGACTTGAAAAAAGTGGTAAATTCAATGGCAAGTGAAAAAATATGTATATGTATTTTTAGCCAATACCAGATTTTACTCATCTTTTCGACTTTAGATAAAAGAAATGTAACCCCATGTCTTGCAGGAAAAATATTGAATTTTTGATATATTTAATCGATTTTATCCCAACAGTTATCGATACGACTTTACGAAGGCCCAGAAAATGGCAAACAGAATTCGTGCATGCTACAACTCAAAAAGGTCTCAAAATTCAGCCTCAACACTGATCGAGCTGATTTTTACATCAGTCTCTAGACAAAATATACACGTTTCTTTGAGTATTAACTTGATTCACCAAGGATCATCCGTTCATATATTTCAGGGCCAAACGTAAAACCATAGCGAAATATATGGACAGATCATTGCAATTTTATTTCTAAATAGCTCGCCCTGTATAAACCAGAGAGTAAATTTAGCAATGTAGTTTTTAAATCCCTCGGGGGAAATTTGGAATCCAATAAACAAATTCCGCTCCAAGTTACTTTTCCCGGAAAAAAATAGTGAAATATGGGAAAATTGAAAAGACGAAAACAGCCTCTTTTAGTTTTTCTGAGTTTCGACCCCTTTCTCGTCATTTTT
Source organism: Kuschelorhynchus macadamiae (assembly GCA_030620095.1). Lineage (NCBI taxonomy): Eukaryota > Metazoa > Arthropoda > Insecta > Coleoptera > Curculionidae > Kuschelorhynchus > Kuschelorhynchus macadamiae. Next base: position 149,403 of record JAUTXW010003024.1, read on the forward strand.
TGAAGTATACGCATCTTATATTGATTTTAAAACTCCTTTATATTTCCCATCGACCTCATTTTTACCATGACAAAGTAGTCAGGGTTTCGACTCCACAAAATACCTTCAAAGTCTTTTACGACATTAAGACATCCCGTGCTCCGATATTGCTCGTTAACGAACTTTTCCCAGATTTTTAAACGAGAAATCCGAAAAAAAAAACCCTGCCTCGAAAAATTAACCATAGCATTTTGAATCATCTGGGTTTGTAAAAGACTGCCCCTATCGGACGCCACTGTCGGCTTATTAAAAGCCCCAACGAAATCGTGTTTTTACCAGAAGAAGTGTCAATTTACACTCTACAATCTATCTCTTAGAAGCGTATTTCCTCGACTTACCTTTACCGAACTAGAGCGTTTCAAAGGTCAAAAAACACACATTTGGAAAATTTCGGGTGCAAAAAGAGAAATGCGCGGACAGTAACCATTTATTAAGTTCTCATTTTTGATGGTATTGGATATACTGTCTGTAGAAGTTTAATATGTTTTTGGTACAATTTAAGCTACTATAATAACTATACTGTAAGATACAAAAAATCAGGAAAGAGGATTTTTTTGGACGATTGCAATACTTTCACTTATAATTTAACTTTAAAATGTTTTGTAACATAACGATAACATTAAATTAAAAAATTCATTAGCATTCTTTGCATGTTTGGTGTAGTTAGTAAAAAAATAAATATTAGGCCTACATTTTTTAGAGTAAATAAGTAATGAAATGGTCTAGAATGTAAGCTCAACATAATTTGACAAAGTATAACTGAAAATAGTTTTATAATATACAGTGTGTCCAAGATAAAGAGTGGATAACATTGTTAGATTGGAAACCATAAGAGCTACAGCTTGGGTTAAATTAGAGAAAAGTTGCTCAATTTAGTTTCCAAATCAATGCCGTTTACAAACCTAAAAAATTCCAAACCGTTCCGAAGAAATCCGACAAAAACCGAAGAGGTGCATTTTTGTTTTTATTTTTTTACAGCCCTATTTTTAAAGTTGGATCAAATTTGAAAACACATTCTTATAGCAGTTTTTTCTCGCCTACAAGATTCCACTGTCACAATTTTTGTCTGACGTTTCGTCTCCTGTCAACCATCATCAACTTTGTTTTTTCATACGGCCGCCATATTGGATTTTTTCATTTTTAAAATGACCATTTGAGTCCCATTTCAACGATGTGTCACTTCATCAACTTTATTTTTCCTACGGCCGCCATATTGATTTTTTTAATTTTTCAAATGCTGCCTTATTTACGAACTTTGTTTTTTCTTATGGGCGCCATATTGGATTTTTGCAATTTCAAATTTCTCGTTCAATTCTTATTTCAACGAAGTACTGATAGGTGTTAGGTACGCCTCGTAGGTACCCACCAATTTAAAAAACAAAACTAGAAACCTTTAAGTAGACAACACAAAACGATTTATTTCAAACTTAAACTACTAACTACTTAACAGACAAAAAAGAATTTAAATTAACTATCTTACTTTACAGAAGGTGTTCAAATAAAAAACCATTGTTTTCTAAACACAAGTATTCGCGTCGTATAGTTGCATTTAATACATTTTGCAGGACATCAGGTGTTATGGTTTGAAATGCCTCCAAAACCAGTTGACGTAGCTGCTCTTCCGTTTCAAAACTTCGCTCGTACACCCAGTTTTTTAAATAACCCCACAGATAAAAATCTAGCGGTGTCAAGTCCGGCGATCTAGGGGGCCACGCCACTACTGAATGCGTCCCTATCCATCTTTCGGGAAACCTCTCTGCTAGATAGTTTTGAACAATCCTGGCATTATGCGCAGGTGCTCCATCCTGCTGGAACCAAAAATTATTTAGTTCTGCTAGAGGAAGATTTTCGTCAAACCAATTCTCTAGGTCGTTCTGTAGCAAATGGCGATAGCGCTGGGAAGTTAGGGTTCCATTGTAAATGAAGGGTCCGATAATTTGCATTCCCAAAATTCCGACCCACATGCTGAAACCAAATCGGTGCTGAAATTTCGACTGCTTAAACCGTCGAGGATTTTCTTTGGCCCAAAAATGAGTATTTCTTCTGTTGAAGATACCATTATTTGTCACTATGCTTTCATCCGACCACAAAATTCGGTTCGGCAAGTTTTCTTCTTCCTGACATCTTCTGGTATACCACTCACAAAAGGTTCTTCTTCTTAAATCATCACCCGGTCGCAGTCCCTGACAAATTCTAAACTTATAAGGTGTGAATTTATTTTTCTTTAAAACAAAATGCGCAGTTGATTTTGGGATTCCAGTTTGGCGCTCAATTTGTCTAACAGACGTTGTCGGGTTTTCGACTGCTGCCAACAAAACATTATTTTCTGTTTCCTCATTAGAGTTCTTATTTCGGTTGCCTAGATTTTTATCAAAAGAACCATACGTATGTAAATTTCTAAAAATCTTTCCAAATATCCATCTGAAGTTCTTTCTGGATAATCATTTTCGTACATATCTTTCGCCCTTTGAGTGTTGCTATGACATAAAATGTAGCATTTTAGCATGTCGTACTTCTCTTCAAAAGAAAACTTTGTAAACATTTTTTAAAGCAAACAAAAACTAATAAATAACAATAAAAAATGCAATAATTTAAAAAACTCGATAAGCAAAATCTGTATTCTGTAAACAAAATGTCAGAATCAACAAATTTTTACATTGTTGATTTTGACATTCATTAATTTGTTTTTAAAAGGCTACTAGATTTTTTTTAAAATAAACGTCAACTGGTTTTGGAGGCATTTCAAACCATAACACCAGATGTCCTGCAAAATGTATTAAATGCAACTATCCGACGCGCATACTTGTGTTTAGAAAACAATGGTTTTTTATTTGAACACCTTCTGTAAAGTAAGATAGTTAATTTAAATTCTTTTTTGTCTGTTAAGTAGTTAGTAGTAGTTAAGTTTGAAATAAATCGTTTTGTGTTGTCTACTTAAAGGTTTCATAGTTTTGTTTTTTAAATTGGTGGGTACCTACGAGGCGTACCTAACACCTATCAACCTTCGTTGAAATAAGAATTGAACGAGAAATTTGAAATTGAAAAATCCAATATGGCGCCCATAAGAAAAAACAAAGTTCGTAAATAAAGGAAAAATAAAGTTGATGAAGTGACACATCGTTGAAATGGGACTCAAAATGGTCATTTTAAAAATGAAAAAATCCAATATGGCGGCCGTATGAAAAAACAAAGTTGATGATGGTTGACAGGAGACGAAACGTCAGACAAAAATTGTGACAGTGGAATCTTGTAGGCGAGAAAAAACTGCTATAAGAATGTGTTTTCAAATTTGATCCAACTTTAAAAATAGGGCTGTAAAAAAATAAAAACAAAAATGCATCTCTTCGGTTTTTGTCGGATTTCTTCGGAACGGTTTGGAATTTTTTAGGTTTGTAAACGGCATTGATTTGGAAACTAAATTGAGCACCTTTTCTCTAATTTAACCCAAGCTGTAGCTCTTATGGTTTCCAATCTACCAATGTTATCCACTCTTTATCTTGGACACACGGTATTCTCTTCCCAAAATATGTTGTAAAATATGTTTATTATAAATTAAACAGTAAACAGACGCTAAGTCTCGGTCTCAGTCAAAGTTTATAATAAAATAAAAACTGGTTACACGTGTTTCGCCCGGTCGGGCATCATCAGACCTATCAAAAAAAATATATCCTAATTTCTAACTAAAAGCCTTTAAATTAAATAAATAAATAGTACCTTTAGAATTAAACAACATGTCACACATACAACGTTAAAACAGTAAACAAACAATCACATTACATGGTTCGGCGGATACTGAAAGAGGTTGAAAACGAAATTCGTTTCAACCTCTTTCAGTATAAATTGTTATAATAATATGAGTCTAAATTGTTGAAATGTATAGTAGTTATAATAGGGGAGCGCCTCCTCCTCCTCCTCTTCCTCTCTCTCATGTCCCTCATTCTTAACTTCCTCCCCTTTTATTCTCATTCGCATCATATTTTTAATTTTTTCTCTTTGTTCTCCCACATTTGATTTTGCATTCTTAAGTCTTATAAATAGGTGCATCAAGATCATTTTAATATGTTAAGGTACGAGTGACTGTTAAAAGAAAAAAATCTGTTGAATAAATCTATTAATAATAATATTAAAATAAAATGAGTGAATCAGTTGGAGAAAGAAATCGATCCATTCCGCTTCAGACAATTAGCCTCGAAGAAATTATACCAGGAGTTCAAGAAGAAAATATACCATTAGTTCGAGAAGAAAATAATGGGATTGTTTTAAAAAATTTGAACAAAACTGAGAGTGAAGAGAAAAAAGTGTTTTGTGCTATTTGTTTTGAAATAATCGAATATTATGATTCATGTAGACCAAATACATGTTCCCACATTTTTTGTTTAAAATGTATTTTAAGATGGAATGATGAAAATTGTTGTTCTATAATGGTAAACAATTGTCCTGTATATCGCACTAGATATTACTATATGGTACAAATCTTCAAAGATGTAATTAGACATCATTTTGTTGTAATTTTAAAAAGAGGATAATATTTTTTTTATAATTTGTGTTTGTGAAAACTCTGGTAACAAATAATTTTGTAAAAAAAAGTAAATGTAAATATATATATAATAATTGACACACATTTTTTCCTTTTCCTATATTGAAACGACAACAATGATCTAACAAGTTTTTTAATACATACTAATTTTCACATTACATAACAAAACAATTGTTATGGGTTTACACAAAAAGTGCCACGCCCTAAAATGGCACCACTTTTGCAAATCGAAGCTTAAATTTTCTTATGGGAATTTACATGTAAAAATGACGATTTTGATTGTCGGACCGGCATAGCCTAATCTACTACTTTTTAATTATACTAATAATATTAATATAATTTGCATCAAGTAAGAGAAAACTCAATTGAATACAGAAACAAGCGTTAACAAAATGTTATGCTAATATATGAGTGCTTCTAGTGGCAGTTGACATAATCGACACTTTTTTTTTTTACGTATGATTAGCTATTTCATTTACAAATACAGTGTCAGATGTTAGAATAAAAAGAAGTATTTTGCATATAGCACTGAAAATATATAACCGCTTATAGTAACAGTTGACATTTTTTAAAATTAATATTGTTGACGTATTCTACTTATTATCTTTACAATTTATGTTTAAAATTAATATTTTTGACATTATCTACCCATTACGTTTATAACCTATATTTAAAATTAATATTGTTGAAATAATCTACACATCACCTTTACAAACTATGTTTATTATTAATATTTAACAACATAATCTTCTATCTCTTTTTTTTTCATTTTTATTGCAGTAAAAGCAAGCATGTTCAGGAATTAGTAGAAAAAGATGTATCCTACAAATAGCACAATGTAAATCAGAAGCACTAACAACATAAGCTCTTTTGTAGTGGCAGCTCACATGATCGGACTCCCCTCTCCGTAAATATCTCATGTGAATTGCACTACAAGGAAGGCAAATAGCAAATGTTCCTAGTCTTTGACTTTCAATTTTAGAGTAGCTTTGTATAACACATACATCTTTTTCTTCAAAATTATTAAATAATTCACTAGCCCTAAACTTGCTTACTTTTACGTCAGCCTCGGTTCCTAAATTTAGCAGTTGTCCATCCATGTCCACTCCTTCGTCAATTTCCTGATCATCTTCCTCCATCTCTTCTTCTTCCTCCTTAATATAATTAATGTCGATGTTAAACAAGAATGATCTTCTAACAAGCCTAGATGATTTGTCCAAAAATGAATGTTTATAAGTGATGGAATCGCCTTCCAAGTTAATAAAAATTTCTTCTCTTTCTTCAATTTGAGCGGCGTTCTCCACATTATTTTCTTCAATTTGGTCAGCGTTTCCAATCATATTTTCTGCCATCGTTAGGAGCTTTAGATTTAGATAGATATATTTGATAAAAAACAATTTTGGTTATAGGTTATAAATAATATCGACAACTGATATTACAGCGAATGATACTGTATGATCGTCGAGTGGATGTTCTTAAGTATATATCCCATCGACCACCACTTTTACTACCTGCAATACTTAAGTTTTTTTTTTTTTTTGGTTCGCTGTCCCTTTCCCTGTCAGTTTCCTCGGGGGGGGGGCTTCGCCCCCCTCCCCGCTCCGCCAACCCCCATAAGGGGGGAGACCCCCCTTAACCCCCCCTCACCCTCACCTTATCTTCTTTCTCTCCCTTCCTTCTTTCTCTTTTTTATATGTTTCTCCTTTTTCCTTCCTTCTCCTTTTTCCTTCCTTCTCCTTTTTCCTTCCTTCTTCTTTTTCTTTCCTTCTCCTTTTTTCTTTTCTTCTTTTTTAATCTAACCTAACCTAACCTAACCTAACATAACCTAACTTAACTTAACCTGAAGAGGGTAGCCCGAAATTGGGGAGCCGGGATTTGAGTCTCGGAAATTCAGGGGTCCTTCACATAAAAATGATTGTGGTAATAAGAAAAATAGTGCACTTAACTCGTGTGGAAAGGATCTCTGCACTCGGCTAATGCCAAGATAAACTTAAAATCACCATACCTAACCTTACTTATCCTAACATAAGCTGACGAGTCTTCCGGTTCGTCTCGTCGAGAGCAGACCTCTGTGTCATTAAAATAAGTGGTTCCACGTGTTCGGTTTTGCTGCTTTATTTCGGGAGGAAACGTGAGACTCGACCGCTCAGAGTGGAAACGGACGACCCCGCTAGAAAGGGAGCAGACGCTGTGAACGTGTGAGGCCTATTTATTCCTGCATTCTATCCCGTTCGTCTGCCGCAGTTCTACAGAGAATATTAGCGTAATGGCCGCTACGTGGCGGGAGTGGGAGGGGTAAAGGGATAGCTTGAAAGAAAGGGCCATCTCGTGATATCAGTAGTACTCTCAAGGGGCAGCTGGTGGAAGCAATGAGCTTCAGAATACATGAAAAAATTTAAATAACAGAATAATTAAGAATATATTTGAAATAAATGGGGTGTACCGGGAGTTAAAGAGCTCGCCATCCGGACATTCCTTATAAAACGTCTCGGCCGTATAGTCCTAGCAGCTTAAGGCCGTAAAACCGAAGAAAGAAAGAAGAACATAAGCTGACCTAACATTCGCCCTCACCACACAATAAAACGAAACATATTTTTGTTCAGAATTTCAATTAAAAATCTAATGCTAGTTTCTTCAGTTGCTTACGCATTTATTTTTATCCCAACACAATATAAGTAAAATAAATCACGTTAATTTTGTAAATATAACGCCACCAGTAAAAATGCCGTATTTAGTCTGCTATTTTCAGTTAGGGACAGTTTAAAATCCGGATATGCAAAAGTCTAATTAGTTATAGTTAGTCTAGTTATTTTTAATGGGAATTAGGTATTACATTTTAAGCATAATTAATAAAAAATACATTTTTACCAGTAGTTCCGTTTTCTTTGGCAAAAATATTATATATTATGTGTTATATAGTACAAGTTTTTGTGAATCTATATTCTCGACCAATATTTGCATTATTTAAACAATTTTGTATGGATCACAAAATTTCCTTCTGATTTGGTTCAACATATAAAAAACTTAAATGATGTTATATATATATATATATATATATATATATATATATATATATATATATAAACAACACCATTTAAGCAAATTATGAAGTTTTTGTTTAGTGATTAAGTACTTTTTTTCTGGATCACACACAGATGTGCCTTCGTATTTATCAACCAGGGGATCTTTTCTAGGTTCCTTTCACCAGCGGAAAATATTGATGTCACAATTTGCCCTGAAATTGCCCAACAGTCTCCACAACTAAGTTTTCTATTCCGATTATTATAGTAGACTGAATACAAAATTTGTCTCAGTCGTGTAATGAGTAGCTCGTTCGGGAATTCCTATTGCAAAAAAATATCTGGTTTTGTAAGTTTTGTTCGTATCAACATTTTCACTGCAATGAGCAAATATTGTTACTTCAGTGAATATATATTTTTGTCGAGAAGAGCAAGTCTGTTTTGGTATGCCAATATTCATACTACGTCATTTAAAATACGAACAATTTCACTATTATATATGTTATTAATTTTTTGAATTTTTTTGAATAAAAACAGGAAAGTTTATTGATGCGGGATTTCAAGACTTGCTGATTAAGAGACGAAGGAAAGGCATTTTCTGACAATATATTCCATAATCGGGACACTGTGAAGGAGCGAACAAAGTGGGAGATCCTTGGTCTTTGCAGTTAGACGGTGAAGGGATGCATGTTGGTCGATGCTCGTGCCTGTCTCCCTCTCTTTATTCCATGAGTCTGTGCTAATCTATCTTTTGGTGCTTTCGCGGCATAGCTAAAGAACTACATACCCGATTGGTATTCATTATTCATGGTCATATTAATTATTATTACTAAAAAAATCCTATTCAATTTACTTTAAATTTTGCACAAAAATCAAAGGTGTTATAGGAACAAAGTGGTAATATTTGGTGAAAAACCAAGACTTTGAAAGAAAATGGCGGCTCAATAAAATTTTTAAAAAAATCAGTCTTAAAAACTACTTATTCGATTGATTTCAAATTTTGCAGAGAATTAAGTGTTGTACGGCTTATGCGTGGATACATATAACAGTGAATATGTAAAAAGTGCGTCATTTTTACAACTTCTAAAAGCTTTTAGACTTGTATTTATAGCCTCTTTAATTTGGCTAAAATTGGATTTTCAATTTTTTTTATTTTGCAAATTTCTATTTTTGTTTTTTTTTCGTACCCTCAAATCAATCTTATTTTTCAGATAAGTAAAACTTTTTATGAAATTAACATTTTTGCCAAATCCAAGCACATTCTGTATAGAGATGAATTAGAATATTGGTACAAAATTAAAATGATGAAACAAAAAGGCCGCCAAATAACTTGTTTCAAAATTCATAATAACCATTCTTGTTTTTCAGTTTACTTTAAATTTTGTCCAAAATTTATTTATTATAATTAATTTAATTTAATATATATTTAACAAAAAACAATATAGGGATAAACAGGTAAAATTTTGGTTTGAATTCAATATGGCAGAACATAATGGAGGCATATTAAAACAATATAAAAAATCGGTAAATTTCGCATACAGTCATTTAGTAGTTACATATACATTGTGTTAACTTTAACTTTCCTGGACAGAAGAATGGATGCATGTGAGAGAATTTCAGGGTAATTTGGTAGACCCAATCTTTAAAGAAACTTAATCGGAAATTCCCTCGTAAATTCTTCTTTGTGTCTACAAAAGTCAAAGAAAACACAATTTATGTGTTACTAAATGATTATAGGCGGAGCTACGATACTACGAAAAATACGATGGTATAGTCTTAATAAAAAGAAAGATTCATAACAGGGGAATATTCGGGTAAAATAAATTTGCCGATTTTTACTGTTAATATCAATACCTTTTTAATTCTATAATTTAAAACAGATTTATGTCGGTAGTGTTATATTATATATTTTGGGGTGCAGTGAATATAATAAAAATCGAGGTTGTATTTTTCTATCTTTTATCCGTAATTATGTAGTTTTGTTCCAATCCAAAGTAAAAAACTGGTAATATCTAGATTATTTTTATGGATTATAAAAATTATTACAAAACTTTTAAGAATGTATATAATCTTTTGAACTGCAATGTGGATAAAACATTTAAACATTAAGTGTAAAAAGATATCTTCGAACATAAAGTTTGTTTTTTTCTTAATACTGGGTATACCAAAACTTTTGTTACAATAACGTAAAACACCGTGAGAAGCTCATAATTACCAATAGCAAATTGTGATTAAAATATCATTTTAATGTCGCGTTTTCTGAATGTTTTTTAAAATCACTCTATTATTTCAGTTATTAATGAAATTGGACATATTTATAGCAACTTGAGTTAAGCGATTTTATAGAACATTTTCAGCAGTGCAATAATTTTATCTAAGAATGTCTTTTTACCTTTAAACAGATGTGCAGAGTCTGCAACAGAAAAACACTATATAAATACTTATTTAATTATCACTTTACGGAGTACAGTTTATTTATATTCAATCGGCAGTAAACCGCCACATATTCCTTATTTTGTATTATTTTAAGCATATGTTGATAAAGATAAGTATTTTTTGGATTACACTGTTTAAAAGAGCAATTCCGTGTTCCTAAAAAAAACTTGTTCTGAATGTTTACTTCTCTCAACAACAGTAGATTTAAATGTCATTTAACAAAAGCTAAATATTGCTAAATCTTTGAACTAAGTACACTAATAAAAAAGAAGTAAACTATAAACTTTTCAGTTTTGTTTCATATTAACGTATTGAAACAAAAACGATAAATTTCTTTCTTAACGCACAAAGACGACGCGACTTATGTAATAAAATACTGGACACCTGAAACCCATAAGGGAAGTGTTTTTTTTAGTTTATATATTTCAAAAGATAAAAAAGATATTTAATCGTAACTTTTTACATATAAGAGCGCTAATTTTGAATACCAGTTACAGAGATCGTAAAGAAAACTAGAATGTTCAAAATGTTCAAATTTTCAGACTAGTTCCATAAACTTTAATAACTATAAAAAAATTAGTTCTTATGATATTAAGAGAGATGGAGAAATAAGTACTAAAACAATTTGGGAGGTTTTATTGTTAATAATTAGGTTTAGATATTTTTTAATTTCTTGTCGTTAAATAAAAATATTCCACCCCCACTTAATTCAACTGTGATATAATTTAAAACATTAAAATGTTTACAAAATAGATAGGGATTAATTTGCAGTAATTTAAAAGATGTTTCTAGGGCTGCCTCGAACTTGTAATAGTTAAAAGTGAAGGGTCGAGGGGAAGAACATGCCAAGTCAGTTTTTAACCAAATTGGTATAACTGCGCCATTTATTAGCAAATTAACTATAATTTAATCTGAATCTGCGGGCATTGACAAAAAAGGGTAAGTTAGGCGCTATTAAATATTAAATATTATCTGTACAGGAGGGAAAATGCACGCGGTACCGAGCAAAAACGGGCTAATTTTTTTTCGTCGATGCGGTTCGTCGCGGACATTTTGACTGTTGTTTACCAAAATATTTTGTTTTTAATATATAAGGACAACAATGAGAAAAATAATATAATTAGCAATTAAACAAACGCATATACATACATATACAGTGACAAGATACTCTAAGACACTTGGCGCTTGACAGAGTTGAGACTTAAAGGGAAAATATCGATATGGTTGAAATGTTTGTTGTAAATATTTAGCATGTTGTGGATGATAGCCCTCTGACCATAGTTAGTTTTATGTACTTGTTCTGAGAAAAGGCGTGTGTGTCTCAAAGCTCTGACCGGAATATTAAATCTTAAGAGAGACAACAGTTTAGCGAAATTAATATTCCCATTAATTAGCTTATGGAGAAAGGATAAATAAAAGTCGCCTGATTTCAAGACCACAAAGCAAAAGTCTGGTTTCATAAGGCACATCCAAATAAGGAAAGTGGTGTTTAAATAACAAGTATTTTGCAAATTTAGCTTGGACTCTCTCTACTCTAGAAATGTGACATTGATAAAATGGACACGATGTGACTGAGCAGTATTCAAGTATACTTCGAACCAGAGAATTAAAGAGGCATGTAATTGCTTTGGTGTCATTCATACAGATGGTGCTTCTTTTGATAAAGCCTAATAGCCTCAGACTTTTCGATAGATCACGTCGACCTGATGAACCGCCTCTAAGCAAGTAATCAGAAAATTCTTATATACAGCCAGGTATGTGGCAGTGCTGTCATGTTGATCTTCGGATAGGTAATGTCTGTATGTAGTGCAGATTTCATCGATCAAAATTGATTCCAAGATCTTAGGAATTGTAGAAAGTAATGATATTCCCTTGTAGTTCCCGACACCAGTCTTATCACCTGACTTAAATATGGGGTTGAGAATGGAGTTTTTCCAGGTTAATGGAAAGAAGCTATGTTATCTGAAGTATTGCACTGATGGGTTTTACGCGTGACTCACAACACCGATTTAACAACAGAAGGGGAACACCCTCTGGACCGGCTCCCTTGCCACAATCAAGCTGCACTATTTTGAATCTCACCTCTTCTATAGTAAAGTGGTGATCCGTAAGTGTATCACCGTGGTTGATCTCCGAAGGTTCAATTGTTATCAGACGACAGTTTCACACATGATAATTGATTAGTGTCCGTTTCTTTGTATTTGCTGTAATGAAAACTGATTGTGATGTATATAAAGGTTCGTTAACAAAGTAAAGATAATAACATGGAAGACTGGGATATTAAGATACAAAGCTATGAAAATGGTACAGAATATGGCTGTAACCGCTTGCAATGATCTGAAAAAATTCCTATGACGGCAAAACACACAATTATAAAGCATTTTAACCTGTTTACTTCAACTGATGAATAATAAATTCTCTAGTTCTTGAGCTTTTTTAAATCTTAAATGGTTGAAAGTTTCCAATAAACAAACCATTTTTTATTTTGCTACGTTTCGGTACATGTTTCCTACCATCATCAGATTAAAATAACACAATTTTTGTTTAGACGAACAAATTAAGAACTGTAATTCATGTAAAAGGAAAAAAATACTGGTAGAAGTTTCTTTAACTAAAAAATTGGTTCATATACATGTAATATTACAAACAAAACGTTTTTTTTTTATTATTATATAATATTATAGTTTGGTGGGTAACCAAGAGAAAAAAAATATTTTTTATAAAGTTTATAAAAAACGTCATTATCAAATAGTCTAGAAATTATTAGATATTATTAATATAAACACCTAAGTTAAAAATAATTTTGGCGTAAAGAGTTCTAATTCTTTCTTACTTACTCAAAAATAAATAATACATTAATTAAATTAAAAATAACTGCTTCCGAAGAACAAAACCTTAAACTGAGATCTTCCGTTGAACGGTTTACAATCAACTAACCATTGTTATTACTTATAAAACACCACAGGTGTCTCACATATTCAAATATTTAAATAATATTATTACACATTCTTTTAATATGCTATTCATAGCTAGTCTGAAACTCGAACATGTCCGGCATTTTTCTTATGTAGATAAAAGCTAACGATATAATCCTGCATAAACAAATTAAAACAAAGTATGTTTTAAAGTGGTGCACAGTTGCCAAAAGGTGTGTTTATATTAATAATATCTAATTATCTATACATTTCTATTTGATATTGACGTTTTTTATAAACTTTACGAAATAATAATAAAAAAAATATGTTTTGTTAGTGATATTACATGTATATGAATATTGTCAATTTTCCAAAACCTCAAAAAAAATAAAACAAAAAAACTCCTACTAGTAATTTTTTTCTTTTTACATGATTTACATTTCTTAATAATGTGTTCATCTAAACAAAAATTGTGTCATCTTAGCCTGATGATGGTAGAAAACAATTGCCGAAACGTAGCAGAATAAAAATTTTAAAAAATTAAATGACATTGGGTCTGTTTATTGTGCAGCCTTATAAGCATTGTCCTAATAAAGCAAAGAGGCCCTCGTGAACAAGAGAAAGATGCTAATTTAAGGGAGGTGGTAGTTACAAAATACGGTACACTTTGCAAACTGTCGCCCTTAAAAAACTACTGGTATGGCTTCAAAAGACCAAAGAGAAAAACATTTAAACAGGCCAAACGAAAAAATGTATGAAATATTCGAAGAACTACACCCTACTTCTAAAGTATTTTACGAAACATACTGGACGATTTTTGTTACGAATTTTAATATCTCCTTTGGCTATCCCAAAACGGACACTTGCAGTTCATGTGATGAATACCCAGGCACAATAAGGGTTTTAGAGTATGAGAACATAGCACCTACTGAAGTAGGGGGAGAACTATTCAAAACATGAAAATGGACAAAGAAATGATATCTGTAGAGATCAAACAGCTATCCACATTATATGAAGTACATTTAGCAAAAGCGAAATTATTTTATACCATAAAAAAGCCTCAAAGTAAACTAGCCGAAAGTCGGAGTTAAAAGAATCAATCTGCAGTTTTTCCTATACCTCGAATTCCCACTAATGATACTACAAACGGCAGCTATCTATTTATCTTTTTAATACACATTTTTTTTCTTTCCAATTCGAGCAGCATATTCTAGGTGTATCCGGATGTAACCGGCAAACATTCGTGTGGAATGTGAAACAAAAATTACACACTTTTTCGCTTTCTACATAATGCCGATCACCAAAAGAAACGATTAGATTCTATGAAAGTGACCTTCCCCATCAGGGGACATCACTTTATAGAAAACGATAAAAATATGGGATCAGGAAGCTAGAGTGGAAACAGTAGATGAGTTGTGTTAACTTATTAGCTCCTTAAGAAAAAAACACGCTTTGTATTGTAGAACATATAAAAGAATACAATCAAAATATCTTTCGTCGATGGACCGAATATTTAAATAAATTCCACAAGAAAAAATCTAGCTTCCCCATTCAGCCAATAAGATATTTCGAAGTGGTAAAGGAGCATCCTAGTGGAAAGGCACAACCTATCCCTTCTTCCAGAAATATCTTATAAAGGTAGTAATTTTTTGAATCTTTTTATTATTAAATTTATTTTCTTCTTCTTTTGTTTAGGTGCTCTTTCAATTTCAGCAGAAAAGTTTGCTGATTTGAAGAATTTAAACAGATTTCGCAGAAAAAACGCTCAAGGTTACTTTTCAGCATTGATACATAAATAGTAATCCCGCTTCTAGCAAGAATCTTTGACTTATACGGTAATAAATTAAGGTTAATAACAATATGTATTTGCCTTATTGGTGATCTCAGTTATATTTTACGTTCTTTTCGAATTTCAGCAGATTTATTTTGAAACTATCAGAAACTTCTGGCGAAAAGGGCTTAATATTACTATTCATCGTTTCCACAATTTCATGTACTGATGTGCATTTGCTTTGTCCTTCGTTTAATTGCGTTCCTATTTTTTAAATTGTAATATCTAACTTTCTAATTAAACTTACGTGCGTTTACATCAAGTAATAATACAGATTTTTTTAACTAGAGGAAAACGGGCTAAGTCAGTACAATTTACCACCTTAATTTATTTTGAGTAAATTGTTTTTTAGATAAATGTTTATGGCACATTATACGGTTTATAGTTAAATTTTGTTATATCTCAAAACTTGGAATTTTGACATAGCTTGTTCTTCTCCTGAACCCTTCAAGTTATTTTTAGTTACACGTATAACCCATTAATAATATATTATATAGGCTCTACAGGGTGTTTTCAAATTCGGGGCTTTGGGATCTTGGAAGCGCTAAGAGATAAAAGGTCGGTTAGAAGGAGGCAAAGTTGCATATTTGAAGGCTCATTCATATCCCGTCGAGAAATATATAAGATCCCGAGTTAAATTTTATAAGTAAATTTATTCCTATTGGAAATTTTTGTCCTCTATGAAACTGTAATCTCAGACGTTTCGTATGCTGGCGGCCATCATCAGGTCGCTTTTTAAATACGGGCCAATATTGTTTATTGCAGTTTCGTAAACTACAATGCTTACTGCATCCTACCAAAATATTGGTTTAATCGGATTAAAACGGTTCGAATTCAATAAAACATCTTCAGTATGTTTAACGAGTTTTTGTTTTTTATTTTTCTTTACTGTTCATGTTTGTAACAATCCTATCTAAATTAATTTAAAAATTAAATGAATATAGGAACATTTTAAAGGCCCGTTGTATCATCGAATTGGCGGTTAGTTTCAGTTATAACTGTGGATACAAAAATAATTTACCTATATGAGGAAAAACATTAGGTTAAAATTTATTACGGATGTAGATAATGAAAATTCAACAATTGCTTCTTATAGATATTTTAAGGCATACGCTGATTATATTTAAATACAATAATAATTTAACCGCATTGAATCATTTTAATTGTGACCATAACAAAACATTCTCGATAATTTAAATGCACTTAGTTTTTTTTTAATTTGACTTTCTGTCTTTTTAAATTCATTTACAAATTATGAAAACCTTAATAAATAACAATATTATATTTATGTTGCCATAATACTTAGAATATTCTCAAAAATTGGTGTTATATTATGACTAGCATAAGAAGGCTAAGCATAAAGATATGTTAAAACACCACTGCATATCACGGAGCTAGCGAAGTTTTAGTACAAATGTGCATACTAAATCAATGTTCATTTAAAGAAATAAACAATACATTTAATAGTTTTTACTGGTACAATAATAATAAGTTTAAAACCATCTTTAATAAAAAAGATATTGCGTATAAATGTGAGTTTCAATGTGCCAGTTTGCAGAGCTTACACCAAACGCAGAATGTACTGGCGAAATGTGTAGATCTGCCGCTGATACACTGAGTACCAGCGAACCTTGACATTATAGGCAATTTTGTGAACTATACAAAATTTTATTTCTTAGAACCTGATTTTTTTGCTAGACATAAATGAATTACTACCTATCTGCAACAATATGAGAACTTAGCTTGCAAACTGATTAAAACCCGCCTTAACTTTAAGTTCTTACAGATGATGTCAGGATACGCTTTCAGAAGCTGTTTCTATATGTAATAAATATATATCATTGTTTTAGTGTGCAAAATTATACTAAAACTATACTAGTTCAATGATTGCAAAAAAGAACTTTATATGGTTTCTTACGTTTGGCTCTTATTTTCCCTGATACTTTCTTTATTCTTATATATATAATCATATTATATTATCACGACTCTTTAAACGGCTCCATGAATAAAATATCAATATTAGGGTACCAGGGTCTTCTTAGATTTTAACTTAATGTAGATAAGATTAAGATTAAGTATTTTATTAGGACCGAAATATTTTGTTATGGTTAAAATTAATATCGTAATAGAATGTAGTTAGCATTGGGGTTACAAAAGTTTAATAAAAATACAGTTGCAATAGGAATATTAAATTTAACTTATTTTTTAAATAAATTCAGAAAAAAAGTTTCTTAAAGTATATTAATGGACCTTTAATTGTGCCACTTTTGCTCCTATTTTACCCTTTCCGGGGTTAAGACTACGTTTTTAATAAAAAAAATCTATATTGAAGACTTAAGTTCCATTTATTCATATATTTTAAATTTATATGAATAATTGTTTAAAAATCATAAATTTTTCTTTTTTAAATTACCTTTAATATTTTGTTCCATAAAGATATAACGTATTGTTTAATTTTTTTAATTTTTAAACTTACTTCTTTTTATAATATATATGACATACTAACCTACATCTTCCATTACTTAGAAAAATAATAGGTTGTAAATTGTTTTTCCAAATAATGTCAAAATTTTTGTAAACAAAATCAACCATATTTTACCACTTATATAATTTTGGAAGTTTATTCAATTTGCGTTTCCTCAGACTCACTGGCCTATTAGGAATATCTACAGAACCAATGAATATGTTACTTTCAAAACTTGGTTCAGGTCACAGGTGAACACAAAATTTCTTTTAAATATAATTTTATTTAGTGGTGTTGCCACTTTTAACTATTTTCAAGAAAATAAAGCATGAAAAATGGACATTTTTGACTCTTTAGAGCTCTGCAATTGCCAAACGCACAAAATAGATTGCACTTTATTGTCTTTTTTTGTTATTTATCTATCTCCTGAGACCAATTTCTAATTTGCAATTGACAAATAGATAATTAAAAACTAAGACAGGAAACTTAAATTCATTTTATTCCAAGTTAAGTTGTTTGGCAGTTACAAGGCCTCAAAAGGTCCAAAATATCAAATTTCAATAATTTTCTCGATAACACTTGAATTTAAATATACAGGAAATACAACAGAAACTGCGTGTAGAATGTTCAGGGCAATACAAAAATGCAATAATATATATAGGACAATCAATTTAAATTTTAAATCATTTAAAAAAAAGAGGAACAATTAAAAATATTTTAAAAGGAAAGTTTATGGCTAGAACCAAACGAACCTCAAGCGCTAATTGTAAAAGCCATTGGCGTAGATAAAGGGGGAAGCATGGTGTTTGTTAAAACACATTAACATATTTTTAAATGAGATACCATATTTATTATTAGATATTAAAAGTCTACAATCAATTCTAATCATATCTGATAGAGAATACTTTATAACTAATTCCATTTGTTTTCAAAATTTTCATCGATATGCTAAAATAAAATTATTTGCACTTTTTAGTATTTTGTATATTCTATTAACATTAATCAGGCTTCCCTAAAATTAACAAGAAGTTGCTTTCTGGTGTATATTTTGGGAATACTATTACAGTACCACCTAATTTTGGATGTAGAATCAACATACTCAAATATCCTCTTTTAGTAATCTTAGTTGATGTCACTTTTTAAAAAAATTGAAGCACTGTGTATCTTAAAGCATATTTAATACCTGCTTTCGGCATTTCAAATGAAGCAAATGCTTTTAGTAAAAACACTGGATTTATGTGAAAAACTAATTTTATTACATTTTCAAAAAAAAATAAAATTAAATTAGTGGGCAGGTATAGTTAAATTCATTCGTAGACACTGTTTGTCGTACATATTTAATAATTTAAAACAAACATTGATGTTGGATTAAAATTAATAAAGATATACAAATGCTCCAGTTTACGTAATAATAGGTAAAATAACAATTAAATGAAAAAAAAAAACAATAAAGATAAAAGATTTATTTCAAATGATTAATCCCCGTATTAGCGCTGCAGAAAGAAGTTCTTTAATTAAAGAAAAAATTGCATAACCAATTTCTTTGATATAATGTTTTTTGTCCCTTTCCTCCGTTGAGTAAAAGTTTTAACAAAAAGGTATGAAATTATACAAATAAGCTTTTTCACAACACTTTTGTTTTTTATTTATTTCCGCAAGTCCGGCTGCTTTACTCGATATTTATATGTTAAATTTATATATAACGTAAGTAACGAAAATGTCTCAACAGGTAGCGTACCTAAAATTAACCGGTCAATGATACCCAGGACAATCCATTAGCTCGATTTCCATCTGCTCTTAGATTTCCTACTGGTTTTAATTTTTCATGTTGAAGATGTATGTGGTGTATTTTACATTATTTAGCTTCTGAATGTATAATTTGTACAATTGTGGATAAACATAGGACATATAATAACAACATTATAAAATAAGCGAAAGAAATACAATGCGTGGTTTAGATATGGATGTACGGAGAATATAAATAAGCCTTGGTTAACTTTTATGTACTTAAGTTAAATGTTAGTTCGCAATTAAACCAACAAATTATACGAAGAATTTGAAAATTTTGAATTTTATGAACTCTAGAACAATACATATAATTTAAGAGATATGATATAAACACTTCGATGGGTCCTCGATAAAACCTCGTAAGCGACACAGTGGTTAATTATATAGAAATAACAAAAACAAAAACTTGAGGAATTGTAAACTTTGGATAGTTTAAACTAAATTTTCATTTTTTTTTATTATTATTATTATTATTTTTATTTAGATACTTATTTATTATTTAATTGCATGTCTATAACATATTTAAGGTATTTCGTGCCAAAAAAATGTTAACGCAGTATTTGGAATGCCTTGCAAATATGTAGATTCATGAGAAACAGATTATGAATAAAAGGGCTATTTTGTATTGTTAAAAATTACAGTTTATTCCTTTAATAAATCCAAATTTATTTTTATAAATTACTAATATTAAGATTTTTAATACCAGAATAGTAAGAGAAGGATATAGAGACAACTACTGTGTGCAAATAAAATTATAAAAAAATGAGACATTTGCTCTCGATTGATTTGGATATTTTAAGTCATAAAGAGAATTCAATTTTTTTAATGGAGAATTTTCTCTCAAAAAAAATTTGCCCTAATGATATTTTGCATTACTATAAATCACATATAAGACGGAGGTTTGGCCAAATTAATCATCAAAACAAGACAACGTATACAAAAAAAAGTATAAAACACAAAAACAAGCTCACAAAAACTTTGTTGAATTATTGATTTTATTTTAATACAAAATGTATGTGTATGTATTTTTAAAAAACATTAAAGTTTTACTATTCCTGAGACAAATGCTGCACAAAAAGTAATTGTAATATTTACTACTTTAAACATATGGGGCGGTTCTTAAAAAAAAACGAAAAAACATTATATTCCAATGTTGTAAAATGTCTCAAAATATCAATTTTGAACCCAGACAAAAAAGTTGAAATTGGTCATTTCAGATAAGCAAGGACCTATCTATCATAATATTAACGAATATTCCGGTTATCCCCATAAGATGATTCGACGTTTTTGTTTTTTTTTGCATTTATATGAATAGTTCCAAGTTTTGGCTAAAATAAATACATCGTTAGGGACTCGTAGTAGAGAATCAGTTTACGTACGGAACCAATTAAAACAAAACGTTTATTTATCTTTTTAACTGAAGTAACAGGCATAATTCAAAGTTTACTAAATGAACCACACATTTTTAAAATTAATGAAATATACAGGCAACGTTATTATGCTAAACAATTCAACTTACCTGCTGCACATTCCGCAGATAAAAAGATAGTCAAAATTACGATAAATTTTACCATATAGGTCGGTAGTGGAGTGTCAAGACTTTTCTTACTGATGTAGCACATTTCCAACTCAACTTATAGAATGAATATCCGCAACTGTTAACAGTTCTTCGGATGCGCGTCCAAAGGACTTGTTGCAGCGTGGCAGGACAGAAAGCAGAAGCAACAGTTTGCAAAGTTTAACTCGCGACATTCGCCAGAACAGTCCGCTTATATACGGAAAAACGAGATATGGGGATGAGCCTTTCGGGTAGTTTTTATCTTATTTGATGCACCGCCCACCTTATGTATAAACCTACGATCACGTCTATCACATTTTATATCCTTCGATATTTATCCTAATATAAAACAATATAATATTTAGGAATATTTATTTTAATAATTTAATATCGCTATTAAAATTTATTTTAATATAAGTTAAAAATCCATTAAAATTTAATAACTAATTGGGGTTAAGCTGGCATATTAAAAAATGTCTAGCAATAACATTTCTTTACATGCTGCATGCTTACAATATTACGTAGATTTGCATCGAAATAAAAAAACATGCGTTTTCGACTAAACAATTATGACTTATTTCTGTGTATTAGAATTGGTGTTGGACTGAGTTTTAATAATTAGTATGAGTTGATTAAAAAAGTTTAAATCTGTAGTAGATTTAATGTTGTAAAGATTTTTATAAAATGTTGAAGATATGAGTAAGGCCTGTGCCTGTTTCATCAATCAATAAATATCTTATTCTTATACAGGAACATGTTTGTGATGAGCAGATGGAAATGGGGGTGCGTCAATCCAATAATTAATTATTTAACGTGATTAAGTTGCATGATTCAATTTCAATGACAAAAATGTTATTACAGGATTATCATATTTAAACAATTATGAACAAACTTAATTATAGGAGACAGAAAAGTAATTATTATTTTTTTGTTTTTTTTTTGAATAATTAGGATCTGTAAATTAAAGTGTTTACTTGCAAATAAAAAGATTTAGACATGTTTTTACTTCTCCGCATAACATCCCATATATTCTATACTATATAGTCTATACATGGGAAGTATTGTTACCGCACAAAAAAAAATTCGAAAAATATAAGCTGGATTTTCTAGATGAATTTTTTAAACACCAAAAACATATTATTAGGAAAAAAATATAATATCTGTACAGATATGTGTGAAACAAAATTTGCACGCACGATAAATTGAGAACATCAAACCAATCCGTTTCAAATTTGCACCAAAAATTGTCTAGATCAATGTTTCGCTACCTGGATTTTGGGTATTTTCGGCATAGGTATTCAATATTTTTAAGAGTTGTAAAACAACCAAAAATTTATATTTTGAAAATAAGCAAACCTATACCATTCAAACTAAAAGCAGAAATAGTTGGCTAAATGTTTTGACAAAAAAACAATGTTTAAGTCATTGACTTTTTTTCCTATTATATATAGTAAAAAAAATAATAAAATATTTTCAAAAACGGTGAAACAGGTGTAATTAATTTTTTTTAAATCAAATATATTTTCCACTATACATGTTAGCCCTAAAGAGATCACGCAGCCGTTTGCTATAAAAAATAAATTATTTATAAAACGATTAAATAGGTCAAATTTATTTTTATTTTAAATATAAATATATTTTTAACCTGTACAGTGAGGCCTGAAAATCAAAAAAAATTGTATTTCAAAGGCATTTATGTTTTAAAAAAAATGGTGATTTACAATAAATGTGTTTTATCTTTTTGTATACAACACCATTTTACTATACAGGGCAGCTTTAAGAGATAAAAGAATTTCTTAAACTACAATTATTTTTTATTTCCATAACACTTAGCTTTTAAAAAAAATGGCCAAACAGCGCATATTTATTTTTTTCCTTGAATATAGAAGCATTTTTTTTTTCCTTTATATAGGGTTACTATGGGGAAGAAGACCCCAAATTTATTTAATTTTTTGCATATATTTTTTTACTATATGATGATCTTAAGGAAAGCTTTTAAAAGAGAAAATCTTGTTTAATTCAGAAATGATAATATGTCCAGAAAATAGCAAAATACGCTAAATTTCATGTATTTTTTGCCTTAATTAAGTTCAGAAAGAAATATAGGGGGAATTACTACGTTTGCTAAGACATATTTTTTTATATTACAGAAAAATATTTATATTTATTTTTATACTTTTTTCTTTTTTAACTTCAAATATATATTTTTACTTTTCTCGTAAAATCACCATCTGATATTTTTGCAGATCCTTGCCTTTTTAGGTTCCTAGACCCCGAAAAACCTGTTCTTCCATTTCCGTCAATCTTCGGTCTGTACGCGTATAGTTTAAAAACTTCTTATCCGATTAACTATTTAATATTTATAATTTTTCCAAAAATTAAAGGTCATAAAATGGCTACATTTTGATAAAAATCCAATATGGAGGAAAAGAATATTAAGAAACTACTTATCGAATGAATTCATTTCAAAATTTTGCATAAAAATTAAGTGTGATATAAACATAAACTGGTAATAGTGAAGTAAAATCACGGTCGAAAGACGATTATTTCTCGACTTTTTTTTTAGAGGTATAACCAGATCAGATCTATACCATATCATTAGATATGTTTCTGGGCATCTGAAATGGAGTTCTACGACATCGCCAGGGTGTCCCGATTTTTTTTGTATTGAAAAAACATCATAATCGCGGTAAATTAAAAACTCAACTTTTTTTTACACAACATGCCCTATCTATATCGAAGCATTTTTTTATTTTAAAGCGCAGTTCTTTACCTAGATATTGCAATAAAAAAAATCCAATTGATGGTTTTTTTTTTCATTTTCAAAAAATATTCTGGTCACAGTTTTTTACGAGACTTTTTCAACAATTGTACTTTTTTTTATTTGAAGAAATATTAGCATGCGAAGAAAATATAGAAGAATAACCAAGGAAATTTTTAGTGAAAGCAGTATTTAGTTAGTATAGTTTTTGAGATATATGTCCCCAAAGTTTCATAAGCGTATTTTTTTAATCAAACCAGCTCTTTTACGTTCTTACTATAGATTGCTACAGTTTCTACTTAACAGGAGTTATTCATTCTTGAATTATTCTTACGAGTCGGAAAACAAATATTCAGAATCAGAGTTAAAAATGAAAAATGAAAATATCAACAAGAGTAGAGGGCATAAACAACCTGGGCCCTATTCCTACATCAGGGGACCGCCCACAAAATAAATTTCGATGGGTATATGGAGATTGCCAATATAGAGCATTATAAGGCCAGAATAATCCGAGAAGCCATAGAAATAGAAAAAGAAGGTGATTTAAATAAAAGGGACGAATCATTAAAACTACCAACAGTGTGGAAGACAATAATCGACAAATCAAAAATCACAAAAAAATCAACACTTCAGTCTACATATATAATATATATATATATATATATATATATATATATATATATATATATATATATATATATATATATATATGTTATCACAACAACTTCAAAATTCACTTTTTAAAAAATGATATTTATAAAACACAAACTTTACAAAATTAAAACAATTAAATTAAAATTCAAGTATCGAACTGACAGCATAACTAGCTATTTCTATTACTAACTTAAAATTATATTTACAAGAGTATTTATATTATTATATTTGCAAGCATCAGCATTGTTCCCACGGTAAAGTCACGTAGAGTGTTTCCTGCTGATGTTGCATCCTGCGAAATATCAGGTTTCGTCACTATTGCGTAATGTCACCTCGTGTGACCGGCAATCAGGTCAATGTATTGTATAATATTGCATATAACAACTGCCCCTTTAAGTAAAAAGTTGGGGCGATGCGGCAACTTTTAGGCTTCGCCTTGGAGTTCCATTTCTTCTTCCATAGATGGGTTTAAGTGCAGGCTGGGTCTTCTCCTGGGAAGAATACTGGTTAACCTCGTGTGTCTCCGGTTCAAAGGCTTCGGAGCTGGGGGCGAGTCATCGTTAGGTGAGCTAATGGTGATCATCGGCAGCTTTTTGCGTCGACATTTGCACATGACGTAGGTGGAGACTAAGAGAGCGATAAACACTATCGTAGTTACTGTGAACCAGGGCAGGTGTTTGCTGATAAATGGCTGGTTGATAATCTTGTCAAGTTCCTCGGAATATTGGTCGAGTTTGTGTTGGGCTATGTTCAACTCTCCGATATCCAGTTTGCTAAGCTTTAGTGGTTTGATAGCTACTTAAGGTTTTTCTGGAAGATGTTCGCAGCACTTGTATGGGATTTCTATCGGATGGCTGCGGTAAGTCACATTCTGATAGTTGTCGATGGTGCGTTGGGCATGCACTCTGGTACTTCCTACAAATGCGTTGCATTCAGGTCGTAATTGTAGAAGACTGTTAGTATTAATGACCTTGGTGGTAGCTTCTTTTCTTTCACACTGGACGGTGATTGGCAGTGGGTTGGAGATGCAAATTAACCAGAGGTTTTGGTCGATTTCCTGAACATTGTATTCTCGTGCAAGCAACATATTTGATTGGTAGGTTCTCGGTAGCTGGTGGCTTAATTGGTTTAAGAGTTGAGCCTCGCAGATGGAATCAGTGTCTATTGGGTGCGGAAGTACATTGGAACAGATTTTCTGATTTAACCCAAGAGATTTACAATTGTACAAACTTGGGAGTGAAACGTATAGCATCGAATCATCATCTCTAGCGACATATTTTTGCGTAGTAGAAATGATGTGATGAAACCCTGTTCGATCATCTGATATAGGAATTGGATAAATATGGTATAAAGTGTAAGTTTCAGGTTCTACTAACGGAATTTTAAGAGCAAATATTATTTTAGATTCGGATTGATAAGCTTCTAATTCGATGATATTTATGTATTTAGCAATGCTATCGGAATAGACCGGTAGGGGTAAATTATTTTTATGAAGAGCTTGAGAGATTTGTCTTAGAGAGCTAATCAAATCTAGTGGTGTTACTATTGAACTATGTAATATTTTAAGGCGTGCAAATGTTATAGCATTAAGGATGTCATTAAGATAGTTTTCTATGAAAGTGTAACTTTCCATTAGTGATTCGCATAAATCTAAAACATTTACCTTAGCTTGGTAAAAGGCAACAGTGTCTCTGATGTCTAGAATTGCTTTTTGAATATTTTCTACGTTGTCGTTAAATGTCTCCTCGTCTATTTGTAGTTTTTGTAAAGTGGTGTTAAAGCTCTTAATAACCGATGTAGTTACGGATATTTGATTTTTCATTAGGGTCTCAATGTGTAGTTCGTCGTGAGTAATTTTCTCAATACATTGGTTATAGTATTCGCCATCTGAGGCGTCTAGATTGCCTGTTAACGTTTTCCAAACTGTTCCTAAGCCATTAAGAAGTCCGCGTTTTGATCGGTGTTCGGCATAATTTTGGGTATCGGCTATTGTTTCTCTGTATTTGAGGTTTACCGAATCGGAGATTTGGCCTAGAAGACTAACATGAGTTTGGATTTCTCCTTTAGTAGTTATAATATGGGAGCGCCTCCTCCTCCTCCTCTTCCTCTCTCTCATGTCCCTCATTCTTAACTTCCTCCCCTTTTATTCTCATTCGCATCATATTTTTAATTTTTTCTCTTTGTTCTCCCACATTTGATTTTGCATTCTTAAGTCTTATAAATAGGTGCATCATGATCATTTTAGTATGCCGAGGCACATTTACTAAGCTGTGCTCGAGTTGCGTAAAAAGTTATTTTTGAATTTTTCCACCAATTTTGTATAAAACAAAAAGAAAAAATGTGTCAAGTAATAAGTGAATTATGTGTAATCGCGAAAAATTAACTACAACTATCAGACAGTTAAAAGTTAAATATCTCAATTTCTTTGAAGTGATTTCGAAAGATGAATACACCAAGCTGTTTTATCCACTGAAACGAGATTATTTGGAAGCAATTGACTGTTGTGATGATTATTTAGAAGGAATTATAAGCCTTACTACGTTTTTCAATACATTTGGGAAATCATACTTTGTAGGAGAATTAAGCCACCTAATAGAATTTATAGGAGAAGATTGCCAATTTATACCTGCTATTATTGCAACCCAAAAGAGGTTTCAATTATACGAAGATAAAAAACAGGTATTATCAAAGAAAGTTAATCCTATTCGCAAGAGACGTCCCCCTACATATTTAAAATATTATGTTAAATAAATGAAATGGCTGAGTTGCTGATTGCAGTTAAATTATTAGAGGAGAAATTTAGTAATCTTTCAAAAACCTATTTCTCATATTGTATGGCAAGTGGTCCGGAGTGGATAGACTTTTATTGTAATCAATCTGAGGAATTCGTAAAGGCTGCCCTCTGTTGCAACAAATACATTGAAACATTAAATTTTTTTCAACTTATTCAAGATCTAAAAGATATTGGCTTTGGTTACTATTTAAAAGACTTGAAGCAATTTATTGACGAGGATACTATTCTTCAAGAAATTGAAAAGGAAGAATAAATTTAATAATATTTACAATGGAGCAAATGGTTACTGAAATGTATGAAGAGTTTATTATATCTGCTGCATACTTCCAATATTTATCAATTGTAGGCGAAGAAGACGCAGAAGCACAAGATTTGTCAGCATATGTTAATAATATAGATCGAATGGAACAATGTAAATTAGCCGCTAAATTTTGTAATGATTATTTAAAATATAAAAATGAGTATGAACTTTTAAATGAATTTAGAAAATTAGATTTAAGGTATCATATTAATTGTATTCAATCATGGATGGTTAATGCAAAATAAAAAGGTAATTAAGTTTTTTATATTTTTATTCATTCATAAAACAATTGTCATATAAAAATAACACATTTGTCAAAGCACACATACAAGGTGATTTTGAATGATAGAAGCATTTTGGTTCCATTAGCTTTAGCGCTGGTTGTTCATCTATTTCAATCACAGGCTTTTTAGAATATTTCTGTATAAAATCCTTTTTTTCGCTTCCTTTTACAAAAACAAAATCTGCTTTCTTCGTAAGTGTTTCAATTATTTTTGGGAAATGATGTAATGGAGTAAATCCATTATTCCAATGTATACAATGATAATTTTTCGTTAACCATACCGCCTGCTTGTGACAATCAGGTGAAAGAAACTCCATTGGAAAAGGCCTTTTAAAAATGTAATGAGTCATTTCATAACCATCAAAAGCTGCAAGCTCTTTCGGTATAAATTTATTTTTTTCATCCTTGAATCCTTGAATATCTATAACCAATCTCATATTTTCAAAGCAGCAAATTTTTTAATGAGACTTTTTTTACTTGTATAATTTGCAATTTCTTCTTTCAGTTGATTAATTTTCATAATAAATTTTTCAATTTGTAGTTGTAGTTTTGATGTCATGATTAAAACTAAAAGCTTTTGAAAATTTCTTTAAATTAAATCGAAATATGAAAATAGTGGGGATAAAGTTTATAATTGTTTCACAATTTTAGTAAGAGGGTTGTAGCTAAATAATTTGTCATGTAAAATAAGACAATAAGCAGAAGTATCTTTTTTAATTGCATTGTGTGTCTCAAATTCAATTCTCATTACTACGGATCCCGTTTGAATTGTTTCTTTTTGATGGGAGCAATCAATATGTGTAATAGGACTAATGTTTTTGAATTGTTCAGGATTAAAAATGGGTTCATTTGGAACACCATAATAAGACTGTCTAAAGTTGGCAAACATTTCGTATAAAGCAGAAAATTTGTTTTCTTCGAAATTTAAGTACAAATCGTGATAAGGATATCTTTCAGAATTTAAATATACTCTAATATTTGACAAGGTAATATTGTCAAATTTACTCATATCTTTAACAATTTTCCCTTTTCTGTTTTCTTGAAAGCCAATCACAACATGACGAGGAGCTTCTAGTTTACTAGTTGTTTTTACCGGCCATGTGTGACGGGTTGTTTCGGTTAGAGAAGAATATTCAACAAGTTCCCAACTCCTGAATCCTATCAATATATCTTTATTTGATTCTAATATTTTTGATAGAGCAAGTTGTTGTGGCATATCAACTAGAATGTGAGGAACTTTCCAATAAATTTTATCGAAAGTAACCAATGGAGTGTCAGGAGCAGTAACAAGGTGTGCCGGATCTTCTTTGAAAATAACACCATCTAAATCATCAGTTGATCTAATAAGAACCAATTCCTGTTTCATATTCATAATAATTTTTCTGTAATCTTCAAAAAATCCTAAAAGCATTTTTAGTGGTATGGATACGGAGAATTTTCCATCATTATCAACTAAAATTGTATCACCTTCTTTCCGATGTGGAAACCAACCTGCATTTTCCAGTTTTAAACTTTCGTTGGTATTGTGAGAAAGGTAGCTTTTTAAGGTTGATGCTAATCCAACATTTCTTATTGAATCTATAGTAATTCCGTTTAGTTCATAGCGGATTTCTCTGAACAAAAAGGCTATACCATTGTTAATAAATAGCAATTCTTTCTTATATTTACCTTCTGTATTAGTTAATTTTCCTTCGATATAAAGTAAACTATCTGATGGTAGAGTGTAAGCATCGAGTTCTTGAATTGGGATCCTTATTTCATCATTGTAATCGAATTTTGAAGAAATATATGGTTGATATGTGTGAAGCTCAGAACTGACGATGGAATTGTCTACATAAAGCTTTTCGTTTACGTTTAATATGTTCATTATTTTAAAACAGTGAAACCCAAGGATGTGAGAAATTTACGATTATCTCGTCTTAACTTGTTGGTGTTGGATTTGATACTGAACTGTTGTTTAGGCTTTTTCTTTTTATAAGTTTTTACTTTGTTGATAGTAGTAGGGGCAAGTCTCATCCCAAGGGCTCTATTATATCTAACAACCATTTTATATTTCACTTGTTTGTAAATGTAACCTTACTGTTATAGTTTCTCCTCTAAAACTGATAAGTTCTCCGTCTTGATCAACTATTTTAACTGTTATATTGTTAATTGCTTTGACGCTAACTGGAAAATACAAAATGGGCAAAGGAGATTCAACTATTTTATACCCTGGAGCTACAGTTGGATAAAACTGGTGAATAATATGAACAGGTTTACCATTATTGTAAGAACCGACACAAATATTACAGTCAATACAAATAGCATTCACCTTAGTTATTTTTGCAACATTATCTGATTCTTCCTCTTTCATAGCTTCTAGTATCCTGCTATTAAAACCCAACATTTTTCCTATCGAATCTTCCTTGGTAAAATCAATTATTCTACTACACATTAAAAAAGTTTTTAGAGTATTAACATTTGCTTTTAAAAGAAAAAAAATTTTTTCATTCGGAAATAAATCTTCTATACTTTCTCTTATGTATGTTTCTATATCTGTAATGTCATAAGTTCCGTCGGGAATAACAATTACTTTTTTATCTATATAAAATTTATTATATCCTTCTTTTATATTGGGGATAGTCATAAACGTTTCAAAATCAGCTAAACCCAGGTAATATTGTTTTTCATCCTCTAAATATATGGGCGGATTAAAATCAGCAGACAAAACAGAACTGTTTCCTGATATGGCAATTGTGGTAGACATTGCAGTTTATTTATGAATGAGATATTACAATAAATAATGAGTTTATATATTTTTTTGCAAAAATTTTAGGGATAGTTGACCACAGTTATATGAATTAAATTTTTGTTTATTTTCATAAGTATAAAATACATCCACTTTGCCATTCGAATTAAAATATTTGAGAAGTTCAAAAGGTGGTTTTAAATTTCCATAACTATCAAAATATATTACATTTTTGTTATTTTTAATATAAGCAGTCCAATGAGATCCTTTATTTTGTTTTTTATCCAAATTTACAATACCACATTCTTTCAGATTAATTTTTTTTGGAAGTTCATCGAGCATAAAAACACCTCTAAAGCCAGTTATTTTTAACAGCTTTACATATTTAATAATATCATTGTTCGTAAGTGCTCTTTTTGGAAAACTTATTTTGAGTTTTTTTTTTGTCTGATTGCTTTCATTTTGACGGATCCTCCTTTATAAGGTCTAATAAATAGTCCCTTTCCTTTATATGGTCTAATATATAATCCTTTCCCTTCTTTAGAAGCATTTTCCATTGCAATATTATGTCTATGTATTTCTTCTAGTTGCTGTTTAGCTGCTTTAGCATCATTTACTGCCTTAGCAATTCCTGCCGCGCCTCCACCTAGTGCACCCAGGGCGCCAAGAATGGGAAACAAAAGAGGTAGAAATCCTCCAATTTTTTTGGGTGTTCGAATGATACGTTTTTTTCTCAATTTAAGTTTACCCCCTTTTGTATTTTTTAATCCCAAACCGAACTTTCTTTTACCCTTCATTATTCCTGCAACACTTAAAGCTGCAATTTTTTCACCAATAGAAGAATCTTTAGCTTTTACCCTATCCCAGGCTTTTTTTCTAATATTTGGTCAGATATGTGTCTTTTTGATAAATCTTCAGTCTGAGAGTAAGATATATCATGTTCTTTGCAAGCGGAATCCAATGGATTTACACCAACGTCACCTCTAGTTAATCTTTTTTCCAAGTTGGTGCCGGGACCACAATAATTATATCCTGGTATATGAACTTCGAAAGGTAATTTACTAATTAATTTATTTACTAAACCAGAGCCTTTTCTATTACGTCTTTTAATAGTTTTTTTCAACTTATGACGACCCACAGTCATTGAAGTTCTTTTTATACTAAAAACACATTGACATTTTTCTGGTATAAATACTTTTACAGCTAAAAATATTTACTAGTGTGATTAAGAATGAGGATTGAAAAACAAAAATTCTCATTACCAGTAAATAATCATGACGAAAAAATTTTAAGTAAACAGTTGAGAAAACATGGTGACTTATTTTGCGGTGGTTCAAAAAGAGGGCTTATAGTTGGTTGCAGTGGTAGCGGTAAAACCAACGTTATGCTTACACTGCTCGAGCATCCTAATGGAATTAGGTTTGAAAATGTCTATGTTTATTCAAAGTCATTAGATCAACCAAAATATGAATATTTAAGGAAGTTGTTAAAGCCTATGAAAGAAATTGGATACTTTGAATATGATAGCGATGAGAACATTATTTCACCTCATGAGATAAAGCCAAATTCCGTTATCATTTTTGATGATATTCCTTGTCATAATCAATCTATTATTAGGGACTATTTCACGCATGGAAGGCATAGAAACACCGATTGTTTTTTTATTTTTCAAGGATATTCCTCAATCCTTAAACGTCTAATTCGAGAAAATGCAAACTTATTAATTTTATTTAAACAGGACTGTTTGAGTTTAAAACATATATATAATGACCACTGTATATTGGATATGACATTTGATCAGTTTAAAAATATTTGTGCTAACTGTTGGATGGATCCATATGGCTTTCTTGTAATTGACAAAGATTGTGAAGTAAATCACGGCAGATATAGGAGTAAATTCGATTCCTTTATATATTTATAAAAGTAAAAAATTTGCAGTTTTATTTCATTTAAAACTTGTACAGCATGGATAAACGTTTAGCTCGAGAATTAATAAAATCGAGACAAGCCGTGAAGCAGAAATATCAAAGCTTGAAATTAGCTACTTCTACTGCTCAGTCCGAATTAGAACAAACTTATAGACCAATAACACAACCACTTAAACAGCTAATTTCAAGTATTGGTAAATCCGAACCATTCGATTTAAAAGAAGAAAGAGTTTCAAAGTATGAAGAATTCAAAACACCTACAAAGCTTTATAAAACATCAACTCCGACGAAAAATATTCAGAAAACAGGAAAAACTCCGTTACTCCCTACAGAACTACCAACATTTTTAAATGACAGTAGTATCACTTCTTCCTCTCCTGTAGTACAACCATTGTCATCAACTGTTATAGCAGAAACTTCAGATCCTTCTAGTGACACAACAACAAATTTAAACTTGTCAGACATATTGGAACAAACTAGAAAAACAATTCAAACCTATGTTGGTACACCATCATATAAAGATTACTTAGCAGATTTTCATGAATTACCCAGATCATATATTGATGAGGGTGTGAAAGATACACAACATAAATTTGACCATTATTACGGAATAGTTCATGACCTCGAAACGGATAAGTTTTCTTTTGGTTTAACACAGATACCGGTAGAAATTATTGGAAAGGACATTAAAGTGGGAGGAATAACGTACACAGGCACGCCAGGTTTATACGAATTGCTTTTCAAAAAAGAACCGATAGGTTATAAGAAGGAAGATTTAGATAATTACATGAACATTCTAGCTAAAACAAATGTATATCGTAGGAATTTTGATTCAAATGAACAAGTTCAAGGAAATACATCACACAAATATGTTACAATAATAGGACCATATTTACAAAGAAAGGGGATTACAAAGACAAAAACCTTGCCAAGATTAGTTACAGCATTTAACAAACCACAACCTCCGTTTAGAACAACTAGAGCCAAATCTACAGGAAAGGGATTAATTTTGAAAACAAACAGATCAAATACAGACTATGTATACTGGAATAATGTAAACGAAATTGTTGATAGGCTACGTTTATTAATTTCATCAAGTGATGCGGGAAATAATGCTCATAGTAACGAGATTATCTCTATTATTGAAGAATTAAGAGAAGATAAAGTAATACTATAAATAACAGCTATCAAATATAATCATATTTATTGTTTAATGAAAGCTCAACATGACAGTTGATAAATTTGGACGCCATATTTCAAAACAAAATCAAGAGAGAATAAGTGACATTAATAATTTAAAAAGGAGATTAGGTGAAAATGAAACAAATAATGAAATCTTTGCTAAAAAGCTTAAGGTTTTTGATGAAAATAAAAAAATAAATTTACAATATTTACTTAGAGTGACGTCTGTTTTATTAGAAAAACATATTTCACACTGTGTTACGCCAGGGGGATGATGAACATAAAAAACATTTTGGAAAATAAAATAAAGAAGAATAAATTGAGATCTACTGATAGTCATTAAAACAAATTAATAATAATATTCCAAATTTATTAACATTAAGCAGATACTTTCACCACGAAAGCAAAAGCAGTTGTAAAAAAATAACAATAAAATACTTAATTTAAATATATGTAAAAGTTCATAAATAAGGATATTAATAATACTATATAAAATGTGTAGCTTGAAGACTTATTTTGAATGGTTACAATTATTCGATTCCTATTTTTCCATAAACAGTTATTTAAATCACAATTCCTAGCAAATTTCTTATGCTCCACAATAGGATCATCATAACTTAACCAATCAAAAATTTCAATACCACAATAAAAACATTTACAAATATCATTGACTGAAGTATAGTAAAAGCCAGCTCCAGCTAACACTTCTGGTCTCAATTTTCCTTTCCATTTTTTAAAAGTGGAAAGTCGTTTTTCATATGTTTTAAAATAACTGTTATCAATTTCTTTGTCAAAAGTTTCTAAGCACATTTTGTGAAAGACTTATGAAGACTAACTTTGGTTTCAAAAACAACAAATTTAAATACCTTATAATATCTACATAAATATATCTAAATCTTCATGTTCTGCATTCCATTGATACAAAGCAATATCTTGGTGTCCCCAAGCTAATGTATTAAAACTATAGGGAATTTTATACCGCTTATCATCTTCGGAACTCAAAGCCAATTTATTAATTAACTCTGTAAAAATTGTATGTTGTCTAGATCGAAAAACATACATTGAACAAAAGGTTTTAGAATGATTTTCAACAACATCTTTATAATGAATAAAATCCAACTGCTTTTTAATTGCACTTTTTTTAACACCTTTTGCTTTTTTTGTTAAACTGTTTTCCGTTTTAATACAATATGCTTTTGCTCCAGTACCAAAGAAAGTAGTAATGGGTTCACCAGCATATTCATCTTTGAATTTTCCTATAACTGACTTTGTAATAGGCATTTCATGAATATTATTAAATTCATAATTAGATGTGTCAAATTTGTGAATATTTTTTATCATGTCAGAATAAATATTTGGAGTTGTGACTTCTAAAATGAACGAATCGGTATCGGTGTATAAAAGTGAAATATTTTCCTGATAAAGAGGTTTTAAAAAATTATAAAAGAAATCATACATGACAGTTTTAGATATATCTAATATT
This sequence comes from Kuschelorhynchus macadamiae, assembly GCA_030620095.1. Taxonomy (NCBI): domain Eukaryota; kingdom Metazoa; phylum Arthropoda; class Insecta; order Coleoptera; family Curculionidae; genus Kuschelorhynchus; species Kuschelorhynchus macadamiae. The sequence continues at coordinate 184,105 of JAUTXW010003024.1, forward strand.
GAGAAGCCTACATATATTGGTTTATTGTAAGTAACTTGAATCTTTTGCATTTGAATAGCTACCAAGTTTTCAGAAAATATTGTTAAGTCCTTGAAATATGGTTTTGCAATTAAATTCTCAGCACCATCTTTTCTTCTATTTTTTTCCCACTCTGTAACAAGTCTTACGTCAATTCTCCTATCAACATTTTCCATAGTCTTGCCATAAATACTATTATTTGCCAACTTGTAAGTATTACGATCAAATTCATTCTTTGAATCATTTCTTAATCTTGAATTCAAGTCTATATATTTTTTCAACCAATCAGATTGAGAAAACTGTAAAACTCTATGAACTTTAGTTAACTTGAGTCCATGTTCCAAACATTGTTTTAATAATTGATAGTGAATAACATATTTTGATTTATCATTTAAATTGGGTATTAATTTTATGCATTTAGAATTTGGCGGTTTAAAGTTTTCTGGACAAAACGGAAAATCGTTATGATAGGAATGTAGACTTGTAGGATATTCTAAATCAACTTCTAAAACATATCCCTTATTAGATTTTTTAGAAATATTCATAATATTTAAATCATTGATTTCTTTATCTGTTAACCAAACAAAATCTCCCGTTGGAATGTGCTGTGACATTGCATAACCATACAAATTTGTTGCATCATAATAAATTATGTATTTAGTTGGCTTTAAAGGATCAAAATTTAAAAGAAATGGATTATTAGCTTCAGATTTTCTACAAATGCAAGAGCTCACACCACCGCGAACGCTTTTTTTGAAAAAGTGTATCATATCTGGATCAGTTAACAATTCTAACTCTATTCCAGTATAACGCAAACACGCCTCCCAAGATAAACCTGGAAAAGTGTAAAAATGAGCTGGATCGAGCTTATATGTGGATAAACAAGTGCTTCTAAAATTTTCAAAAATATCTGCCAAAAGTAAAGTATCAGAGAGTAAGTAAACGTCGGAGTATTGACCAAGAGATTCACATTTAAACAATTGCCAAACCTTTACAGCTCTTTGGTATTCTGCATCACTGATGTGCTCATCCGTTAAAGTATTATAAAATTGGTCTTTTTGAGGTAAAGTTGTTTCTTCTAATTTTAAATAATCATCAATATAATTGTAAGGAAATACACCTTTTTGCCGAATAAGTTTAAATCTTTCTTCATCATTGAAAATTTTTTTTATTTCCTTACATTGTTCATCTTTTAAGCTTTCAGAGAGTTTTGATAAAGAATGGGATAGAAATTGAAAAGAATCAATAAACCTTAATGATATATTTTTTTTCTTAGCCTTTTGTGTCTTTTTATCAAAATAGTTATCCACATGAATAAGCTTTTCAAATGAAATATATTTTTCCTTGTTTTGTGCGATAACTGTTAGTTGTTCTTTGTTTAAGCATAATTTTTTAAGAAATAGATGAGAATCATAATTACGCAAATTATGCAATATAACTGGAATAAAGTTAGGTATTCTGTAATTTATGTTGCAGAGTGAATGAGCTGGACCTCTATAAAGACCGGTTATATGACAATGATCTGCAACCCTGTCATTTAAAAGAGGTTTATTACAAATATGACAAACTGTTTCATAGTTATGATAAATTTTGTCCAGTTCGTTCAAAGGAATCATCTTTTTAGGAGTCTTTAAATATTTATTGTATATGTTATACACATCTCTTTCTAAAGAATTTATAAATAATGTATCACAATTTTGACCTCTATATTTTTCAAATTTAGAATAATTATCGTCGAATGAACATTTAATGTAATAGGCAAATGAATGTGGAATATGTTCATATTGTTTTAAGGTGTATGAAGTATTAGGATTTTTATCAACATTGTCATTATTTAAAGGCTTTAAAATGCATTCAAAATCTGCATACACCACGAAAGGAACTTTCATTTGTTTATGATAATTTACAAATTTCAAAATATTATCATATGAATAGTTTCCAAACTTATCTTTTATTAATTCTTTAGAAGGTAGGTTAATTCGTAAATGATCACAATCATAGCTATTGTGTTGTAATAAATTTTCTTCTGTAGGGAAATATTGTAAACAACCATCGCAAATATATTTTTTTCCGTGATGTTTAGAAATTTGTGCAGAAACTAGTTTTGATAAATCTTTAATATAGCAATAATGAAAAGTTTTTTCATCATCATCACTTATTAACAATAAATTGACATGTTGATTTTTTTTATTCGATGAATAATAAAGTGGACCAATTACTTCATACCCCTTTTTAGGATTTATAATTTCTAATCCATATACATTAATAGAAATGTTATTTTTTTCTTCAAAAATCTTAATGTTCTTTAGCAACATTGGAAATTCTATACCTGACATATCCAAAACAGAAGAGTAGTGTGGGTAGGATGAAGTTTCAAAATCTAATCCGCTTGGTTGGTGAAGAGCAGACACAACTGCCCAGGCGAAGCAAAAGTTGTCATCATTCCTAATGTTGATCACAGCTTGACGTCTCTTGATCTCTTGAGGAAGTTCGATAAAAGATGAGGCTCTCAGCGGATTGTGCTTGTTAACATTAATTTCCAAATGAAGTAAATTCATCAAAGCCCATCCTGCAACGTAAAAATTAAAAAATTACTTTTTTTGTTGCTGTTGTAAAATCGAAAATAAATTCTTTACCTGAATCTCTTTCTGCAAATTCGTCAGCTTTCTGGTCAATAATGGTGCAGATTTGCTCTAACAGTTCTTTTTTCTGATATCCCTGGCAAATGACTTGGAACGGCGCATTAAAAGATTTGACATCATAGCTGTCGCTGCTGGGGTTAAAATAGAAACCGAACAGTTCCATATTTAGCTTGATACATTTATGTTTCTGCAGTTCTTGATCTATTAGATGTGCAATTTTGTATTCCAAATGTTGAAAATACTCTTTCACATTTATGAAGTTTTGGTGTGAGGAAATCCTATAAGATATTATTCGTTCCCTGAATGCTGACTTGATAATTTCAACACCTTCCTCCAAGCCTATTTTGGAATTGTTCTTGTGCACACTAGATCGAAGATGTCCACCCCATAGACTTTGGTTTATATTTTTCTTGCATTCTTTACAATATTTTACAATATTTGTAGAATCTATAAATTAAGAAAAAAATATTTTACAAAATATAACATGAAAAATAAAATGTTCTTACCTTTAACAAGCTTTGGTTTTTTCAACCAACTGTTGAGTTTTGTGGAATTTCCGTTAACATGTTTTTTATTATGTCGCAATAAATTATCCTTTCTAGTGAAGACTTTATTACATGTTACACACTTATGCATTTCTGAAGTTTTCTGGATAATAATAATAATAAAATTAATATTGTGCATTTCTATTTAGTTATAGTCAAATTTTGAAAAAAGCAATTGCATTTTTGAAGTTCTTTGTATAATAATAAAATTAATATTGTGCATTTTTATTTAGTTATAGTCAAATTTTGAAAAAAGCAATAGAAATTAATTGACTTTATGAATCCATTTCTTCAAATGAGTCAACTAATTTGTCAAAGGCCTGTTTAACATAATTCACCGTACTTTCGTCTCCCTTTTTAATTGTGATCAAATTAGTTAAATTTTGAATAGCGAAACCCAGACACTTAAGGTTTGCTATTTGTTTTTTATTTTTTTTATTAATTTTAAAATTTTTTTTAATGATAAATGATGGTTTCGAAATTGAATTTTGTTCAACTGGTGAATTATTAGGAGAAATATCCGAAGTTAAATTTGCATCAATTTGTTTTTCTTGCGGATCAGAATTTACAATAGCAAATGGTGAATTAATAGAAGATATAGCCGAACTTAAATTTTGATCAATTTGTTTTTCTTGCGAATCAGAATTTACAATATCATATGGTGAATTAGTAGGACAAATAGCCAAACTTAAATTTTGATCAATTTGTTCTTCTTCCGAATCAGAATTTTCACTAAACAAAAAGGGAGAGCAAATTGGTCTCGGAGAATTAATTGGCGATTTTAATGTTAAATAATTTGTATTAGATTTTTGAAAACAAACAATATCCTCATCGCTAGAATTTTGAGTTTCGTCAATGTCATTCAGTTCTTCAAGAGTTTGTTTAGTTTTTGTTGTAATTAAGTCCGATTTGTTGTCAATAATGTCATTAAGATCGTCAAGAGTTTCTTGTTGACTAGCTGTAAATAAATATTTTTCGTTGTTCTGTTTGTTGGCATTATTTTGAACTTGGCTATTATAAATAATTTCATTCAAGTCCTGAATAGTTTGTTGTTGACTAGTTGTAAATACGTCTGTTTCATTGTTTTGTTGGTTTGCAAAATTCTGCATTTGAGTACATGTGTATAAGTCAAAGTCATTGTCAATAATTTTGCTACTCGATGCCAAAAAATTGTCCATTATGAAAAAAAATCGTAATAACAAATAAAATGCCACAAATGTACATAAAAATGTCACCAATATATAAGAATTAAATCTTGCCAAATAAAAATGTTAGAAATAAAAATAAAAATTGAAAAATTACCAAATAAACACAATGTAAACACCAGAAAACTCGCGAGCTCTGCACAGTGTGAATGCAGAAATCAATTGCATTCGTCTCTTCGCTGAGGCGATTTTATATGCAAAAGTTAATCACATGTGTCCTACTTAAAGTTGAACGACAATCTCTAAAAACCACTTTCCCAAGCCGATCAACAACCTTACCCCCTCCCCCCTCCCCCCTCCCCCCTCCCCCCTCTTCCCCCCGGACCCCTTAATTTCCGAGACTCAAATCCCGGGTCCCCAATTTCGGGCTACCCTCTTCAGGTTAAGTTAAGTTAAGTTAGGTTAGGTTATGTTAGGTTAGGTTAGGTTAGGTTAGGTTAGGTTAGGTTAGATTAAAAAAGAAGAAAAGAAAAAAGGAGAAGGAAAGAAAAAGAAGAAGGAAGGAAAAAGGAGAAGGAAGGAAAAAGGAGAAGGAAGGAAAACGGAGAAACATATAAAAAAGAGAAAGAAGGAAGGGAGAGAAAGAAGACAAGGTGAGGGTGAGGGGGGTTTAAGGGGGGCGAAGCCCCCCTTAGGGGGGTTGGCGGAGCGGGGAGGGGGGCGAAGCCCCCCTTGGCCCCCCCCCCCCCCCCCCCGAGGCAACTGACAGGGAAAGGGACAGTGAATAAAAAAAAAAAAAAAAAAAAAAACTTATGTATTGCAGGTAGTAAAAGTGGTGGTTGATGGGATATATACTTAAGAACATCCACTCGACGATCATACAGTAACATTCGCTGTAATATCAGTTGTCGCTATTATTTTAACGTATAACCAAATTTTTTATCAAATAAATCGATCTAAATCCAAAGTTCCTAACAATGGCAGAAAATATGAATGGAAACGCTGTCCAAATTGAAGAAAATAATATGGAGATCGCCGCTCAAATTGAAGAAAGAGAAGAGATTTTTAATAACTTGGAAGGCGATTCCATCACTTATAAACATTCATTTTTGGACAAGTCATCTAGGCTTGTTAGAAGATCATTCTTATGTAACATCGATATTAATTATATTGAAGAGGAGGAAGAGGAAGAGATGGAGGAAGATGATCAGGAAATTGACGAAGGAGTGGATATGGATGGACAATTACTAAATTTAGGAACCGAGGGTGACGTAAAAGTAAGCAAGTTTAGGGCTAGTGAATTATTTAATAATTTTGAAGAAAAAGATGTATGTGTTATACAAAGCTACTCTAAAATTGAAAGTCGAAGACTAGGAACATTTGCTATTTGCCTTCCTTGTAGTGCAATTCACATGAGATATTTACGGAGAGGGGAATCCGATCACGTGAGCTGCCACTACAAAAGAGCCTATGTTGTTAGTGCTTCTGATTTACATTGTGCTATTTGTAGGATACATCTTTTTATACTAATTCCTGAACATGCTTGCTTTTACTGCAACAAAAATGAAAAAAAAGAAATAGAAAATTATATTGTTAAATATTAATATTAAACATAGTTTGTAAATGTGATGGGTAGATTAGTTTAACAATATTAATTTTAAATATAGGTTAGGTTAGGTTAGGTTAGGTTTAATATTAAACATAGTTTGTAAATGTGATGGGTAGATTAGTTTAACAATATTAATTTTAAATATAGGTTATAAACGTAATGGATAGATAATGTCAAAAATATTAATTTTAAACATAAATTGTAAAGATAATAAGTAGAATACGTCAAGAATATTAATTTAAAAATGTCAAATGTTACTATAAGCGGTTATATATTTTCAGTGCTATATGCAAAATACTTCTTTTTATTCTAACATCTGACACTGTATTTGTAAATGAAATAGTTAATCATATGTAAAAAAAGTGTCGATTATGTCTACTGCCACTAGAAGCACTCATATATTAGCATAACATTTTGTTAACGCTTGTTTCTGTATTCAATTGAGTTTTCTCTTACTTGATGCAAATTATATTAATATTAATAGTATAATTAAAAAGTAGTAGATTAGGCTATGCCGGTCCGACAATCAAAACCGTCATTTTTACATGTAAATTCCCATAAGAAAATTTAAGATTCGATCTGCAAAAGTGGTGCCATTTTAGGGCGTGGCACTTTTTGTGTCAACCCATAACAATTGTTTTGTTATGTAATGTGAAAATTAGTATGTATTAAAAAACTTGTTAGATCATTGTTGTCGTTTCAATATAGGAAAAGGAAAAAATGTGTGTCAATTATTATATATATATTTACATTTACTTTTTTTACAAAATTATTTGTTACCAGAGTTTTCACAAACACAAATTATAAAAAAAATATTATCCTCTTTTTAAAATTACAACAAAATGATGTCTAATTACATCTTTGAAGATTTGTACCAAATAGTAATATCTAGTGCGACATACAGGACAATTGTTTACCATTATAGAACAACAATTTTCATCATTCCATCTTAAAATACATTTTAAACAAAAAATGTGGGAACATGTATTTGGTCTACATGAATCATAATATTCGATTATTTCAAAACAAATAGCACAAAACACTTTTTTCTCTTCACTCTCAGTTTTGTTCAAATTTTTTAAAACAATCCCATTATTTTCTTCTCGAACTAATGGTATATTTTCTTCTTGAACTCCTGGTATAATTTCTTCGAGGCTCTGAAGCGGAATGGATCGATTTCTTTCTCCAACTGATTCACTCATTTTATTTTAATATTATTATTAATAGATTTATTCAACAGATTTTTTTCTTTTAACAGTCACTCGTACCTTAACATACTAAAATGATCTTGATGCACCTATTTATAAGACTTAAGAATGCAAAATCAAATGTGGGAGAACAAAGAGAAAAAATTAAAAATATGATGCGAATGAGAATAAAAGGGGAGGAAGTTAAGAATGAGGGACATGAGAGAGAGGAAGAGGAGGAGGAGGAGGCGCTCCCATATTATAACTACTTCCTTTGAATGCGATCATTCGAGGTGTTTCTGCAGATATAAATGTATTCAAAAGATTGTCTAGGATTTTATCATTTTTGACTATTGCGTCTTTTATGGGTTGAAGTTCTTTGTAGACAAGAAGCGTCCATTTATTGTTAGAAATTTTAATGGTTCCTTCTTCATGGAGGAATATTCCTACAGTATTATTAATGGGTGTGATGGAGTATTGCGAAAGGGTGGCTACGATCAGCCAGGAGAATCTGAAAAGAAGAAGATCTATTCAGAATATGGCTTTAGCCTATCGAAATTAAATTTAGAAGTTTGATTTGTTTGGAGATTTAGGAGAGTGGCTGAATTTTGGAAAATTTCGGTAATTTCGAAAGGTCCGGTGAAAAGGTTTTCGGCTTTCGTTCTTATTTGCGATTGTTTTACGTATACTTTATCTCCAATGTTATATTCATATGGGCTTTTCGAAACAGACTGATCGAATCTTATTTTAGCTTTTTCTTCTTGGTTTTCTGTCTTTCGTCTTGCAAGTTTGTAAAGATAGTTCATTTTATTGTTCAGGTCTCGTACGTATTTTGATATTAGTTCTTTTTGGTTGTACAGGGTTTCGGGTGGTCTACTAGATGTATGCCCGAATAGCAGTTCGTAGGGTGTAAATCCGTGTGTCTTGTTTTGCGTGATATTGTAGCAGATGACGGCATATGGGAGGACGTTAAACGGATGTTCGTCTGGGTTCTCGGCGAGATTGGCTCTAATCATTTCGGAGAGTGTCGCGTGAAATCTTTCAACTGAGCCATTAGATTGTGGGTGGCTAACACTTGAAAAGGACATTTTTATATCGAAGAGGTAACAAAGGTCTTTTAGAAGGGAGTTATTGAACTCACGCCCATAGTCGCAATAGATCCTAAGGGGTGTACCGTAGTGTTGAAAGAACACTAAAAGGGTGTTGACGACTGATTTCGCTGATTTGTCTGAAAGCGGATAGGCTTGAGTAAATTTCGTTAACTCGTCTCTTATTGTAAGAGCGTGGTTTCTTGTGGGATATTCGAAAATGTCTATATTTACTCTTTCGAATGGCGTCTTTGGTGTTTCTGTTATAACTAGTGATCTATTAAGATTTTTTCGGCAAAATTTTACCTTTTGGCAAGTTTCGCAACACTTTATTAGTTTCTCGACGTCTTTCACTAAATTAGGCCAGTTATATTTTACTTTTATACGCCTAACGGTTTCGTTTATACCTCTGTGAAGGTTTAACTTTCCTCGATGGTAATGGTCTAGTATTTGTGGTCGTTCTTCTTCATCTGGCGTTCGAATGAGATCTTGACATATTTTGAATTTTACATCTTTATCTGCTAAGATGTAAGATAGCATTTCTAAAATGGGCAGTTCTACATTATTTTCCACGCAATATACACTTGATTCTTTAAAATCGTTTTTGGCTTTGAATAGGACGTAAAAGAGATGTTGGGCCACGATTTCGGGGTCGAAAGGTAGAGGTATTATGTAGTATTTCCTATGTCTTACAGATTTACTGTTCACTATGTTGATTCTTGCGCCTTTAAAGTCGTAATTTTCTTCGAATATATCATCAATAATTTTGTGATGCATTTCTTGCAATTTGTCTTTCCAAAAGAAGGTGACTATTTCTTTGTTCGATTTATCTAGTAGTTGTGTATTCGCAATCTCTACTTTTGAATAGTCTATGAGGGATCTGCTTTTGTACAACTCCGCGAATCTGTTGTAATCTTCGTGTATTTCCTGATCCTCATCTTCAGTATTATTTTCTGCTGTTTCGTCAGGTTTGGTTTCTTCGTCATTGGTGGCATAAACGTTTATCTTAGTTTGTAGTTTTGCGCATTCTTCAAAATAGTTTATCTTAAGTCTTGAGAGTGTATCTGCATTCTTGTTTATTTTACCAGGTTTGTATTCGATCTTATAATTGTAACCTTCGAGTGTTAAGCGCCATCTTGCTAGCCTACTCCCTGGATCTTTTATAGAAAAGAGCCATGTTAGCGGTCGGTGGTCTGTTATCAAGGTAAATTTCCTACCAAAGAGATATGGCCGGAAGTGCTTGACAGCCCAAACGATTGCTAGCGCTTCTCGTTCGATAGTAGAATATTTAGATTCGGCATTGCAAAGGGTTCGGGAGGCATAAGCTATTGGAAGGTCTCTTCCTACTGGTCCATGCGAGAGAAATGCGCCGATAGCGAATGCGCTGGCGTCGGTTGTTAGAATGAAGGGTTCTTCGAAGTCAGGGTAAATCAATCTAGGGTCAGACATAAGGGCTTGCTTTATGGTTTCAAAGGAAGTCTTGCATTCAGTGTCGAAAAGAAATTCGACATCCTTCTGAAGAAGTTTTGTAAGAGGCTTTGACATTTTAGCGAAGTTAGGAATAAAACGTCGGTAGTAGCCTGCGAGTCCTAGAAAAGATTTAATGTCCTTGGGATTTTTGGGTGGAGGAAAATTTCGAATACATTCGACTTTTGCTGGATTCGGCTTTACGCCATCTTTGGTGACGAGGTGCCCGAGGTATGCAACTTCCTTGCGCAGGAATTCGCACTTGTCTGGCTGAATTTTTAGATTAGCCTTGCGCAGTCGTTTGAATATTCCCTTTAGTCGGTCCATATGGGTGTGAATGGTAGGCGAGTAGATGATTATATCGTCCATATAAACCAGACAACGTTCATTTTGAATGCCCAACAGGATATTGTCCATGACGCGCTGGAAGGTGGACGGTGCATTCTTAAGCCCAAATGGCATACGAACGAATTCGTAATGGCCATTCTCGACTGAGAAAGCGGTTTTGGGAATGTCGTCGGGGTGAATCTCAATCTGATGAAATCCAGACGCCAAGTCGAGGGTGGTAAAGTACTGGCATTTGCCAAGTTGGTCAAGAAGGTCTGAAATGTTAGGGAGTGGGTATTTATCATCTACAGAGAGCTCATTAAGCTTTCTATAGTCGGTAACGACACGCCATTTCTGTTTCCCAGAAGCGACAAGTTTTTTGGGAACGATCCAAACGGGAGATGACCAAGGGGACACCGATGGGCGTATTATACCTTGATCTAACATGTTTCCATTTTGTTTTTTGACTTCTTCTTTGTGTACCTGTGGGTATCTATAGGATTTCGTGTAAATGGGCCTAGCATTATTCGTTTCGATGGTATGCTTGATTTCGTTAGTCAAGGTTAATTTATCACCTTCGACGTAAAATATGTCGGCGTATTCAAGGCAAAGCTGAGTGATTTCTTCTCGTTCCTCTTCGTTTAGATGTTCGGTTCTTAATTGGGTTTTTATAAATTGAATTCTATCAATAGGTTCCGTATTACAATGTTCGCTAGTATTAAAATTAAAGATTGGTTCAAGGACTTGTAAAGGTTCTATTTGGAGGTCAGAGAAGTCGATGACTTTTGGGATGACATTGGAATTTATGACTGATGTTAAAAATTCACCATTTTTGTCTATTTTAACGAGGGCATAAGGCAGTCTAACTTTTTCTTTTTCTTGTGCGTATAGTATGGCATCTGTATCAGTAAGGTCGCATTTTAACCTGAAAATTTTTTCTGTACGTCCTTCTATCGAAATTTTGTTTCGAGAGTTTTTATTTTTTTCAGAGAAGTTCTCAAGTTTGTTTCCCGCTTTGTGTAAAGGTATTGTTTTAAAATTAGTTACAAGTTGTTTAGATTTTAAGTCAATTATACAGTTATAGTGTTCTAAAAAGTCTAATCCAAGTATTCCGTCAAATTCTATATCCAAATTATAAATAAAAACCTTATGGGGGTCGCCTGCATTAAATGGTACAAGAGTGGATTCGGTTATTTGAAGTTTTTGATTTGTGATTCCCTGAATGGTTATATTTTAGGGTGATCTTTGAGGAAAATTTTCGGCGGTTTTTTCTTTGAAAATGGTTATTCCCGCTCCAGTGTCAAATAGGAGTTTATATTTGTTTGATGCGTCGTTTATGAAGTACAGATTTTTTGAATTTACTGCGAGTAGGGGATTTAGAGAAAGCTTTGTTCTGTAAAATTCAAATTGGGGTTCATGTCGTCTAGATTGAGAGTCTGGATCTGATCCTGGACTTCTTGTAATGGGTGTACAGATTGGTTGGTATTGTTCGGGGGGTGGTTTGGTTCGGGAGTCCCAGAAAATTTTGATAATTTTCGTTATCAGGGATTGGTTTGAAATTTTCATAAAATCCTTGATTGTCTGCACTATATGCGCGGTATTCGGGCTGTTCTGGGCTATAATCACAGTAGTGGTTATCATATGAATCATTTACATATTGGTCGGGGTCATATTCATGGAATTGAGAGTTATAGTTCATATGAAGGGTTCTATGTTGATTGGACTGAAAATTAGGGTTCCTTTGCATTCCTGAGGAGCGAAATTGGGATAACTGATTTTGTTGGGAAGTAGCAAATGATCTGGATTGGTTAAAGGGTTGATTGGGAAGAACCTGGTCTTTGGAAATTAGTATTATTTTGGAAATTAGGTCTATTTTGAAAATTTGTACCAAAATTAGAATAGCTTTGATTTTGTTGGGCGCGGCATTCATTAGCCATATGTCCCAAACGTCCGCAACTGAAACACTTTTGGGGTTGAGAAGGGGTTTTCCTGACCGAAAGGTTAGGTCTAATTGAGATGGGTGCTGGTTTAGGGTTTTTCTGAGTTTCGAAATACGATAATTGTATTTCTCGTCTAATTCTTATTTGGGCTTCGATAAGATTTGAAGGGTTTCCAGCCCTGATAATCTGGCCAGGGCGTGGCTCTAATCCTGTGAGAAGGGTATTAAGGGCCATTGTGTCAATAAGGGAACACTGTGCATTTTTTTGTTCAGGACTTAGACCAGGAGTTTTTTGAATGTTTGCAAGCATTTTTGCATGGAGTACTTGCAAACGATTGAAAAATGTTAGGGGAGATTCGTTAGATAATTGTTTAAGACGTTGCAGGTCTTGAATGAGTGAGGAGAGGTCCCTTGTATCGCCAAAATGTAAGGTGAGTAATTGTTTAATGTCGGCATAAGTAGAAGGGTTTCTCGAGTTTATAAGTTGAGCCGCTCTACCTCGTAGTTTATTTTTTACGAAAATCACTAATAATTTTTTTTGGCTGCGACTGCCATATCATTTGCAGAGTCACAAGCATTTAAAAATGTTCCTAACGAGATTTGATCTCCCTCAAACTCCGGGATAATGGAAAATATCTCAGATAATTTATAGGGCTCGATAGCTTCTGTAACAGAATTTTTTGAATCTTGTGCCACAGTGGCAGTAGCTGCGCTACTAGTTTGAGAGCGTGTATCAGGCATTTTTCTTAAAATTTTATTCAATATAAAAGAAATAAACAATAACTAACATGGAAATATCAGATTTTCGAACAGAAATTCAACAAAAATCACTTCAAAACACAAAATTCAATTTTAAAAATAAAAGAGATGATTCGTTACTTACGAAAACACTCCAAGATGCATGAATTGTCTTGTTCTCGACTTTGGGCAACCAGGGGCTTCACTTGGTGTTTCTTCCGTTCCTGTCGTCGAGTGAGGACTCTTCACTTGAGAGGGTTGGTTCTTTTTTCGTTAAGGGATGAATCCGCCGTCACAGTTGGAGTTCTCCTGTTCTGTTGACGTTGACGAATCCTACCACGACTGCGCGAATTGTTATCACAACAACTTCAAAATTCACTTTTTAAAAAATGATTTTATTTATAAAACACAAACTTTACAAAATTAAAACAATTAAATTAAAATTCAAGTATCGAACTGACAGCATAACTAGCTATTTCTATTACTAACTTAAAATTATATTTACAAGAGTATTTATATTATTATATTTGCAAGCATCAGCATTGTTCCCACGGTAAAGTCACGTAGAGTGTTTCCTGCTGATGTTGCATCCTGCGAAATATCAGGTCTCGTCACTATTGCGTAATGTCACCTCGTGTGACAGATCAATGTATTGTATAATATTGCATATAACATATATATATATATATATATATATATATATATATATATATATATATGTATATATATATGTATGTATATATATATATATATATATATATATATATATATATATATATATGTATATACATATATTTATTAACAAGGAGTATTTTTTAATTTGCCCTTAAAGGGTCAACTAGTGGGTTATTACTAGAATTGTGAAATATTTTCCAACGTCTGGGCTTGGAAATATCATTAAGATTTTTTTTTATAAAAATATGGAAGGTAAGATACACATATATAAGATAACATAAGGAAAAAAGATCACTTCAATTTTTGATTTTTACATTGCCACTATTAAATGTTCGATGTGCGCCAGCAGAAAGTAGAGTTGTTTAAGTGTGCTAAGCAGTTTTTGTTAACTGGTCAACACTCGAAGCGCCCATCTTAGATTTTAACCCTATTTTTAAAGTTGTATATCTTAGAAATAAACATGCGGATTTTGATGAATTTGAACTTTTTGGAATGATTGATTAACTGGTCTCTAATTGAGGTATTAATTTAATGCATACTGTTAGATGATTGGAATATATAGGGCACAACATGCAACATAAAATGATCTAAAATATTTGATCCCATTTTAATTTAAAAAGGGCGGTTTGATTTTCATTCGTTTTTGACGGTCTAAGATGAAAATGCAAAAATGTAATTTCATCATTTCTAAAATTTTTCTTTTTTTCAGAGTTACAATTTTTTTCTTAAAAACTTATTTTTGACACATGACCTTGTATTTTTTGTTGGCTATTCGATCCAATCGTTCCAATCCATTACCACAAGCGTCCACACGAAATGTATGTGTTTGCGTTATCCAGTATATCTCCAAAAATTGTGGACAGATTAAACTTTACTTGGAACGCTGTGTATAAAATAATAAATATAATAAAATAATAATGTATTCTTAACCATTGTCTTTATTTAAAAAAAATACAGGGCGACTAAAAACACGCGATTCTCTGGCTAATTGAAATCAGGCCTTAGTTATTTTATTGCCTAAGTGGTCTCAACCGTACCTAATAATTGTGAATTAAACACGTTCCCTGAATATAAAGGAAGGGTGTTTACCAAGTTTCGGTAGATTTTTATCTAACTATATTCAGTAGCAACATTTGGGGTTAAAAAAAAGTCATACCTTTACCAAACAAAACACTAACATAACAATAAAAGGAAAACAAAATAATTACCGTGGGATGGATTAAACCTATTGTATATTAAAGAATCTACTCAGCTAGGCATGCTGTCTGTAAGATGCCTAATGAATTCCGGGGAATATTTTCCCATATCAAATCTTTCACTTTTACTATCTCATTGTCATTCTACTTCAGCAGCAATTTCATTCTACCCCAGACATATTCAATAGGAATCAGAACCGGAGACCTACCGGCCATTCTATTTTCTCAATATTGTTTCCTTAAGAAAACCCTTGAAAATCCGCGTCCAAAAAAATAAGTTCCGTCCGACCATATCCTCCACAAATATTCACACCACCATCAAGCGATATACACACATCTATGTTTTCCTCTCTTCCCCTTTTATTATCCTTCTTTATACAAAAAGACGACCGTCAGAAACATATATATTAAAGTTACGTACGTTCACAAATATACATCTGCTATTCCGTAGTAGGCATACGCAGCAGCACACTGTCTTCCGGTAGTACGATATTGCCTTGTAAGCAGATAGTAACTTACTCTTCTTCTCGCATGAAGTCCTCTGGTGTATAGGTGTCTTCTAATTGTTCAAGTTGATTGATACTTTTTTTATTTATCTAGAAGAACCGTAACAAGTGGCTCTTGTTAGTTCCTTCATCATGAAGCCTGTAAATGAAAAGAATTTGACCTAGGGTATTATATTTTGGATAACATATTTGAGGAATTAAAAAAAATGGTTAAATTAGCAAAGTTGCAGAGAATGTCACGTACATTTAGCAAATAGCAAAAATCAAAAAAGCTGGTCAACTTTAACTTTCATAACAAATTCAGCTGTTTGTGGACAAGTTTTTAATATTCTATTTTGACGTGACATCCAAGCCCAAGAACCGTAAACCACACAGAATAGTTACTTCTCATAAACAATAGGTCACACAAATTTGAAAAAGTGTTGTTCGTGCATAGTGAAATGTACATAACAAAAAAACAATGTCTGGGAATATGTGTGTTGTGTATAATTGCAAAAATAGTTATAAAAATCACTTGCCAGGGTATAGATATACTTTGATTCTTTATTATTATTTTTATTAATTTTTCAGGCAAGTTTTGGTTTCTTTTAACATATAGTAGGTACTTATAATTTTAATTTTTGCTTTGGATTGTTGCTTTTTTAGTATTAATGCAAATCTCAACTTTGTTAATTAATCTAAAAGTTGTTTAAACTTAAGTATCAGAAGCCTCAAAAAACTGAATATCCTAGATAAAGAAATAAGAAAATGTGTTAGAAGATTTCCGCATCACCACGGATGTTCAAAAAAACAGTAAAATTATATACGAAATGCATTTCTTGAGAAGAGAACAAGGGAAACAATGTTTTGGTGTTTCCGGAAAAAAATGTGAAGATCTTTGCCGAGTGATATACGATTAGTTTTGTTAATTGGAAATTAGATCTTACAGTTAAACTCGAAGATATTTACGCAGCATTTATGGTTGACAAAATATCCGAAAACCAGCCTCGTGTGTCATTGTTCATCCATTTTTATCATATCAAACGTAATGAAGTTTTATTTTAGCAAAAATTGTGCCTATCTCCGATAATTCTTTAAGAGGATCTGCCCCCAGCCAGATTTGAGCTCTTAATGGCTGCTAAGAAAAAATTTGGAAGAGACAAAGTTTGGTCTTCTGGTGAAAACATGTATGTAATGGACGAGTCTGGGAAGAAGCACCTAAAATCAATCAGTGGAATTTAATCTTTTTTATTATTTGTTGTCCATGATTTTTATCGTCTTAGTTTAAGGACTAGCATGTATTAAATCTTTTTACTCTTTATTTTTTTGCTAAGGTAGGCTATTGAATTTATTTACTAAAGGGAATTCAAATACTTTAATTTTAATGCATATTGTTTAGAATTTTGTGGTTTTAGTGTCCTCATGGATTTATTATAGTTTATTTACAGTTCAATTTTCGTTTCTGGCTAATTCATCGAAATATACCATTGCATTGATGAATAGATTGTATTGCGTGTGATAGTGACAAATACTTAAATCACTTGTATATATTTACAACTGCGGTACATTTAGCTGCTCGCATTTTAATATTCGAACTTTATTCTCTAGTTTTGTGTCATTCTCTGATTTTATAGCCGATGAGTAGATCTATGTTATCGGGCTCTCTGAAACGCAGTTCAATCCTGAAATCCGTAATATTGAAATTAATATATCAGCTGTTGATCGTGATGGTCGTGAAAGTGGAGTGGCTTTGTATGTAAAAACCCACTTTAAAGTTAAACTACTAAACTCTCCATAGGAAATAGTTCCTCAGAAATCGTCTTGAATAATATATTTATATATATTATAAAAATATTTATTTGGGTGTACACCTCGAATATCCGCTTATTCCTGGAAGATTTAAATCATCTATCTATTTTTCTGCCGGAATATAAGTACGGGTTCTTTGTATGAGATTTCAGTGTTAATTAGAGATCTTAATACTAACGTATGTAGTCTATTGACTTCAATTTCGTTATTTAAAGTCAATTATTTATTCAAATATAGATGATTTTCTAAAGTCTAATGTTTATGGTTTGTCAGATATCTCTGATTTTACCATTAATATAATAGGATTAAAACAGTTGCGTAATCTTGTAACCTTGGCTGTATGTAATAAAAAAAAAGTTTTCCTAAATTATAAATTTAAAATGGACCCAAAGAACTTTTGGCAAACTTTAAAAAATACGAATATTATTCCCAATCATAGTGAGGAAACAATGACAATTGGAAGCCGAGAAATTCTAAATCTAATTTTTGAAGTGTGTGCCAGTCACAAATGGGTTAAGCTTAAATGACATTTTTATTGAAAGATTATATAGAACATAATGTATCTACGATTATTATAAGCATTAAGTCGATTGCTAATAATGTTGATTGTATTGATAACAAATTCGTATGATTTGTCCGCATCTAGTTCCCCATATTATATTTCTTATTACTTAAGATTTTGCTGCAAATACTTTGCCAAGGGTGTTTACCAAGTTTCGGTAGATTTTTATCTAACTATATTCAGTAGCAACATTTGGGGTTTAAAAAAAAGTCATACCTTTACCAAACAAAACACTAACATAACAATAAAAGGAAAACAAAATAATTACCGTGGGATGGATTAAACCTATTGTATATTAAAGAATCTACTCAGCTAGGCATGCTGTCTGTAAGACGCCTAATGAATTCCGGGGAATATTTTCCCATATCAAATCTTTCACTTTTACTATCTCATTGTCATTCTACTTCAGCAGCAATTTCATTCTACCCCAGACATATTCAATAGGAATCAGAACCGGAGACCTACCGGCCATTCTATTTTCTCAATATTGTTTCCTTAAGAAAACCCTTGAAAATCCGCGCCCAAAAAAATAAGTTCCGTCCGACCATATCCTCCACAAATATTCACACCACCATCAAGCGATATACACACATCTATGTTTTCCTCTCTTCCCCTTTTATTATCCTTCTTTATACAAAAAGACGACCGTCAGAAACATATATAATAAAGTTACGTACGTTCACAAATATATATCTGCTATTCCGTAGTAGGCATACGCAGCAGCACACTGTCTTCCGGTAGTACGATATTGCCTTGTAAGTAGAGAGTAACTTACTCTTCTTCTCGCATGAAGTCCTCTGGTGTATAGGTGTCTTCTAATTGTTCAAGTTGATTGATACTTTTTTTATTTATCTAGAAGAACCGTAACAAGTGGCTCTTGTTAGTTCCTTCATCATGAAGCCTGTAAATGAAAAGAATTTGACCTAGGGTATTATATTTTGGATAACATATTTGAGGAATTAAAAAAAATGGTTAAATTAGCAAAGTTGCAGAGAATGTCAGGTACATTTAGCAAATAGCAAAAATCAAAAAAGCTGGTCAACTTTAACTTTCATAACAAATTCAGCTGTTTGTGGACAAGTTTTTAATATTCTATTTTGACGTGACATCCAAGCCCAAGAACCGTAAACCACACAGAATAGTTACTTCTCATAAACAATAGGTCACACAAATTTGAAAAAGTGTTGTTCGTGCATAGTGAAATGTACATAACAAAAAAACAATGTCTGGGAATATGTGTGTTGTGTATAATTGCAAAAATAGTTATAAAAATCACTTGCCAGGGTATAGATATACTTTGATTCTTTATTATTATTTTTATTAATTTTTCAGGCAAGTTTTGGTTTCTTTTAACATATAGTAGGTACTTATAATTTTAATTTTTGCTTTGGATTGTTGCTTTTTTAGTATTAATGCAAATCTCAACTTTGTTAATTAATCTAAAAGTTGTTTATACTTAAGTATCAGAAGCCTCAAAAAACTGAATATCCTAGATAAAGAAATAAGAAAATGTGTTAGAAGATTTCCGCATCACCACGGATGTTCAAAAAAACAGTAAAATTATATACGAAATGCATTTCTTGAGAAGAGAACAAGGGAAATAATGTTTTGGTGTTTCCGGAAAAAAATGTGAAGATCTTTGCCGAGTGATATACGATTAGTTTTGTTAATTGGAAATTAGATCTTACAGTTAAACCGAAGATATTTACGCAGCATTTATGGTTGACAAAATATCCGAAAACCAGCCTCGTGTGTCATTGTTCATCCATTTTTATCATATTAAACGTAATGAAGTTTTATTTTAGCAAAAATTGTGCCTATCTCCGATAATTCTTTAAGAGGATCTGCCCCCAGCCAGATTTGAGCTCTTAATGGCTGCTAAGAAAAAATTTGGAAGAGACAAAGTTTGGTCTTCTGGTGAAAACATGTATGTAATGGACGAGTCTGGGAAGAAGCACCTAAAATCAATCAGTGCAATTTAATCTTTTTTATTATTTGTTGTCCATGATTTTTATCGTCTTAGTTTAAGGACTAGCATGTATTAAATCTTTTTACTCTTTATTTTTTTGCTAAGGTAGGCTATTGAATTTATTTACTAAAGGGAATTCAAATACTTTAATTTTAATGCATATTGTTTAGAATTTTGTGGTTTTAGTGTCCTCATGGATTTATTATAGTTTATTTACAGTTCAATTTCGTTTCTGGCTAATTCATCGAAATATACCATTGCATTGATGAATAGATTGTATTGCGTGTGATAGTGACAAATACTTAAATCACTTGTATATATTTACAACTGCGGTACATTTAGCTGCTCGTATTTTAATATTCGAACTTTATTCTCTAGTTTTGTGTCATTCTCTGATTTTATAGCCGATGAGTAGATCTATGTTATCGGGCTCTCTGAAACGCAGTTCAATCCTGAAATCCGTGATATTGAAATTAATTTATCAGCTGTTGATCGTGATGGTCGTGAAAGTGGAGTGGCTTTGTATGTAAAAACCCACTTTAAAGTTAAACTACTAAACTCTCCATAGGAAATAGTTCCTCAGAAATCGTCTTGAATAATATATTTATATATATTATAAAAATATTTATTTAGGTGTACACCTCGAATATCCGCTTATTCCTGGAAGATTTAAATCATCTATCTATTTTTCTGCCGGAATATAAGTACGGGTTCTTTGTATGAGATTTCAGTGTTAATTAGAGATCTTAATACTAACGTATGTAGTCTATTGACTTCAATTTCGTTATTTAAAGTCAATTATTTATTCAAATATAGATGATTTTCTAAAGTCTAATGTTTATGGTTTGTCAGATATCTCTGATTTTACCATTAATATAATCGGATTAAAACAGTTGCGTAATCTTGTAACCTTGGCTGTATGTAATAAAAAAAAAGTTTTCCTAAATTATAAATTTAAAATGGACCCAAAGAACTTTTGGCAAACTTTAAAAAATACGAATGTTATTCCCAATCATAGTGAGGAAACAATGACAATTGGAAGCCGAGAAATTCTAAATCTAATTTTTGAAGTGTGTGCCAGTCACAAATGGGTTAAGCTTAAATGACATTTTTATTGAAAGATTATATAGAACATAATGTATCTACGATTATTATAAGCATTAAGTCGATTGCTAATAATGTTGATTGTATTGATAACAAATTCGTATGATTTGTCCGCATCTAGTTCCCCATATTATATTTCTTATTACTTAAGATTTTGCTGCAAATACTTTGCCTTCTCTATAGAAAAAGGCTAATATTGTTCTGATTTAAGCACTAAATAAGCCAGGAGCACTTTCTGACTTTCGCTCCATTATATTATTTGTGCTATACTATGGAAAATGCTATACATCAGCAGATAGATGCTGACGTTAAATCTAATCAGAATTTTTTTCCACAAAAATTAAAGGTACTTTGGTTTTAAAGAGGACTTACTAACAATTATTGATAATCATTGATAAGGGAGATCATCAGGGTAGCACTTCTGTTTTCCTTGCACACTGCTGATTTTTCCCGTTGTTTTTCACATTATGCGGACAACCAACAAAATTATTTTTCATTTTTACATAGTAATTTATTAAAATCTTCTTTGTGTTAAATAGTGCAAATACTAAAATGCTTATCTTTCGGAAAAATAAAGAACATGTAGATTAGATTAGATTTTTAGTACAGAAGTTTTTACAATTTTTTTTTCTAAATAAAAAAATAAAAAATTAGAAGTAGATAAAAATGAACTTTTTTTAAAATCAAGTTTTCAATGCCTCTCGGAGTTGTCACCTCCAATCGGCCAGCCCTCTATTTCTTTATTTACTATAGATAGTATGGCGGAAGTATCTAAACCAATTGATGGAACAAACGAACATGTAGATATCTAAAACTATTTAAAGTCCAGCTTATTCAAATTTGATTTAATCTTTTAACATCATCTGCAAACACAGCCATTTTAACTTTTACTGAGTGTTCACGGTTATTCCTAGTGAGTGCAGCAGACGTACATGCATATCAAGCACTTCGTAAGGAAAAATCTGTAAAGTCCAGTTTTTCAAATTTGATTTAATCTTATAACTTTTTCTGCAAGCGCTCTATTCAATATCTGACTGTCCGACCTAACATGTGAAACAGACGTACATATATCTATCTGTACCTCACATACTTATCTTACAACCATTTTTACCATAAACATATAAGCAAGGGGAGACATAACCTTTTATTAATAAATACCCGTTTGTTGTGTATCAATCATTGCCCATGTGTTAGACAAAGACATATGAGAGAGAGAACATCAAATTCCAACTTCAAATATCTCTGTGGACGATTTCCGACCAGAGAGTTATTGGAGCCAGCGGCCGCTCGGTTTTTGGGAACGAGTTAAATTTTAAATTAAATTCAACTTCAACATGTATTGTATTAAAATGCTTTATTATGCTTATATTTATTTAATAGTACTACTGATTCTATAATAATTACACGCGAACTTCGCGTTACATATTGGTTGCTTTTAAATTTCTGAAGCAACAAAATTAGAAAAAATCGGTAAATTTCCCTTACCCGGAACTTCCCTTGTTATGAATGTTTCCTTTAATTAGGAATAGTGAGTGAATTGGAACCCAATTTAGTTTCGCACATAGTCATATTTTATCAGTTTCTAACTGAGCCACACTTATATTTTGGGCATGATTTCAAATAAATTGATTTTTTACATCCTTCGTAAAAGGGAAATATTGTAATTGTGAAAAAATCACCCTCCGATATTTTTTCAGATCTTTACGTTTCAGGGTCTCTAGATGCCGAAAAAACCGTTTTTTCAATTGCGTCGGTCTGTTCGCGTCATAACTAAAAAACTACTTAATCAAATGATTTAAAATTTTGGTCAAAAATAAAGGGTTATATGGGGATGACATAGTAACATTTTGGTATAAATCCAATATGGAAAAAACAAAATGGCGGCGTAGTGAAATGTTAAAAAATGTATTACTAAAAATATAATTATCCAATTTATCTGAAATTTTGCACAAAAATCAAGTATTACGTAGGAATCAACAGGTAAAATTTTGGTAGGAATCCAAGATGGCGGCTTGATAAAATATTTAAAAATTCCGCTTGAAAATACTATTTAATGGACTGATTTCAAATTTTATTAAGCCGCCATTTTGGATGCATACCAAAATTTTACCAGTTGATTTTTACACAATACTTACTTTATTTTTCTGCAAAATTTGAGACAAATTGGATAAGTAGTTTTAAGTAATAATTTTTTTAACATTTCATTAGGTCTCCATTTTGTTTTGACATTCTAGATTTTATCCAGAATGTTACCAGATCATTCCCTCGGTCATTTCTATATGACCCTTAATTTTTTATCAAAATTTAAGGTCAATCGGGTAAGTACTTCTTAGCTACGCCGCGAACTGACAGACAGACAAATGAAATTGAGAAAACATACATACTACTAACACTTAAATATAGGTATGTAAAAACCTGCATTTTTTTACATATTTCTGAGTTCATTCGAGCTAAATTCTCCTAAAATGGTATTTCTGGTAAGCGCTTTGCATAATTTACCTTACAATCTGTAAACAGTTTATATCATCTGCTGTTGATGCTAACTTGGTTAGCGAAACGCGCGTCCAGAACGTAACAAGTTGTGGTGTAGTGTGGTTAGAACTCTTGTATTTTGATCTACTATAAACCATTCTACGGAGTTTTTATGAATTAATATTGGGTATCATGATGTATATCAGCGAACAAACATGCGCGCGACATTGCCTCTGTTGGAACAACTTTTTACAATACGAGTTGAAAATAAATGAGTAGTAATTATTACCGCAAGCAAAAAACTTTTAATTTAATTTAATGATAATAATTTGCGTAACAAACACAAAATATTTCTGTTTGCGGAAAAAATTCAACTACAAATGCAAAAGTGTTTCATTAGTAAAGACTTAAATATGTAAACATTCTTTACAAGAATCTATATTGCTGACAATACTATTTCACAGGAAATCATATTGGATTGTGAAGCTGAATAGATTAGGAACACACGTAGAGTAGCAAATGTGATGTGCGTGATTTTTATAAAATATAAATAGATATATATATATATATATATATATATATATATATATATATATATACATATATATTGATGCAGAAACTTTTCCTAAAAATAATCTACAAAAAAAATCGTACTTACTCTACAAATTTACTTTTCGAGGAAACAAAAATTCTAGATTTCTACGGCTTGATTATACATTTAAATAAACATAAAACACTTATCACTTACGTAGACCATCAATACGAAACAAGAAAAAAAATACATCATATCTCAAAAACGCCAATTATAAAAAAGACAGTGGGTCAACGAAGTCCCGCATATTTAATATTAAGAGCAAACAACTATCTGCCTGATTATCTAAAGGAATTAGTTTTGAGATCAAACTCTAAAGGGTTGTTAAGAAAAAAAAACAAAATTGTTTTTAACATCAATCTAAAGAACGGAAATACACAAAATAGTAAATATTAAAAATTGAAATTACAAAAAGGTTTTAATCACTAATTGCGGAAATCTATATTTTAAGTGTAAATGTAAATGTAAATATTGTTATAGTACATTCTCTTCTGTTGTTAAATTGTTAAATTGCTAAATGTCTGCGCACAGCTATTGCTCCTGCAGATTTTTTGGTTTATTTACTTTTAGATATATTTTCGAAATGTATACATTTATTGGCCTTTTATGTAAATAAACGATTTATTATTATTATTATTATTATATATATATATATATATATATATATATATATATATATAAATATATACTCTTGGACGTATTGTTTACGATTACATAAATAATTTTGAAACTATTTATAAGTGACAATTCGAATTCCTAAATTATATAAATTCCGTAGCAAAATAGGATGATTTACAGTGTCAAATGACTTGCATAAATCCAAAGATATCAAACAACATAATTTGTTTCCATTATCAACATTTTATTTAATATTAGGAATGAGATCAATAGTTACTATTTCAATATCCCTGCACGTACGAAAGCCATACTGACACGCAAAATGTAAAATTTGATTCTCTAAATAATTTGGTAATCTGTAATATACTACTTTTTCGATAATTTTTAAAAATATGGACAAAACTCAAAATTAAAAAGACACATTAAACAATTGAGACGCTAATTTTACTTTTTGCCGGTATTGTAAAAATTATAATATATATTACTGATCCTTAGTTTGTGAAGCATATTTATACCTATTTCTTGTTTGGTGCCTTCAGTTCAATTTTAGACATAGTGCTGACTTTAAAAAAATTTTAAATTACTTACTTGGATTTTGCCAAAATATTGCCTTGTTATGCTTTTAGATACATTTAAATGATAAAATAAAATACCTGTCTATTTATTTATTTACATGTCTTGTTCGAACTTTTAATTACAGGAGTTTTAAACGATGTTTGATTTTTACAAACGATACCAATATGTTTTTCGACGCTAGCAATTTTTACAATAGTATCGCAAGTCACTGCTTTATATTAAATGTTGACTAAATCCAAAATTGTATCAAAAAGTCTATGTATCTTTCTAGTAGTATCCCTTTTTTAAAAGCATATATTTGTGATGCATCTACCTTACTAATAGTGTCTAATAGGCTATTTAAAATGCATTGTAATGACATTTGATATACTCATAGTTCCTTCCTTTTGAAGAAAAATTCCCACAGTTTTATTTAAGGGCGAAACTCTGCATTCAGGGTTAAGGAGAGTTTCTGAAATTGGAGAATATGTTATTTCAAAAGGGTTGTTGATTATATTTTCCCTTGGGTTTATTACTTCCCTCGTAAGTGGGAAGTATTACAATGGTGAAAAAATCGACCTACGAGATTTTTTAGATTTTCGCGTTTTGGGGTCTATAGAGACTGAAAACATGTTTTCTCAATTCCGTCTGTATCTTTTTGCCTGTTTTCGGCATAGCTCAAAAACTGCTGGTCCTTTTTACTTTAAATTTTGATAAAAAAATATCGGGATGACATGGTAATATTTTTGTAAAAATTTAATATAGTGGAATAAAATGCCGATCTAACAAAATCTTAAACGTTAAAAAAACTTCTGTTGCTTTATTGTATAAGTAAAGGTTTTTATTATTAAGTATTGTAACAACAACATAACCTTTACACAGAGTAAAGAGAGAATTATTTAAGGGTTTCAGATACAGGAAACTTTAAATAAAAAAATTGGATTATTAAATAACCAGGCAGGTGAAAATATCGCCACCTATATGAAAAAATAGCGAATGACACGTTCTACGTCTGGCAGATTTAGTAAATGTGATTTAATTTCACTCACGATTCCGTTTATTCTTTCGACCTTCGGTGATAAGCCATATATTCTCATTTCTAAGATTTTCCTGTTTGAGTATTATAATTGTTTGGAATGAAAAAAATATTTGTATTTTTTTCATTTAACATAGTCGCGAATAGCATCAAGTTTATTGTGGCACAAGTTAGCCATTAAAATTATATTAGAGTAATCCAATGATAGAATTTGGCAGTGTAAAACAACTGTCATTTGTCAACATGTGCAAAACGTTTTAGCCATGTCTAAAATCTCGATAAGTCATATGTGGTAGACCATCAGTTCATTTCTTTTCATGTATTTTCTTTACTCTTGTTCAAATGAGGCCCATTATTTAAGTATGTTTCAATTTCAAGTTGCAGTCTGTCCAATTCTTCTTCAATGACAATTATTTTCGCATTATATTCGTATTACTAAGCGACAAAACCTTTCCTTGATTTCTCGTTAAAATCACTTCTAGATTTTATTCGTTTTCAAGACTTCATGGTTAGGCAAACTATTATTGATGTTTCAACAATCACACACCAATAAAAATCAAAGTATTTTTTACCTTTATTTTTTACCAAGTAGGATTACTGACTAATTCGCTAAATATTACTCTTTTCATTTTCTTGGTATTTTAATAAAACATAAAAGATTAAAACAGCGTATAGAATGTTTAAAAACCTACCAGTTTTTAGTGAGAGGTAAAGCAAAGTAATATAAGAATAGAAACTATGGTCACCGGTGGATACATAAAATAGTTTTATATGCCTTTATAAAACATACTTTAAGTGCTGCAAAAAACTAGTATAAGAGTTTTTATAGCAAAAATTTCTATAGAAAATTTTTATAACACATGGTTAGTAATTGTTATAGTTTTTAGTTCGACAAAATGTTACTTGGGATATTATATGGGAAGGCACTAGTCAAATTTTTGTACAGATCCAAGAGGATTGAATAAAATGACGGCCCAATTGAATGTTGTGATATAGGGATAACCTCTCAAATTTTTCGTAAGGAACTTGGAAGAAAATGGCGGCCTAATAAAGCATTTAAAATATCAGTATCAAAGTCATATACGAAACAGGGATGGACTGGTAAAATGTTCAATCATATGTGTCAAAATAAAATGGTGGCCTAATTAGATGTTTAAAAAGTCGGTAAAGTCTCATTTCCTAGAATAAAACCTTCTGTTTATGGAGGAAAATTTTAAATTGCATAATTGTTTCTTTTATTGATTACGTAAATAAAGTTATAAAAGATAAAAATAAAAACTAACTTTAGAAAATGATATACGTGGGTATCGAAACAGTGGTTTTATTTAAGGTTAGCTACGATAGGTGAGTGAATGGTTGTATTTACGTATGTATGTATGTATGTATGTTAGATCTCAACCAAAAAAATGTGGATATTAAATCAATTTGAATGATTATAACGTATGAAAATGAAAGAGACAGATTGTCATACATTTTTATTTGGGCATGCGCAAAATTATTATTATTCAGAGACCAGTGACTTTTGGCTTGACAAGGATTACATAAAAATATAGTAAAAATGGTAGAAAATATATACATAGTGAATATAAGAAAAAATAAGTTTAAAAAGTCGGTAAACTGTCCTTTACCTTCGTAAATAATTCCACTACATATAGATAACACAGTTTATGTAACCATATATTATTTTTTTAATTGAAGTTTTATTAAAACGTAAGTTCAGGTTAGTGTCATATAAAGGTAAAAATCTGTTTAACAGAAATTCTCGTAACCAAACTTTTTTATTATCAAGAAAAGTAACACATATTTTTAATTATATAATGTCTATAAAGTTATTACCAATTAACCTTACGTATATATAAACTGTGGTACATATATGGTGGAATCTGTTACGAGGAAAGTTCCGGGTAAAAGTCATTTTAACAACTTTACTTGATTAATGTTTAATCAAATCTAAAAGAGTACATTTTTTGTTCTCTTTCTGTTGGTCCATTTGTTCATGTAGATTCATGGTTTGATTTTAGTCAATAAGCTTCTTAAGGTATTTTTAGATTAAAGAGCTGTGTTGATTCTAGAAGTTTTGCCAAACCTTCTAATATTTTTAAGTATTCCTCTATGACTCTGTGGAGAATTTCCTGTAAGGCCGCCCCTCGAGTGCAGACAGCACTGATGGCGACTGCGCTCCCGTCAGTAGAAATACGAAAAGTTGCTTTGACGAGTAAATGAAAATAATATCAGACATGGCTTGTTTAAAGGTATCAAATACTGACTTGCAATCAGATTCAGGGCCAAACAGGTAAAAAGAAGGCTGAAATAGAAGAGTAGGTAATTCTTTGACCTAACATTTATCTGATTTGTGCTTTTACCTCTTCTTTATTGTTGGTTTCAAATATCTACTTAATTTCATTTATTAATGCTAATTTATCTCTTTAAAAATATTTGGCCTGTGATGGTTTGATGCTACTAGGTGTTTATTAATAATTCTAACGTAATCCGTTAAACTATAAATTTGTCTTGAATCCTAATCAATTATTAGAAAACACACTTGAAAGAGGAACGGCAGTTAGTCTGAAAATAAATCTTAAAATTAATAAGTAAATAATGGGATGGATTGACCACATATAAGTCTGGATATTAACAAAAATAAAATGAAAATAAAGGCGGTAAAAATTGATTTCCTGAGAATAACTTGTGGACTGGCGAAACTGAATCATATAATAAAAAAGTTATCAAATAAAGTACAGACGTGGACATACAAATTACGAAAAAAATATTACGAAGATAGCTAAAATAGTAGGGTCAAGTTAGAAAAATGCCAGATGAAAGATGGCCAGAAAGGTTATATCAATATTCTCCTCCAAATAAAAGAAAAAGGGAAAGCCAAGAAGAGCTTGAAAACAAGAAATTCAATCAGCAGGTAACTGCCTTGATAATACCAGTTGGAAGTTGAGATGCAGTTTTTATTAAGTTTTATTTCACCAAACTTTCGAAATACTTTCAGGCTTGTGTGAATTTTCATAAAACTAAATAAAGACATTTCTGCATAAAATGTTGAGGTCGAATGTCAAATGATAATAAACAAACAATTTTTTTGTGTTATTAAAGAATGGCAAAAATTTGAAACTTTATATTATATATATATATATATATATATATATATATATATATATATATATATATATATATATATATATATATACAATAAAATTTAGGCATACTACTAGTTTTAAAGCGCTTCATAGTCGCTAGAGTCATATTACTTTAATAAATGTCCAGTTTGGGAAAGCATACCAGGACTTCATGTCTTTATTCATCTTTATGGTGCAAGGTATATCCGCTTTAAAACAAATTAAGTTAAATTCCGTTCTCGGTAATAAATATGTTTGTAAAAATAGCATTTAATATTTAATAATATGTCGATTTTCGGAATTCCATGAATTGTAAAAATATTTATTATTTACTTTTAGCAAGCTCTCGGTAAAATGACAACAACAGTTTTGGTTATGTAGAGTTGCCGAATATCAGTAAGTACGTAAAGATGTATTTGTACTACATGTTTGTGTTTAATTAGATTTACTAAGTGATATCAGTTGAACTTCACATTATTATTAATGTGTTTATATTTAATTATTTACTATACAATTTCGGTGCTTATCACAATGAACCGGTTTTGTTTAATTTAAGAGCCGTGTTGGGAATATATCCCTTTAATTTCATACTAATATTTTTGCTGTAACGTCAATATTTTAGTTCAATTTTTGTTGTTTCTAGTTAAATATCCTCATACTTTTTTTTGTATTTCAGTAAACAAAAACTTTATTAAACAACACAGTTAACTGAACAGGAAGAGACTTGTCAGCTTTCTTATTTTAACAGATCATCTACATCACCTCCTTTAAGTATCATAACCTATAATTATATTTTTTTTAATAATTTTGAATTAGTCTTTTTTAATTTTTCTTTTATTGTATTATTTTATTCGTAATGTAAAAAAATTACTGTTTAGTAAAAAAGTCATAGTATGTAAAAATATGCAAAAAAATAATTCCTTGGGTAAAAATATAATCAGTTTTTCAAATTCATGAGAATGATGGGAATCTGCATTTAGGTATCCGTTCGTATGCGTTGTTTTTCTGTATCCTTTCCTATGTATAAGAACATCTAAAAAGGGAATCGTGCCTTTTTATTCAATTTCCATTGTAAATTTTATATTAGTATGTTGTTGATTCAGGTTATCAAGAAACACGGGGAGATTTTCTGGATCAAGCGGCCATATTACAAAAGTGTCGTCTACGTATCTGAACCATGCTTTTGGCTTTAATGGAGACGACTCTAAGGCTTCTTCGTCAAAAGCTTCCATGAAGATATTGGCTACCACTGGTGACAGCGGAGATCCCATGACTCTTTCTGAGGTTTGTTCATAAAAAAGTTCCTTGAAAAACAAAATATGTTAACGTGAGGCATGCTTCAATCAGATCTAAAAGTGAGTTGTCAATATTATTATTGTGAAATAAGTCTGATAGTATGGAAATTGAATCATTTATAGGTACATTCGTATATAGCGATGCTACATCCAAACTGACTAAGATATCTTTGGGATCTAATTGGGTTTCTTCTAGTTTATCTACAAAATGCGTAGTTTCTAATATATGAATGGTATTTACCGATTTTTTCACTAGGAGATCCTTTTGCACTGACAATACGTCGAAGTGGTACATTAACATTGTGTATTTTAGGTAGTTCGTAGAACCGCTGGATCCATGAGCTGTTTGGCCTTAACATCTCCTTCTAATCTGTTGGTAAGATGGATGCGTTTATAATGTTGGTTATCCATCTCTCAACTTTGTTGGTCGGGTCTACTTGAATTACTCTGTAGGTGCTATCGTCCAAAAGTAGTTGTATTTTCTTTAGGTAATCTGTTTTGTCCATGACGACAGTGGCATTTCCCTTGTCTGCTGGAAGGACTAAAATGTGTGTACTATTGTTTGATCTTTTTATCGCTGTTTTTTCCACAGCTGATAGATTCGATGTAGGCGGGTTAGAATTATTGATGATCTTTGCTGTTTCGTACTTTATTACGTCAGCTTCTTTTGCTGGAATTCTTCTATTTGTCGCTTCAACGTATGACACTACGTCTTCTACGGGTATGTCCTTTGGTGTGACTGTAAAGTTTTGGTCTTTAAAGAGGACGGAAGTCCTTCGAAATTTTTCTGTTGCTTAAATGCTTAATATATCCTTTCCGCTTCTATATTCTATAAACAGATTAGATAAACTACTGAAATTCATAAGCATCTTAACAATTTTAATAGAGATACGGGCTTCAGTCTACGTGGAAATCGATCGTTACACCGGGTCACGGTTCGGTGAACACAAGTCGACTATAAATAGCCGTCCTAGGTCGCTCCGAACTCATTCAGTGTTCCGATCTCATGAAGTAAATATCCCTTAAGGGGCCTCATGCAATCGAAGGCGAAACGTCGGAAAGTGATTCCATTTTGACACTGTCTAATTCCAAGAACCATGATTTCTTACCTGTCATATAAATTCAGCAGACAAGGTACATCATAGCATTTTTAGGTGCATTTTTAGGTGATATTCATGTGGGTCCTCAAATAGATATATTCAGTGTAAATATTTTATAAAACATTCGATCTAAATTGTATGCATATTTTACATTTCGATGTTCTATAGTGTTACATTATAAATACTACACAAACATTTTATATTTATTTTGTCATTTATACAACTTATAATGACGTAGTCATTGTGAAAAATACAAAAATTGTTTATTTAAAACTTTAAACTGACGTGTAAAATATGAAATATTAACATTGTTTATACAATTTTACAGGCTAATTTAAATCTACTTTAATATTATAATATACTTGAGGTACCTGGTCGCAGCGTCTTTTTTTGGCATCGCCTTTTATTAGGCAACCGGTAGATCTTAATCCATATAGGCGTTGTATAGCGGGAACTTAAAAGGTTGCTTGTTTTTTCCATATAAACACTAAAATATTTTCTGTTCATTTGGAAATCTTGAAATTTGTCCTGTGTTGAAATTGTTTTAGTTAGTTAAAGATTGTAAAAACTGTCCTGGTAAACCGAATATTTAACAAGTCAGAAATAGACAAATCGTTATTTTTTAGACTTTCGTTACAAACTCATTTAATAGTATAATTCTATTCTAATACTTTTTATTACTTATATATTTAATTGATCGCTTGTTTTCTTCATATTTAATAACAGATAATTCCAGAAAATAATATTTTTCCAAAATAAATAAGACGTTTTTGCTTTTCACTACAAAAAAAATCTTTTCGTGTGAGAAATTACTATGAGCGTTTTATTTTGTAACTAAACATATTTTCCTTTCAAACGTATATAAGATATGGAACCACTGTTACAAGTAAAGATGCTTAGTATAATTTGCATGAAATAATCCACGGATTTAAATACGTATGGAAGAGTCAAAAGCACTTCTGCAGTTTAAGAAAATAAAAATGACCTAGTAAATATCCTTTTAACTTAAGGGTACAGTCTAATGTCTGAATTTTAATTCACAAAAAAGTTGGTGTGTGTTGTTTTACATCCCGATGATGGTAAAGAGTTAGTCAAATTTAAAATCTCATAGGTAACATTCAGGTAGGTAAAACTACTAGGTGAAGTAAGTTCTTAAACTAAATCAAAATACGAAAGTGTGCTATTTTAAAATAGGTAATTAAAGAAGAAGGCCTAATGTACAGTCTAAACTTTACTATTTTATATTATTATTTAGAAGATTAAAATATGCTTTCTTGTAATTCGGGCATATAGTTGCCCAAAATATTGCTTATTCGTACTAAGTTTTTATATTTTTATTAAATGTTTTAACTACACACATCCAAAATGCTCTACATGTTATAAATTATTTAGGAGGAAAAATTATGATATGTAAGGGTTCTTACTACACAGGGTAATCCACTAAGAGTGGATCTTAGCTTTCTTATAGAAAGTATAGAGCCTAGAGTTTAAGGAAAAAAATGTGACTAAAGCGGCCATGGAAATTTTCGGAGTTTCAACTCTTGTCACAAGGAATTGCAATTGCTATGGTCGCCAACATATCAACAGTTCAGCCAAAAATCCCAGAATAGGTTTTACCCTTTAAAATACAACTGGGTAAGCAGAGTCAATTTTCCTGCACTAGTTCGATTTAAGATATTTAATCGTACCACTCTTAATAAGGGTGAGGGTAGGTACATTTATCTGATTTCAATGAACTTCTACTTATGTAGAAGAGTAGTTTATATGAATCAAAATCCGTATCGGATGGTCTCGAAGCTTTTCTAGTAAACTTGCCGGTATCTGCGCAATTTTTAGGTTTTCTTCAGATTATTAAATGAGGAGGTGTTCTTATTTACTTTTATAAATAATGTTTTTATTATCTTTATCTAAAAAGTCGCTTTTATTTAATTGTTATTTGTGTAATAGTGACGTCAAATATAATAATAAAGTGTTATCCTTTTAAACCAAGGATCAAAAATATATGATACTTATTGTTACGAAGTCGTTTGTTTTCTTTGCAAACTTCGACGTGGTTTGTCAGGCAACAATTCAAAATATTGTTCTGCAGTTCTTAGGTTATGAGCATATTAATATCGTCAGGCCTTAATACAAGAACATGCTATTCTATTCGCTAATCAGCTCTATAATTCAACTTCTTTTGTTGATGGAACATGTTTAAAGGATCAAAAATGTAGGAACTTTGAATCAAAATAGAAAACAATGTGAAATGCAGACTACAGTTGAAAGTGAAAGGTTGCTACTATAAAGACAACAAAGTATTGTGCATGCACTAAATAATGTACATGCAACAGTTAAAAACTTTTGATAACTTTTGGAATATCTCAAATACAATTATCTTCTTCTTCAAAACTTCAATACAGATATAAAGATTCTGAAAAATATCAGTTATTTTTAGGTCTTGATGTAAATAGGAAATTAATTTAGGGTTATCATTGTTCTTGTCGCGTTGATGCCAGAATCATAGAAATGTGTTGCAATATTGCAAGTGTTGCATGGTTTTTAAGTTTCACGTTATCTATGAAAACTGTGTTTTTTAGAAGAAATATTTGATACTATGTCAAAGATGTCGTTGCTGTAAATGTAAATCGTACTTTCTCACATAACTATAGTATCAATTATAC
Source organism: Kuschelorhynchus macadamiae (assembly GCA_030620095.1). Lineage (NCBI taxonomy): Eukaryota > Metazoa > Arthropoda > Insecta > Coleoptera > Curculionidae > Kuschelorhynchus > Kuschelorhynchus macadamiae. The sequence continues at coordinate 218,066 of JAUTXW010003024.1, forward strand.
AACAAATAAAGTTGTTTATTAATTTTGTGTTTTTCATTTTCTTATAAGTGAATGTAAGTCTATATGTAAAGAAGATTTCTAAGATCTAATCTATTTCCTGTTATTTCGCAAATTGCCAGTTTAATTAAACCCTTCAAAATATATACAGTAAAAAACTTACAGTTGTATCAGATTACAAATAGTTTTTTTAAAGCCCTCTGTAGATAATAAAAACTGAAAACATTTTATTACGAAACACCTTTTGTCATTTACGGAGAATAATATTTTTTAAAACTATTTATTATTATTAAAGCTTAGTTAAGTTTCCGAATCCTTAATAATACTGTCTAAATAATCCTCAAGTAAAAATAAGCTGCGTACAACGTTCCTCTAGCCTTTATGATATAATCGTGTTTTTTTGTTCAGTTTAAGCTAAAGTATTGTATAAAAATATTTATTAAGTATATTATAGAAACCTTAAGTAGATTTTTCAAGGCATTCAAAAACGTAAACAAATGATATAGAGATATACAGGGTCTCTGTAATTTTAGTTACCAATTGAAAAACTTTTTTATTATTGACTTCGGCGAAAAAAAATTATTTTTCATGAAAAGTTTTGCTTATTTAAAAAATACGATAGATTAAAACACATAAGTTATTTAATATACAGGGTAAGCTTGCAAATAAAATCGTTTTTTTTATAATAGACATAGTTTCCGAGAAAATTAATGGTAAATAAATAAAATTAATGCTTCATATAAATTTTTCGAATAATTGGCCATTGAATTACCCCACATCCATATATCGTACAAAAAAACTTTAAATGCTGTTTAACTCATATTTTAACGCTCTCTAATTCTATTATCTCAGAAATTCGGATTTCATACTTTTTTTATTTCGCCTACTTACGTGTATATATTTTTTACGCATCTTGTATATTATATGGGACTTTTTTGTACCCAAACTTATTTTTTATTGATATCTTTTAATGAAAAATAATTTTTTTGCTAATCTGTGTAAAAAGACTTCTGAACCAACCCCTGTACACTAAATGTCAGAAAAATCTACTTTTAAATTTTGAAATATTGCAGTAGTCTATTTCCCTTGATTTTTAGAAATATGTTCGAACTTTTACTTTAAGTTTTATACTTCTTAATCAATTTGCGCGTGTATATAATATAAAATATAGAATACTTTTAATGTTTACCCTATATATCAGAAACTAGTCATAGGATTGTTTTGTGTCTACATACAACTTTGGTCAGGAAGTCAAAATACATAATATACTAAAATAAAATTAATTTCGAAGGACGCCCAAAAAAAGGTATAACTTGTCAGTTATATAGGTTTAAGTAGACATATGCAATAATAGGAAAAATCATTTTTACAAACGACAGTGATATATACATAATGTAACTGGTAAACTAAAAGTTTTAAAGTCAATCTTAAACCATTTCAGGTAAGTAAATATACTATCAATTAACTTATGCTCGGGTATTCTGTACTTTTATCGTTGACACCGTTAATAAAAAATGCAACACACATTCACAGTGTCTTAAAATGTTCTAGAGCAAACTAAATATCCATAATAAAATTAAAATGTTTTTGTCTTTTTAAGCTTTACAATGGAGCGTAACTTAGTAAGCAGGTATCTGCCTCTTAAGGTTATATATCATTAACAGCTAACACAAAAAATTTAAACAAGGTCATATGCCATTTACTTCCTTTTTTTAAGACAGTCTTTGTGATCTATACATTTTTTACATTTGAAAGAAAATATCAAACATATACAGAAAAACTCAAACGTCTAACTTTAAAGCGTCCTATTCACAGGGCAACAAAACCATCGAACCAGCCTGTTTCCTGGTGAGGTCACAGTGGCGAATAGGGTCCGAGTTGGTCGGAATATATCATTAATTGTTAAATGGTAGTTTTTTTTTATATATATCTTGAAGAATATATGCTGGCCGAATAAACTATATGAAGTAATAAAGGGTCCGTCAAACATTAGTGGTATATAAAAGTTGATTTTTTTAAATGGATGAATCTACACTTTATTGAATATTTGTATGGAAATTTCAGTCAAATTTCTTAAAGGTTATGTACTTTACTTCACTCATGGTTTTTTGAACGTATCTGTTTTTTCTACCATAAATTAACGTAATCACGCAAACAATAAATTGCAATTTTTAGATTTCTGTGCTGTCGTTATTAAAATTTCTTCTCATTTAGTATAATACAGGGTTACTTTAGAACTTCAATTCCTATTAACTCTTTTATTTTATAGTCCGACACACGATAAATCGTCATGACTAATTAATACCTTTATACTTTATGCCTGCTTATGCATCTGTTTTGGCTAATAAATCATTCCGGTCCAGGGTGGTAGTAGGAAGATTAAAACAATGTTTATATATGTACGTACAAAATTTTTTTGCGTATTGCTGACTTTGATATAAATTATTGATATGCGGAAAAGTAATAAGCCGTACTATATATTTTTTATTATTTTGTTCCAAACAAAAAAGTTTGAATCTGTACTGTCACTATCATGCACTGATATAATTAAAGGTTTTACGTTTTCCCAATATTTTTTATTATTATTTTCGACTTTAAATACATGATTAACGTATGCTTTCTGTATTAATTCACATTGAGTTGTAACTATTTCAATTACATTAGCGGAGAACATTTTTGGGTTTACATTATTATGTCTAACTTTGTTTTTTAATTCAGACCATACCATTTCTATATGACTTAAATCGCAGTGGTAGGAGGAGCAATCTAAATGGTATGTTACCGGATGCTTTTATAGCCTCACCTACGCAATATGTTTTATCATACGATTTAGTTTTTAGTACCTCAACGAGTTTTTTTCTTGTATAATTCTCTCCAAAATAGAGGTCATGTTGGCTAAGAAACTCTTGCTCCTTATGGTTGGTACTTTTTCAGTTAAGGTGCTGTGATAACTAGCATTATCAAAAACGACTACACTGCCTGGCGGGATATTCGGAAGATGAGAATTTTTCATCCAACTTTCAAAAAGTTCACTTGTAATGTCCTGATGGTAGTCTAACCAACAGTCCTTAATGTTTTCTGCTGAACGCAGCAAAGCGTTCGGCACCCAGCCATCCTTCGAGCCACAAAGTAAGATGAATATTCTTTTTCCTCGAGAAGCAGGTACATCTAAAATGCGCTTTGGTGAAGAATCTTGTCAACCTTTAATTGTAGTGTGAAGGGTATTGAACCAAGTCTCATCTAAATAGTTAATATTTCGGTTTTCTGCGCGGACTGATAAATTCGGATTAAATAATTTTGTCTCCATTGTCAATTTTTTAAAATCGAAATCCAATTTTATGCAGGAATCGACGCAACGTTTTGCGACTAGCAGTGAATTGATGCTGATGAATTTGCTAATAATTTTTCTCGCAAAGAATCAAGTGACGGAATCTGCTTAAGCTCATGTATCTCATACACTTTCCTGCGAATTAATTCTGCATCACCACTCCCAAACACTTCCATTGTGCCTTTGTCACATCTGTTCTTCCTTTCCAGTGAATTGTCTTGGTCAGGAAATTGACGCAAGGTAGACCTTGGAGTGCCGGTTAACTCCACTATCCTCCTAATGGTAGCTTCTATGCCTTCTCACGCTTTTAAAAATCCTGCAGACAAATATTTGAAGGTTACTGAATGTTTCTTGATTTTACTGCATACAAATATTAGTGAATGCGGTTTAAAGTTTTGCATTAGTATGTGAGTTATTATTGGCGGATGTGCTATAGTCAAAGGTACTGTAAAGAGTCGCAAAAACGTCACCGTAGGAATACAATTGAAGAAAACAGTGATAACAAAAATATTTTAAAAATAATTAAAATGGCCGCCGCGCGCCGTCCAACAGCTGACTTCCAAGTATTTAAAAAAATGGGTTAGATATATTTTGGAGTACATTCCAAAACTGAATTGTATGGAGCAGCGATATGGTAACATTTTCATTTTTCCTATTTTTAGTGAATATTCCGAGGAATATTCTTTTACATATTTTGAGCATTTATAGTACATAAATATTACTAACAAAATACAAGAATGGGGATTATTTGTAATAATTTAATTTTTTAAATTAAGTTTTTTTACATTAAAAAAAAATGTTGTCTCTTATTGATATTGTTATAGCGTAAAAATCGTTTTTAAGCAGTTTATCGATAGAACCGAGTTACCGCCTCCTATTGCAGATAAAATGTTTAAAAATTTGTTTAGCTTCTATTCAAATAACAGTAATTTGAGTATTTAAACAAAATATTAATTTTTTATTTGGAGATTCAGAAATTTTTAAAACTACCTATTTAATGTGATTGGCCGAATGAATTAGAGTGATTGTTTTATTAGATACATCTAAGAAACAAAAAAATATGTATAAATTTTACCTTGACATACTCGTAAAACAATTCTGTTGCAGCACATAGGTAAATGGCATTTAGTTTTTTTGCTCGTTCATCTCTTCAAGAAAATAAATAACACCACTAAATACCGCTAATGCCATAGTTCAAATGATTTAATAATAATAATAATAAAATACCAACCTGGACTGAGAATCAAGTCATCACTGTTTCATCTTTTTGCAATATAAAATATTTTTCCACTAAATAGGGTAAATGGGCAGTACCATATACTAAGAAGATTAAACAGCCCTCAAAAAACAAAAAGTTTCTAATTTCAAACTCATTTAGATTTTTTTAAAACGGTTAGGTACGTTAAATTTTTCTTATATGTCACGTATCAAAATACTTTTCTCCAGTATAGAGGTTAGCTCTAGAAAGATAAAAAAAATCAATTTCATAATATAACGTATAGATTTCTTTAAAATCGATGAAACCCAAATTATTATTTATTGTTTTTTCATTAAAAGCAATTTCTTCTTTTAGAAGTTACTGCACAGGGCGAAACAGGCTTATGCTTTTTTTGTGTGGATTAAAGAGCAGAGTTATAAAAATAATTAGTTTATCGGAATATTGTTATATTATTATTTTATTACTCCAAAGTTTAGGCAGCTGTTGTTTATTGGATATTTTAGGTGAAAGTGTTATGATCCTAGATATTTTTCAACTACAAAATAGGCAAATGTTAAAAATTAAAAATATGACTGTGATAGCAGCAGACAAGAATCGGATTCAAAAAGTTCAAAATACATGTTCGCGCCTTATTTTGGGACTATACTCTATATTTAGGCAACTTTTTAATAAAAATTTTAAAAAACCCTGTGGTGCCTTCATTCCTTAAAAATAAGTTTATCTTACGTTTAAATATCCACTTACGTGACATTAGATTTTGCAATAAATTAACGATGCCGCATCATCAGACCGCCATGTTTCAGAGATGTATTACTTATAATGACATAATATTATATAACTCATTACCCTCTGAGCTAACGTTGTTAAATGATATAAAATTTAAAACTCTATTTAAAAAATATCCCTTTAATATTCAAAACTCTATTTAAAATTAGAATAATTATATTTGAATTACTATTATTTTTATTTTCAGTTCTTCTGATCTGTTTTTTTTTGTCTCTCCAATGTGACAGGTATGAACATGACTCCTAATACTCGTAGCTTTCTTATGAATTTTGATATAATTATTTGCTTTGTAGGTTTAGTTTGTATTATTAATTTAAATCTATATCCAGCAAAACGGGGTTCAGTAGAGTAGCCTATTTGGCTAGACTGCGCCTTGTTTTTACCTGGAATTTTTTTTATTATAATTTTAAACCAATATTGCAAATAATGCAATAAAAGTCATTTATTATTATTATTATAAAAGGGATATGGCACAAATTAAACATATTTTTGGTTCCCTGAAACTTCCTTTAATATTTTGGTATGTTGTCGACGCTATAAGGAAGCTTTTTTGCTATTGCACCATATTTTGCAAACTACAGGGTGAGTCAGAAATAGAAGGTCAAAAGTTGGACATCATTTTTTTTTTAAATATTACATGGACATATTTCGGGCCATCCAAAGTTTTTTAACACCACTTTTATTATAAAATATTTTATCGTAAGATCTAATTTTATATTCTTAATTCAAATTGTTTCTACATTTATACAGGATAACATATAAAATTAGTGCATACTATTTTTTAATTTAATGAAAATAAACTCAAAGAAATAATGAAGGGATATTGGATATTGAATGTCTGTATTTGATGGATGGAACAAGAACAAGTTATCAGATCTTTAAAAGCTTTGGTATTCTAATTAGGTGTATGTTTCTACTTTTATTTTTTGTAAATGAAGTTATTCGCAAAATTGTTGTAGACATTATACAGGGTAAATTAAAATGTAAAGGTATTTCTTGTTTTTTCGTCATGGTGTACATCTAAGCCTTTCAGCTAACCTTTCCCTTTGCAAGTATAAAACAATTTGTCGTTAATATTGTGTTTTTCTTTAGTTTTATGCGTTTTTTTCACTTTTAGACTTATTGAGTTTTATATAGGTGAGGCTCGAATTTAAAACTAGAATATAGACAATTTTCACTAGGGTTCAAAATAGTGTTGGACATACAGGGTTTCCTAAACCATTGCATGAAAACTTTTTTTGTCTGTATGTAATGTATGCAAACGTACCTCGGATAAGGGTAGATATTCTCAACCACTGAAATATTAAAGTGTTTTATAACAACAATAAATATGTTATTTACAAAATAATAGGAAAATGACGGATTAAATACGTAATAAAGTAAACATTTGAAGATGTTAAAAATAAAAAAAAATAATATTTTGCAAAACTCCCTCTATAGTCCCAAACAGCTCTACACCGGTGAGACATACTGAGAATAAGATTCTCCAACGGTTGTTGAAAAAGATTCTTTCACAGATGCAGACATGGGAAAATACCCATTGATTTATCAATGGTGGTTGGACAGGACATGTTTAATAGAGTTTAAGTATGGCGACAAGTATGACAATGACAGTGCATAAATTAAGCATCCGTTATTGCTTCAGAAACTATCCTGGCTCTATGTGGGCGGGCATTGTCGTTAACAAAAATAAATCTCTCACCAACTTCAAGGGCTAATGTCCCAATTATGCCATTAATAATTTCGGTATGGTAAATGTTAGCATTCAGACCATAACTGATCGCCCACCATAAGGATTTATCTTTGGACCAACGGCATGGTGGCTAGGAGTTTGCCTATTTCGCCAAATGCAAATTCTTCGTGAATCACTGTAATCCGATTCTGCTTACGTTTGTAAATAAAGAGGTTTTTCATTTCGGGTTTCAGTTCGGATGCTGACGAGTTCAATTCATTCTTTATACTTTGTAATGAGCTCGCAATGGGACATGACGCAAGAGTCTCCTTGAAAGAAATTCAACCTCATACAGACGTTTTTGAATAGTTCTGGCAGTTATATGTCGCCCAGAAAATCAACGACGCTGATTTCTCAAATAGGTGGAATTCGTAGTGGAAAATCTTCTTGTAGTAAGACATATATATATAACATATCGATTTATTCCGTCCTTGTCCACACCATCTGCATACCGAGTTTGTTTCATCGATTATACCCTTAAGTTGACTTATCAGACTTTGTACACCAGAAAAATGATTGGAAACATTTACTTGATGTGCACCAGTTAAAGCATACCAATGGTCCTTTGTATTACATTAGACACGTTAATTCACCAACTTTAAAAGTCTATTAAACTTATTTTATTACTGTCATGTAATGTCACATTGGCATGGTTGTGTTGTTCTGCAGAATTTATTTATTATATTTATTTTCGTTTTACAACTTTTCAATAACTTCATTCACAAAAAAGCGTTTAAAGATCAGATAACTTGTTCTTCCTTTATCCAAGTGCAAAGCTCAATCTGCTGTTACCCCAATTAATTACTAGTAGCATTTCATAGTAGGAAAACGAAAAATTAGCAAACAAAAATATTTTAGACACTTTGATGCTTTTAATTTGAGACCCTTCCTAGATTACTTTTTTCTTGTTTAGTTTTCTAAAAATGATTAACTGTTTAAATGCTTCTAGTCTTTTAACTGACTGTCCCAAAAATGACATACGAAATAGTCTCAACAAAAATATATTATATGCTTGCTATATGCCTCAGTTGCAAGAACCGCTTTTGTAAGATGTAGAAAAATAGGGACACAATATTTCATCATCGCAATGAACGTGATAGTAAGGACAAAACCAGATGAATTTTGGAATAGAAGTTGCCGAACGGGGCAGTCATTAGATGCTTGCGAGAATATTAATTGTTAGGTGTAACATATTAATCCCTATAAAAAAATCGATGTTTTGTGCCATTTGGCAATATCGGGGCTAATTGTAACGGCGATTTTTCTCGATCAAGAAAACCTAGAAAATATACTCTGGATGCCGAAAAAAAAACAGACCCGAAGATGAAAATAAATATTTTGATGATGTGGAAATTAATAGAAAATTTATAGAGTTTAGACCGTGTCAAATCGGAATTACTTTCCGACGTTACGCCTGCGATTGCACGAGGCATCTTCAGAGATCTTCACTTTACAAGATCAAAACACTGAATGAGCTCGATGAGCAGAGTTCAGGTATTTAAATCATTGAGGCGTGACTCACTGTGCACTGATGAGTTCCGACAGGACGAAAATACTTGTACAACTACTATGTGTCTATAAAAACTTAAGGTAAATGACACAATTTCCTATGTTTGCTTAAATAATATTGCTTATATTATGTATCGAAACATTCCATAGACAGACTAGTCTACATGTTGAGATATGTAATTTTATTAAATATTTGCTTCAGTTTAAAATTTTAATTCAGTTGGGAATATGCCAAAAAAAGATTTTTCTTTGTCATTCTAAACGTAACTAATAATCTGACACATTTAAAAATATTCGTTTGATTTTAAAACTTCAGTCAGTTTTCCTGCTTTTTCCATCCATTAAGAATCGATTAAGGTTTTTATGTTGACATGTCAGAAATTACAAAAATTGAATCGTCAATTAGCACATTTGTATACTGGGATTCAACATCAAAACTGACTTAAAATATCACCGGGATCAAAATTTTTAGGCCTTTCTATGAAATGTTTAGGGTTTTTGATATAAGAATTAGATCGTCCTGTGAAGGGGTGTAAGATTTTAACTAAATATTTACTTATTTCGTTAGATTGCGAACCTATTGCACTGACGATATGACGTAACGATACATTAACTTTATGTAAAATCGAGGAATCTTGGAACCGCTTGGCTTCAATTTATTCTTCTCTAGATCTGGCAAATTCAAGACATTAATGAGGCTGCACATTTTCCTTTCAATTTTCTTAGTTGGAACGGTTCGTATTGTCCTATAGCTGGCGTCTTCAAGTATTTTCTCTATGTAGTGGTTCTTGTCCATGACCACCGTTGTATTTCCATTATTTGCAGGTAGAATTATAACATCTTTTGTGACATTAAGGCTCTTTATGGCTGATCTTTTTGCGATCGATAAATTGGATTTTGGTGGTTTAGAGTGGCGAAGAAATTTTACTGTTTCATATCGAACTGAATCTGCCGGTTCTTGTGGTAGTTTTCGGATGCTATCCCCTACACTTGCTATTATGTCCTATACTGCAATGGTTCTTGGAGCAATTACAAAATTGTGTCCTTTAGAGAGAATCGATTCCTCTGCTTTTGTTAATGAAATAGATGATAAATTGATACCGTACTCTGTAATGTCTGTACTGGCTGGTGTTTGCTGCGCAAACGTGCTACATCATGCGTGGAAACCAATCATCACAGTGAGTCACGCGTCGATGGTCACAGGTCGGGTACAAATACCTGAAGTCTTCTCATCGGAGCTTATTCAGTGTTTTAATCTTATGCAGTGAAGATTGCTGAAGATGCCTCGTGCAATCGCATGCGAAACGTCGGAAAAAAATTCCAATTGACACGGTCTAAATCTAAGAAACATGATTTCCTATATTAACTGTTTCTTCTGTTAAAGATAATCTATTTTTGCTGAAAAAAACGGAAAACCAGTTTAGTTGTGCCACTAGGGGGCCCCCAAATTAAACAGGATATTCAAATGAAATATTTTTTATAGTTAAAAAAATCACGGATTTCGCAATATTTTCAGCCATCGGATACATTGGAAATGATAATAATAAGATATAAACTCTATGAAAAATTTGGAAATGACAGTACTTATTTCGTATTTAGATGTAATAGTAAGTCCGCTAGATAGAAGATTTACTGCGTTTAAAACAGTTTATTCAGCATTTTCAAGTTTAGATCCTCAGATATTGATTAAATTAAATGGCTCAGAAATTTTGGAAAAAGCTCAGTTATTAGTGGAGAAATATGCAAATGATTTAACTTCTCAACTAGCAACTGAGCTAATTCAGATAAAATCATTATTGTATAACAACATGCATTAAAAACCTTTATACAAGTGGTGAGTTTGGAAACTATATTTTCGAAAAAAATTAATTATTGTTAAGTAGTATACCAGAACTGTGTTCTGCATTTCAATTATTTATTGTCCTTCGTGTAACCTCAGCTCCATCAGAAAGATCATTTTCAAAGTTGAAATTAATTAAAAATGTCCTTAGATCGACCATGACTCAAAGTCGTCTTAGTTCTCCAGCTCTTATCTGAATAGAGCACGATAGGGCTAGAAAAGTAAATATTAACTAGCTGATAAGTATTTATCTAGTCGATACAAAAATAAAAAAATTCTTGTACTCTGTGTTTTATATTATTTTTCAGTTTTGCTTGAACCAGAGCATGGTTATTATTTTTTAGTATTCAGTTAATTTTTGTTTTGTGTTTATTAGTTTACCTATACCTATTCATCTCAAAATGTATATGGTTCGTTCCTTTTTTTATTTTTTATTTCTCTTTTTTTACTAGAGGTTTTTGTTAATACATTTATGACATTTTTAGTTTACTTTCTTTTTTGGAAAAATTATGCAGGGGGCCCTCAAGAAAAGTCTGGCGGGGGGGGGCCATAAAAACTCGGCTTTCTAGAAATTAAAAAAATTATAAAAATGAAGATATTCAAATTTTAACCCCTTGTACTATCGACAACAAAATACTAAAATATTAAAGGAAGTTCCACGGAACTCAAAATATGTTTAATTTGTATGGTCCTTTGTTGCTAAATCATTAAGTGAAAAATTTATTATATTATTATTATATTATTAAAATATTTTTCCTTGTTGAATGTGGTAAGATTAAATATTGTGATATAGAAACTTTTTTAGCTGGCGATCGACTGTTAGTAACTACAAAAACTATTCTTTGGTTGTTTCTCGCTTAAGCATCTTTTTAAATAAAATTTAAAAGAATTTTGCCAATTGTTTGTCGTTTAAGCTGTCCTAGATTTCAGAAGAACTTTAATTAGTCGTGTTATAAATGAAGTATACATAGACAAGTGAAGCCTTCATAATTACAAAATAATGAAGTTCAAAAATTTGCACTTAGTTACATTAAAGAGATTTTCCTTTCAAAATTTTATATCTACAAACTCTTTTATAAATAATAGTCTTAAACCCTGATTACCTTAATTATCAAGAAGTTACTTTTTTAAATTTTAGTAAACTTACTAACAATAAGATGTTTCATTGTTCGTAAAATTTCTACAAAAATAGTAGTTAAGACAGCTGGTAATAAACCGAGACAATATTATTATGTGCTTGTTTGTCCTTATTTTGATTTAACATTTAAAAAGTTACACAAAATAGATATTTTCATCACTTTAACCGAAACTTTGTTGCCCTGCTATTGCTTCCTACATATAAACAAAAAATTGTCATTTTGCTTGAAGCTGTGTAAGAAATACTAAGAAGTGAAGCGAATAAAACATAAATCACTATTACGATAGAAAGTAATGCAATATATTTATCAAGTCGATCATAAAAAGAAAACAAGTTATGCTTTTACGATATACAAATAACTCACTCCAGAAAAATTGATTGAATGCCAACGAGGGAAAACAAATACGAAATAAATCCAAAGAAAATTAAGGTTTTACGTGAGAAATTTTTACGGAAGATTTACGCAATTGAAAGGACAAAAAAGTTGTTTGGTTATAAATTAAAAAGTAAACCAATCAAAATTATGCATATCTGGTAATAAATAAACAATTTTTTTATGAAAATATGATCGCAATAGAGTAATGGCATTAACCAAAAACTTACCACGCAATTTCTGTTTCGTTTCCTGAGTTGAGGTTTGAATTTTTCGGCCCAATATTGGGCCAACGTTCTAGACCTCTTGCGTGTCTAGCCACAAATCGCTGTAAATGCTGGTTCTCGCACTGAGGAAAAAGCAGTAGGTATTCTATGCTCTGTATGGTTCTGCACTCATAATTTGTATCATTCTCTTTATTTCAACATTATTTGATTAAACTTGCTTTTCCTAGTCTAAATTATTACCGCTGGGAACCTCTTGTGCTGGTGGGTAGTTTTCTGGAAGTTCTTAATATGGATACGCCTCCAGAAATATTTTCCAAGATTTAAGTCTTCTGGATTGGCACGTAGTTCCAAAAAAGGGTGTCTTTCATCGAAAGTCTGCTTTAGGAGACATGGTTATATATATATATATATATATATATATATATATATATATATATATATATATATATATATAAACATACATATATAAACATATATAAATATATATATATATATATATATATATATATATATATATATATATATATATATATATATATATATATATATATATATATATATATATATATATATATATATATATATATATATATATATATATATATATATATATATATATATATATATATATATATATATATATATATATATATATATATATATATATATATATATATATATTCATTTTAGATGCTCACGACCGTATTAAGATAAATAAAAAATCTAATATCGGGTATGCGGTCTGTAGGTCAAATAAATAACTAATTTACTTCTGACATCCTCTATATTTCGTCATTTATTTATGACTTCATCAGGAGGAAACGAAGTGAAGTTACAAAAACATGGCTATATGCATTTCAACACACAGTAGAACGTTAAATTAGGACGAATACAACCACATGAATACTTCACTTCGTTTCCTCCTGATGAAGTCATAAATAAATGACGAAATATAGAGGATGTCAGAAGTAAATTAGTTATTTATTTGACCTACAGACCGCATACCCGATATTAGATTTTTTTTTATATATATATATATATATATATATATATATATATATATATATATATATATATATATATATATATATATATATATATATATATATATATATATATATATATATATATATATATAAATTTTAACACGCCGTCAGTCCAGGAAGCCAGGACTAAACAACATTTAAACGCTTTTACTACACAACTTTTAGCTGCATATGAATATTTCATTGAATTGCTATTTTTTTAAAATTAAATGAAAAGTTAAAGGATTGCCTTGAATTGACATTTTTAAAAATTATAATTTTTATATAAATATCTGATATTGGCTTCCTTACACAATATTTGTGTTTCTGTATAATTTAATAAGTGCTCTGCTTGGTTAGTGTGTTCTGAAAGAGCACACTTTTTTCCTTAACCTACAGCCGCATTTATGTAAAGTTATTCTGTATTTTAAGAATCTGGCTGTTTGTCATATATATACACCTTCACATTCGAAACAAGGAATACTATATACAATATTTGATGCCTTTTGTATTTCATCCCTGTCTTTTATCTCACTAAAAATGTTACCTACTATTTTGTTGTGATTAGAGGCAATATTTATAGATGGATCAAACTTAAACAACTTGGCTATTTTAGTTGAAATTTCTTTTATTTGAGGCCAAAAAAACTCATATATTCATATTCATATTCATTTTATTTGTGTCAATACATATTTTAAATACATTTACACACGCCAAATATAAAATAATAACAATTATAATAAAACACTATGCTATTAAATATATATATATAAATTAACACTAAAATTAGTAAAAATAATTAAAACCTACAAATCAACATTTAAGACAAAGTATTATAGACAGTACCCCAAACAGATAACATTAAAATGTACAGTTTACTGTAAAAAACATATAATACGCCTACAATTAAAATATCAAGATCTAGACATCGTTAAAATTGTGTTTAAAATATTCGTCAGTGCTATAGAATACATTTTTTGTCAATATTAGTTTAATTTCACATTTAAACCCATTTAATGACATCTCTTTTAAATACAGTGGCAATTTATTATAGAGCTTAATTGCCATATATTCAGGCCTACTTTGACACTTTCCCAGCCTACAGTGTGCAGGAACCAAGTCTTTTTTTGTCTAGTACCATAGTACCCACCCATGGAGATCTCCATGGGTGGTAAATCCATTAAGTTTCTTTAGAAACAACAAGCTTTCGAGTATGTAGGACCATGGAAGTGTAAGAATCCCTAGATGAGCAAAGGCACCCCTACAATCATCCCTATATCCTAATCCTGTCATGATCCTTATAGCCTTCCGCTGCAACCCAAAAATCCTGGAGGCATGTCCTGAGTTGCCCCAGGCAATTATTCAATAAGTCATGACGCTATGGAACAATGCATAGTATGCTGTTTTAATGGTTTCGTTGGATACACATTCATACAGATTGCGAATCACAAACACACTTCTCTTAAGTGTGTGTGGTAAAGACACTTTCTACGTGAGTATCCCATTTAAGTTTGGGGTCCAAGCAAACTCCAAGAAACATAACTTTATCCACATTGGTATTTGTAGTGTTATTTTGCCTTAATGTGAACATAACTCTACAGGTCTTCTCTTGATTTAGTACCAGCTCGTTGAAGTTAAACCACTGCTCTGCCCCAGACCGTGCCTCAGCCAGCTCCTCCTCAGCAATTCGCTCAGTGTCTCCCTTTATTTAAAATGTTGTGTCATCAGCAAACAGCACACATTTTGCTAATGGCTGACTTGCAGGCAAATTATTTATATATATTAGGAACAACACCGGACCCATAATTGATCCCTGAGGAATACCAATATCTAGCAATGTAGTTGCTGATGACACTCCACCTAGTCGAACAGTCTGGTACCGATTTTCCAGTTAGGACTGTATTAAATTTAGGCTGTTTAAACTAAAGTTATAGTATTTTAGTTTGCTGAGGAGACGCTCATGAGAGACGCAGTAAAAGGCTTTGATTAGGTCACAGGAAAGGGCTGAGAGATATTGACTGTCCTCAAAAGCCTCCATGACATCCCCCAGAAACCGCAAAACACCATCCACTGTACTCTTGCCTTGCCTAAAGCCAAATTGGGAGCTAGAGATTAGATTGTTATTCTCAAAGAAGTGAATTATTTGAGTAGATAGTGCTTTCTCAAATACTTTAGAGACAATAGGCAATAATGAAATGGGTTTATAGTTTGTGACAAGATTGGCATCACCCCCTTTAAAGACAGGAGTTACTAAGGCTTTTTTAGCTTATCCGCGAAAATACCCTCCTGGATACATACATCTATTTATCAGTTTTGTCAGAGGGACAATAATTAAGTTTTTTACTGACTTTAATACATTAACTGTTAGGCCATATATGTCAGAACTTTTTTTATTTTTTAAGCCATTGATAGTATCTCTCACTTCAATATAAGTTACTTCCCTGAATTCAAACAATTTACTGCATTTTGGAAGATTCTCCAAATAAATTAGTAGATCTATATTACTTGTAGGTATGTTTTTAATTAGATTTTTAGCGACATTACTAAAAAAAACGTTAAATTCTTGTGGAGCAGGCTGACAGTTACTTTCTTTTTTACCTCCCGCCTTTTACAGTTTATGATGTTTCACATACACTTTACTGGATTGCTTGAACTACCTATAGCTCTATCATTTGCTGCTTTTTTAGCCTTTTTTATGGCTTTTTTATAGTTTGTTTTTACTCTTCTATATTCATTCAAGTCATTCACTCTATGATACCTCTTACACACTTCATTCAAAAGATTCACCTGCTTTCTCATTCTCCCTAAATCCTCACCAAACCAACTTACCCTATTTGGCTGATTAGGTCTTGTCCTGTATGTCTTCTCAGGAAACGACTGCTGGTATGCCCCATCCAGCAACTCCATAAAACGGTCAAACCTCCCAACAGCTCAAAAAAACTAGTAACTTAGACGATTTTGATAATGATTTTGGCACTGATGTCAGGTGTTATTCCATCCTTTCTCTCTGAAGGAATACTCTTTGGAGCTGCATTATATATTAATTTTTTTAATTATTTTTTCATGATCTTATAGGTTTAAGAGAATGTCATACAATTTTTTTAGTTATTGTGTAATAAATTGGAGTGAGAGATTCTATCAATTCATGTTGCATGTATATATGTATATATATATATATATATATATATATATATATATATATATATATAACCCTTATTTCCTATATCATTTATATATATATTTTGAATCCTTTAAAATTTGAGCTGTTGATTTTAATATATTAATAACACGTGGTCCAATATCGTGAAATTTTTAAATGGAAAATATATACAATTTTTTAATACATGCAATTTTTTTTTCATAGCTCTGGTAAAAATTGATGTATCCATTTTTAATGTTGCACGGTTGTAGCTGATATTGTTCAAAACAAACCATCAAAATTGCAAATATGAACAAATGGAAATAATGATATAAAAATTTACAAAAAAAATTGAACGTATTTTTCACTTAAAACTTCCGGACCAAAAGAGATACAAAAAAGTTTTAGTGAAAAGTTATAGGATTCAATAAGGGCTATAACGTAAAAATATTTTTTGTTAACCCAGGTGTTTCCAAAAATATATAATAAATAAAATATATTTTTTTAAATAGGACACCCTGTATGTTTTTGCGCCATTTTGTTCAGCTGCGTTGCTAAGCAATCGATTTTTTACTGATATTTTGGGAATCATAAGGGACTCGTTAAATAAATCACAATTACCCATGGAGTTAATTTAGGTTCACATAATTTTGAACGTAGATTGGTAAATATGCATTATTTCAATTTTTTTAATATAGACACCCTGTATTTTTTAATTAATCTGATTAACCTTTTAAATACCTTTGTTTTTTGTTAAGTATATCCTATACCGAAATGATATACTCTTTGACATATTTTAAGTTTAATCTTGAACTACGCGAAAATGGAAAATTTTTGTTTAATCAAGATTGCTATGAAAGTAATAAATGAATAGTTTGAAATTGTCATTTTGACAATATTTAGTGTTTACTGTAGCGTGCTATTTATTCTTAAGAAGAGAATGATTAGTTATTTTAATTATTATATCATGAATTTTTAGCAAGAAGAACTTATTGACATGACAATTTCCACAAAGAAGACATCCTCACCCACTATCAGCGTTTAAAAACCTGAAGGAGAGATTTGAAAGGAAGGACATCGAATATGAACATGAAAGAATCAAACTAGCGACTAATGAAGAAAACAAGTTTATGGTGGCTTTAAGTGTAGTTGAAGATCCTCATAGAAGTTCCAGGCAGCTTGGCCAACAATTTACGTTTAGTGCATTACAAGCATTATGAAGTGAACATTTTCATCCTTATCACATCCAATTTCTGTATGATGATGCCCAAGATTATGAAAGGATACTCGTGTTTTGTCAGTGGGCAACTTTTTTCGAATACGTTAGTTTAATGATGAGGCTACATTTCACAAAAATGGTTGTGTAAATAAACATAACTTCCATTACTACGACGACAGCAACCTGTTCTTCGGGCGAGAAGTTAACTATCCACACATATGGTCTCTTAATGTATGTATCATAGAATAATATTGTATGTATAAATTATATATTAATGTGTATATAATAGTATAATAGAAAATTCCATCATTGGAACATGTTTTTTTTAAAAGGAAATCTAACCGGTAATATGTACCTTAATTTTTTACAGTACGACATGGAAGTCCTTTTACATAGGTTATCAGAATATACTCGTGATAGAACGTGGTATCAACAAGATGCAGCACCGCCTCATTACATTTTACCAGTAAGGCATTTTTTAAATCAATGTTTCATTGGATTGGTAAAGGTGGTCCACTGACTTGGCCAGCATGGTCTCCGGACTTAGCTGGATTTCTTTTTATGGGGATATTTGAAGGGGAAAGTTTCCTACAAGAGAAGATATGCAAAATTGATTTAGGGAGGTATTTCAAACAATTACATCAGGTATGTTAAGAAATGTGAGTGGCTTTTTTGAAAAGCGAATTGGTGCTTGTAGTTTAAACCTAAGAGGTCATATTGAACATAATTTATAATAACTTAAATTTAATTAGAATTAAAATCTTCAACAATTTGTATATTTATATATAAAGATAATTATTTCTAATCAAACTCACTACTCACTAAAAAAATTGTTTTACTCTCAATTTACATCCTGTTGTTTTTTATTTTAATTTAGCTGTGCTATGAATAAACCTGTAGAAATTTTTAATATTTAGTTAGTTGTCAATATTTTAAGGAACTACGATTACAATTAATTTATAATAAACTTATAAAACTGACTTAATTTTTAGTTTGCTGGTAATATTGTTATCAATTACACTTAATAATCTTAGATATCAATTTACTAAAAAAAATAAAGTAGATATTTTTTATTAGTTCCGAAACCTATTTGAATTCATGGCAGTCTTGATTAAAATAAAACATACCTAATATCGCGTAGTTAAGATAAAATTATATCATTTGGGTATAGGACATACTTAACAAAAAACAAAGGTATTTAAAAGGTTAATCAGAATAATTAAAAAAATACAGAGTGTTCTACTAAAAAAAAATGAAATAACGCATATTTAAATCAGGAGAATTAGTCACGCTATCACGAACACCCTGTATAGCGAATTACCCGAATAGTAGTATGAGTATCCACCAGGTATCAAAGGGTACTTACGGCCAATCGTGAACCTTAATTAACTCCATGGGTAATTGTAATTTTTTTTTAACGAGTCCCTTATAATTCCCAACATATCAATAAAAAATCAATTACTTGACAACACAGCACTTAAATTTAAAAAAACCAAATACCACTTTAAAGCTTTTTTTTGCTAAATAAAATGACGCAAAAACATACAGGATGTCCTATTTAAAAAAAAAATACATTTTATTTATTATACATTTTTTGGGTTATTAAAAACTATTTTTACGATATACCCATTATTAAATCCTATAACCTTTCAATAAATCTTTTTTTTTTGTATCTCTATGATTCTATGGTATATACAGAAATAATATAGTGGTTTCATAAATGTTTCAATTAATTGACGTTTCGGCTACTTTTTCAAAATTATATACAGAACTAAAAAGAACAGTTTTTATGTTTAAATTGTCTCAGAGTAATTTTTTTTTAAATCACTCACCTAAAACAGAAACATAGATATGAAAAAAATTACTCAATCACATGACATTAATTGTTAAAATTTCATAAAGTTTTAAGTCGTGTTTATTTGGTTAAAGGTGATATTTTTGGCATGAATACAAGAAAAATGGATTTTATGTTGCACGTGACTTGTTAACACAACTGTTATCAAACCAAGCGGTGGTCCAGAAGCATACGGAGCCGTCACTCAGTGAAAACCCTTCTGGTTTGAATCCCAGAACAAACTTTTTTATTTTTTTATTACTTTTTAAAATTTCTATTATTATTTTATATTGTTAAATTTAATTTAAAAAAAAATTGCTGCAAAAATATACTTACTTTCTAATACAAATAAAGTGTTCACTGAAACATAAAGAAGTAGAAGTTAGTAATTTTTTTATAAAAGTGTTCCTGATAGTGTAAGGTAAAGCCTACGGTAAAGAAAAATTTAAGAATTCTCGTATTTTTACTGACATATTTTACAGTGACACTATCAAAATCTTCAGCTTTGCAATTACATAAAAAATGTATTTTAAAAGGAAAATCACACATATTTGATTTTTCAATGATACTGTGTTTTTTTTAAAATATTTTAATGCCAAAACTACTGTAAGTAAGGTGTCGCCAAAATGAAATATTTTTAATACTAATTTATCCCCGCCGAATAGGAAACTGCTTGGCATCAAATCTGGAAATTAAGGTGGTGGCCAAATGACCTATACACATAATACACAACAGACAGAATCGGAAGAATTCTTAGGAAACACAACATACAAACAATACACAAGCCACAAACAACTATAGGTAAACTACTTGGAAACCCAAAAGATAAAATCAAACTGGAAAACCACGGAGTATACAGCACTCCGTGCTGTATACTCCGTGGTTTTCGTTTTCGTGTGAAAAGTTGTACGTGGGGCAAACTAACAGGCGAACATCAGCAAGAGTGGAGGAGCATAATTTCAGCATCAGAAACAGACAACCAACCTCAACTTTATTCCTACATCATCAGGAAACCGGCCATAAAATAAATTGGGTGTAGGGAGATTGCCAATATAGAACATTATAAGACCAGAATAACCCGAGAAGCGATAGAAATTGAAAAACAAGGTTATTTGAATAAAAGGGACGCATCATTAAAACTAATAACAGTACGATAGATAATAATCGACAAATCTAAAATCGCAAAAACTCAAGCGCAATTAGCGCAACAACAACAGCACCATCCGGAAAACATAAATAACGACCAACGGCCCCGCAGATATAACTTTCGGCCCCGGGTGGAGGTATAAAAGGAAGCGTCGCAGTCACCAACACTTCAGTCTCTATTCGGACGCGAGAAAGAAAGCTTCTTCGAAAATGCCAAATGTGATTGGCAAAACGTCAGCAAAACTATTCTTTTCAGAACGACAGTGGTGAATGGATGCACACCCGGAATGAAAACACATTGTATTTTCCCATCAGAATCAGCATATATATATATATATATATATATATATATATATATATATATATATATATATATATAAAATCTTCTTGTATGTTCTTGAGGTATGCTTCAGACAGATTGTTTTTTGTGAACCATAGAAATTTGCTATTTCTTCAAAAAACTTCATTTTGTGTTATAGCAACTTTCACCCTTGCCAATATATATATTTTTATAAACCTTAAAATTTATAAATATCAAGTTCTTTCTTGGGTTTAGGTTCATGGATTGAAACAAAAAAATTTTAATTGACGTTTCGCCTGTCCATTTCAGGCTTTTTCAAAATATTTATTTATCCACATCTCAATAAAAGTTTTTTGAAGAAATAATAAATTCCTATGGTTCAGAAACAACAACCTGTCTGAAGCATAGCTCAAGAACATACAAGAAGATTGCTAATCAGAAAAATAGACGAATATTTTTATTGATATATGCAGAAATAAATATATTGAAAAAGCCTGAAATGGACAGGCGAAACGTCAATTAAAGTTTTTTTGTTTCAATCCAAGAACCTAATATCAAGAAAGTACTTGATATTTATAAACTGTAAGTTTCAGGAAGAGAAATATATATATATATATATATATATATATATATATATATATATATATATATATGTTTCTATTAGCAGAAGCTTTATACAGTTGCATAAATTAGTTAGGTGATTAAAATTTATCTACAGAAAAAATCCATAAGAACGGCAGTAAAAGCATGAACGGAAAATGTTTAATTTAGTGCTATGACAAAAATACCGTCCACAATCAAATAAACAAATCGCCTTTCTAACCCCACATCCTCCACATTTTCTGTTAGCAGTAAAACAAAGAAATGAGAAAATGGAAGTATTATGTAAATGCGTATATTTATTCAATATAAAGTCACGCTCTTACGATTACTATGGGATCAAATTGCAATTTTCAGTATATTTTTACTGCCTGTTAAAATGTATGAATAAACCACCAATAAAAATCGAATGTTTGAGAAAAATTGAAAATATTTTCAAATTTAGTCTCATCTTCTCTTATTCTCCAGCCTGATTTTAGTTGAAATACACGGTGGGCGAATAAATTAAATAATTGTTTCATTTAAATGTGACAATTACAATTGAGGGCCTTAGAATTGAAGGGGTATAAGTGCAGTTTTTTAATTATTGAGATATTGGGCTCTAAAGTAAAGTTCTTTTTTAAAATTCCATGGAAGCTATTGTGAAACTTTTTATCATTAGACTTTTAGATAATTGTGCTAGAAATATGTATATTACAAGAAAATAGACGAAAATTGTCAAAAATCTGAAAATTTTGAAATAATGCACTTATACCCTTTTAATTCTAAACTATTAATTATATAAATTTTGAAGAATAATAAATAAAATATATCCAAAGATAAGCAACTTTTATTGAACAAAATATGATTTTATTTTACAAATATTAGTTTTCATAATCAGACTCGACGACGTCGGTATCTGGATCTTCCTCTTCGCCTTGAGTTGATGGTCCAGGCACCACCAAATTATCATCATCTTTATTTCCACTTGGTGTTTTCTTAGTACTTTTTTTGCTCTCCTTTACAGCATGGGGCAAATTTTGGTAAAAACTGTGATAAAGCGGTGGGATGTATTCTAGAAGAGACATTAGATTATCCCATTTTAGTTTATTTATTTTAAGTCTGTCTTGACTTACGTTATCTTTAAACATATCTTCTAAGGTTAGTATTGGTCGACCGCTATTTTTGCAGGAGCAAATGCATTTTGTAAATGGAAAATGTTCTTCCAATGTCGCCTGAAAAGAAAATGAGTATGTATCTTCATACTTATCAAATTTGAAATATTGTATTTGTCTCCATTTTAAGACAAACTTATCAGTGTCTTTTTTAGGGTCCGAAATCCTATCATTTAAAATATCAAATGAGTAAAAATCTTTTTGTGTCATTTCATGCACTGTAAATTTTTTACAGGATGATTGTATAACTTTTACCCAATGCTCTGGAATAAAAACCTGAGGGATTTTTCGTTTTACCTTTTCGATTAAGCCAAAATCCCGGTCGCACTCCATAAATGTGTGCCCGGGCTCTAGGAATTTGTGGTGCACTTCTTGCAACCGAGTCGCTTTAACTAAAAACATAAAAAGTTTAACAATATTCTTATTTTTATTCTGCCCGCCGCAAGAATCACTATAGGCAATTAGCTTTGTAATATTTTCTGGAATGTGATGAAGTGGATAAGGCAAGACCCAATTTCTTGAGATCCCCTTGATGCGATGGTTTCATTCCACACATACATGTCTG
Source organism: Kuschelorhynchus macadamiae (assembly GCA_030620095.1). NCBI lineage: Eukaryota > Metazoa > Arthropoda > Insecta > Coleoptera > Curculionidae > Kuschelorhynchus > Kuschelorhynchus macadamiae. The sequence continues at coordinate 241,198 of JAUTXW010003024.1, forward strand.
ATTTACCTGTTATGAGATTGTGGACGCAAAAGTTATATGTCCAAAGCTGCCTTAAATAGAATACTTTGGAGGTGGTTAATAAAGGAGTAGGCAAAGTCTGTTGTAAGTCAAAACAAATGACGTGTGTGTCTGTTGAGTCAGTATGTTTTTCTACATCCATTTTTTTACAATGTACAGCTTTTTCTGCCTTTTTTTGGTGGATTTCTTGCTGAACTTTAGCAGTTTGAACCTTTTCTAAATCCTCCGAATATTTTATTATATTCTGGAAATTGTCACATTTACTGCACATATCTGAGTTTGGTCGATGAAATCTTATGTTAAATTCTAAATTGAAAATATGTCTGTAGTAAGAACACCTGACAGGGATCGATTGTTGTTCATTACACCATTCAGTGTACAAGCTGTACATTTTAGTTAAATTTAATTCTGAGGATAGGTACCGACTATTTAAATTAGATTTTCGTGAATAGTGGCTTACATATTTTGGAAATGAGTTTATTTGCTCTATTACTTTATTTTTTTTATCCGGATCAATTTTTGGACCGGGATTAAGTCCCCTTTTATCTTTTTCGCAAATGCCATTATTGTTAATTTTTGCACACACAGTGGTGAATCTTTTATTGCTGATATCAAAAGTTTTTAGCAAAAAAGTTTTGCAGACACGCTTATTTAAAAGGTAAATCTCTGTACTAAAACGTTTATTTTTGTTTGAATTTTTTTTTCTAGAAACGGGTTTTTTCTTAATACATGATGACAGAAATGAGTTTTGGAGGTCATAAGTCGAGAGATTATAAAAATCTTGAAATAAACTGGTCCTATCCTCTTCTCTGATATTTTCGTTGCAGTGATATCTGCAATCATGGACGTAAGGTTTCACAGAACGTGCTGGGTGAACCTTTTTTTTATAGTCAACATACGCCTTACCAGAATTTCGCAACTCCTTCCTTTTGTTATCTTGCCACTCTGCTTCTCTTCTCTTCCTCTTTCTTGTTTTTCTGGTTTCCTTCGATTCCTCTTCTTCAGTTTCTGAATCCACTCTTTGGCGTTCTCCCTCGGGCTCATAGTCACTATCTTCGTCAGTATCGTAGGGATCTACTGGTTCTAAAAAATATGATTTTATTAGTTATTTTTTAGCAAATGTTTTATATGATTACTAATCAAATGCCAAATCAATGTTTTATTCATTGACTTTCATTATTGAAATATTTTAATTTATTGCGTTTTTAACAAACCCACAATTTTTACGTAAAAATATATAGCCGGCAGTGGTCATTTAGCCACTCAATATTACAGAAATGTCAAATTAACCTCATTTAGTAATTTTATAAAAATAATCAAGTAAAAATGAAAATAACAAATTACCTTTATCACTACTGCTTCCTTCCATTGTAAGTTCACTTATAATCACTAATACTGAAACTATAACACCTTGAACCTTCGTTTTTGTTAATTAAAGGAGGAGCTAAGTTTATCCGACGCAAATGATTCACATGAACATGTTAGCATTAAAGGGGTATAAGTGCGCTTGCATCTTTTCAATGGCAAGATTTCTGTAATTTATTTTAACACCTTTTTTGTAAGTGCCGATAGATGGCAGTAGTTTGTCGAAAATCACTTATATCTCTTCTTTACCAAATAAAATTTAACTTTAAGTTTCCATATCTGTACTTAACCCTGAAAATAAAAAAATTGCACTTATACCCCTTCAATTCCAAGGCCCTCAATTATTATCAAATATTTAGTCCGAAAGCAGTCCTGAACATCTTTCCAGCTTCTTTGTTGCCATAAAACATAAACTGTATTTGTTTAGCCTGATCCTGTGACCATTTAGGGCTCTATCTATAGCTATCGGGGTTTTCTACCAAGGTAAAATACATCAAGTTTCAAGTTTGTAAATAGCATAATATTTATCTTATTTTTGTATTATTTTCGAAATTTTGTATTTTATTTTGCGTAGGTAGAATCATACTTTTTGAATATGTAAAAAATAAGTTTTTATTTTATTCAAATGTGAAAAAATCGCTCATAATGAACGCTGCAACCTACTAGTTTTTATATTTTTAACCTGTCTGCGAAACACATGTTGTTTCTTCTGTAGCAGTTTCATTTTCATAAGTTGCCTGACATGTTTAGGGACATTAAAAGGTAAACCTGGAATAAATACTCTCGGTACCTTCTTGTAGAATAATTAGACCAAACAACGCGAAGCGGAGTTCGGACAAGCCGTCAGGGCACATTAAACAGTTCGTATACATATTATACAATTGTGTAATAAATTAGGTCTCAATCTATTATTATGCTAATTAGAAAATAGAAAACAAATATCTCCTGCTAAAATAGTTGCACTAGTTCATACAGGGAAGTCAAAAAATAGAGGAGCAAAACATTTCTGGGCACTTTTTTGCTTTTTAATATAGGAATGCTCTTAGATTACTAATACCAACTATACTAATAATATCAACCAAGTATCTTCATCATATCTAAATACATGATCAAACATTTTTATTTAATTAAAGCTGACTAAAGAATTTTTAGCCGCTTTGATGTATATGTTCTTATAGATCATTGATACTACTTCTAATAATAAAGATAAAGAGTTTAGTTTTCATCATGCCACATCAACTATATTTCATCCTGTATATATAATTATAAAAACTAAGAACACGACCAAACTTTTTTTTCTGTTTAAAGCTGGAAACGTCTTTTATCCAGATATATGATTTATAAATACTAACTAGCCAATTTTAGGTATTTTCATTTATTTGTTTGTAATTCATTTATATCTATTTTGATGTTTAGGTCACTATGATGCCTGTTATAAACATGTATGTATGTAGGTCCTAAAAATGAGATATAGTTATTGGCACAACCAAATTGTCCGTTTGTGTGTTTCTCAAAAGTATATTTTGTTTAGAAGAAAAAGTAATTAATGCGGTTTGGTTTAGTACGAATTTATGCAAAAGGCTTTATTATATTTATAAATACTTTCAAACTGTTGGTATAATGAGGTCAGGAAAAGTTTAGTTAAGTTAATAATGAACGATATTAAACGTTTTTTTTTTGTATGATCTATCTTCATTAATTTTCACATCATCACTTCATTACAATATTAACACCAATTTACAAAATTTTTGTTTAGTTATTGAAGTAAAATCGGCATCAGTGTTACCTAGGAATGAACTGGTAACATTTTGCTATGAATATAACATAGCAAAACAAAATGGCTGCATAATAAAATATTTAAAAAACCTGCCTAAAAAAAACTACTCATTAGATTAATTTCAAATGTTCTGCAAGCATTAAGTGTTATATAAAGAATATATGAAAAAAATCACCTTCCGAGGTTTTTTTAAAATTTTTGTATTCCTAGAGGCCGAAAAATATGTTTTCTCAATTCCGTTGGTCTTGTCTGTCGGTCTGTCTGTTCGCGGTATTGCGGAAAAATACTTACCCGATTGACTTTTGGCCACAAATTAACAGTCATATGGGGATGACCTGGTAACGTTTTGGTAAAAATCCAATATGGCAAAATGAAATGGCGGCCTAATGAAATGTTAAAAAAAATTTGGACAAAAATCAAGTATTATGTAGGATTCAACTGGTACAATTTTGGTACGAATCCAAGAGGCGGAACAACATGGCGGCTTAATAAAATATTTAAAAATTCAGCCTGAAACTTAATGGACTGATTTTAAATCGTGTGCCGTAACTAACTGTAGTGTAGAGATGAACTATTAAAACTGTGGTACTAACTCAAGATGGCAGAACGAAATTGCGGTCAAATAAAATATTTGTAATTGTGAAAAAATCACCTTCAGGTTTTATATATTCTCATGTTTTAATTTCCCTAGATAAACATTCAAAAAATATTTTTATCTATTCCGTCAGTCCGTCTGTCTATCCGTTCGCGGCATAGTTTAAAAAATACTCATCAAAGTGGCTTTCAAAAGTCAAAAATTATTGTCTAATGGGGATGGCTTGGTAAAAGTAAAGTTGTAATACTTATTCAACTGACTTCAAACTTTGAAGAAAATTTAACTATGATATAGGGATCAGCTATGGTACAAATTTAATATGACATAGCAAATAGTGGCGTGTGTAGTATATAACTAAAACGAAAGGGATGTGAAGAGGGTTGTTGCATTCTCTGGGTGTAAAATAGCCAAGCTACTACGCGAACTTACTCTAGAGCATACGACATAGAGTTGACCAATTTAGACTGAAAAGGATAGTCTGACGGAACTAAAGGGATACGTGGTATAAAAACTGTTTCTCCCAGACCAGAACCAGAAATAATAGTAGGCTCTATTATATTGTTTTGTAATGTTTTAAGCTGTAGCCAAGTTCCATTACACAATTTTGCTGGTTTTAAATTTCGAATAAGTATCACTGGTTCCCCACTTTTAAAGTTAACTCATGAGGAGGGATTCCTGAAGGGTTTAGAGTGTGTACGAACTCGACAGGATAATTAACCGCATTTTCTTGGTCTATAACTACATCTATTGAGTAGTATGTTAATTGTGGAGCAGTAATTTTTTCCAATAAAGCTAGATTTTATTTCATCTGCTGTGCTATTTTTTGGAGTTAATATAGATCGTTCTTTAATCCAAGAAGCGGTTTTATTTTGACAACTTTCGAGTCCACTATAAACATTTAAGGGGTAGTTTCACCCCCTTGGAAACTGAGTTTTGAAGAATCCCTTCTTATCGAACCTCTGCGCTCTAAAATCAAGATGTTTGCCCAAGCTTTCTATGGCAACGGTTTGAGAAAGATCGCAAAAATGAATCAATGACCCGATTTTTTCAAAAAACCTGTATGAATTTATAAAAAATCTTATAATATGTAATAAAATAAAATAAAAAGCACGTTTTCAAGTGTTTTTTCGAATAACTAATCGTATTTTAAATAAAAAATTTAATATTAAAGGGGTGGTTTCAGCCCCTTGAACACCCTGTCTGGGTTTTTAAAAAGTTTTAAAATATGTAAAAAAATAAAATATAAAACATATTATGTTCAAGCATTTTCCGAATGACTAACGGTTTTCTACATAAAATATATTATAATATTTAAGGGATGCTTTTACCCCTTTGGACACATTGTATAAATTTCCTAAAAATCCTAAAATATGTAAAAAAATTAATTAAAAAACACGTATTCGAGCGTTTTTTTCGAAAAACTAACCGGTTTTTAAATAAAAAAATATTGTATTATTTAAGTGGTGGTTTCACCCCTTTGAACACCCTGTATGAGTTTTTAGAAAATCTTAAAATAAGTAAAAAAATAAATTAAAAAACACGTGTTCAACCGTTTTTCCGAAAAACTGACCGTTTTTTAAATAAAAAATATTGTAATATTTAAGGGATGGTTTCACTCCCTTGGAATTTGAGTTTTGAAAAATCCCTCCTTATCGAACCTCTACACCCTAAAATCAACCTGTATGCCAAAATTCAGCCTTTTACCACAAACGGTTTGAGCTGGAGCATGATGAGTGAGTCAGTAAACTAAGTCTTTTATATATTAGTATGGAAGTATAGTTTATGCCCAGAAATCAAATGTGGCATAGGTAGAAACTGGTAAAATAATGGTAGCAATCCAATATGATGAAAAGAAATTGCGCCTAGTAAAAATGTTTGAAATTATTGTATATATGTGTTACTAAATGACTATGTACTAAACTAAATTAGGTCACACTTCACTATTCTTAATAAAAGGAAAGATTCATAACGAGGGAAGTTCCGGGTAATGGAAATTCACTAAACTAACCTAACCTAGAGGAAATATCGCTGTTTTATGTTACAGTTAGCCCCGAAATTGTCAAATTGACGCAAGACTTCACCTTACGAAGACGATTTTTACAGCTTAAACATAGCAGCGTATTCGGATTTATTGCTTCTGCTATAATGAATACTTGTATTCTTATGGAAACGAGCAAGAATTCATTTTTGGGACGGTAACGATCACATAATATGTAACAATTATTCATATAATTTTTGGAAAATTGAGCATTATAAATTTTAGTATTATTAAACATACTGTTCTTTTTATAATAGGTTTCACAGTAAATGAAACATCAACATAAGAATAAATGGACTGCATGGCATACTAAAAAGAATTCCATAAAGCTGACTAGTTTTTACACAGCTTTTTTCGATTAATACGTCATTACCTGATATCTACAGAAAATTGTCTAACTTTTTAAATGCAAAAACAATGTTTGGTCATGTATTTAAGTATTATAGTTAAATAAAGCGTGAATCTGCCCATACATATTTTTATCTGTTTCTTAATTTTTTGATTTCTATGTAAAACTGATCCACCTAGTAACTTATTTTAACAATAGGATTTTGGTTTTCTATTTTTTAATTGGCGTAACAGTTGATTTTGTTGGACAATTTTAGTATTAAATTAAAAAATAATAAGTACTAATTTTATGTGTTGACCTTTATAAATATGAAATATAGTTTAGAATAGTTATTCAGTCTTACGATAAAATATTTCATATTCAAATTGGTTCAAAACAACATGTGAAAATAAAAATATACAACTTTTGACCTTCGATTTCTGGCTCACCATGCAATTTGTAACGTATGGTGCAATGGTAAAAAATAGGTAAATTTCCTTTACCCGAAACTTCCCTCGTTATGATATTTTTTCCATTTGCTAGAAATAGTGAAGTGTGACTCAATTTTGTTCAGTACATAGTCACAGTAATGTGTTACATATACTGTCTTTTCAAACATTTTTTATTGGGTGCTATTTTGTTCCACCAAATTCCAACCAATATGCCACATTTGACTTCTGGGCATAATTTAAAATTGAATTGAATTGAATTCGTACCAGTTTATCTCATTTTCACATTTAATTTTTCTGCAAAATTTAACGTCAATGGAACAAGATTTTTTGAAGTTGATTTTTTCAATATTTTATTTGGCTGCTATTATGTTTCGCCATTTTAAATTCGTACCACAACTTTACCAATTATATCACACTTAACTCTTGCACTTAAATTGAAATTAGTTTAATAAGTAGTATTTTCAAGCTGATTTTTTAAATATTTTATTAGGCCGCTATTTTGTTTTGCTATCTTGGACTCATATCAAAATGTTAACAATTCAACCCTACGTAACACTTGATTTTTGTGAAAAATTTGAAGTAAATTGGATAATTAGTAATAATTTTTTTAACATTGTTCCGCCATATTGGAGTTCTACCAAAATATTACCAAGCCATCCCCATATATAAGTCAATAGGGTAAGTAGTTTTTAAGCTGTGCCGCGAACTGACAGATAGACAAACACACCGACGGAATTGATAAAACATATTTTTTGGCATCTAGAGATGCTAAAATGTGAAGATATGTAAAACCTTAGAGGGTAATTTTTTTTCACGATTACAAACATTTTATTTTGCCGTAAATTAGTTCCGGCGTCTTGGATTCGTACCAAAATGTTTTCAATTAATTCCAACACAACACTTAATGTTTTTGCAAAGTTTGAGACAAATTCGATTAGTAGTTTTTTAATAATATATATTTCACTAGACCTCCACTTTGTTTAGCCATATTGTATTTTTACCAAAATATTACCAGGTCATCCCCATATGACCCTTAATTTTTGACCAAAAGTTGAAGTCAATTAAGTAAGTAGTTTTTAAGCCATACTGCGAACCGACAGACAGACCGACGGAATTGAGAAAACATGTTTTTCGGCACCTAGGGACCTTGAAAGGTGAAGATTTAAAAAAATCGTCTTTTTTACGATTATTTTACGAGGGAAGTAAAAAGTTTCCTTATAGGGTGGGCAACAATATATCAAATAATATAGGAACTTTTATAGAACCCAAAATAGTTAAAATTGTGTTATATCCTTTGTTATATAGTGAACTTATTCATTTATTGTATAGTTCATTTCATTCGATAGTACACATCGCTAATATTAATGTATTTTTTAAAAATTATCCGTTTGCCAAGTCATAAAAAGTAGGTCCAAATATTTGCATTACTTGAGTTTTATATTAAATTTTCTAGGTACCTACGTTTTATTTTTTATAATATAATAGGAAATATAAATATTGTTTGAAAAACATGTTTCATACTTTTTTTTGTTTTAAACATATTTTTGAATCCAAAGAGAGGGATTATGTTTAAAACAAACATGTTGACACGTTTCCTTTAAAGTCTGTTATTAAAGCTCAACCTATTTAATTTTCATTGTTTTCTTTGTTAATTATTATTACATTGAAATATTCTTTGTATAACTATGTTTTGTTACTAGTTTAACCGTTCTTTTATTAAATAATGGACAGACATATTTTTGCTGGATTTTTATCTTCTTCTGATAGCCTCAAAGGCAAATAAAACCACCTTGAAGATGTGAAATAAAAAAAATAATTTGACTACCAGTGGTTTGTGGCATATTATGGCGTCTTAAAAAAGTTATTTATACCTACTGTTATTACTTTTTACAACTTAAAAGATCCACTCTGTCACTTATTATTAAAAAACAGAAACAAACCATATTTTAGATCTCTCATATTTTAAAATGATGTTTTATTATATAATACAAAGATTAATATAGTCCCTTTGTCGAATTAATGAAAATTTTTAATTAAAAATATGTGTTTATGTGACATAATAAACCTAGCAAATTTAAAATCCTGCACATTGTGAATCAGCGTTATAAACTAAACAATAATCTTGTTACAAGCAACCTAACGTTCCATGAATTTCACCACCCGCTGGAATATGATAAAGAACCACCCGCTAATTTAATATTAAGCCAAAGCACAGGTATTAGAAGGGAATATGGCAGTCCCACGTTAGATGAACATATTTTTCTACAAGTTATTTACAAAAGTTATGAACAGTTTGGTGTTCAGATTCGAAGGCATTCTCTAGGGAAAGATACATTAAAAAATATCCCTATGTCAAATTGTTGGCTTTGGTATGTTTTATGTATGAATGAGTCTTAAAAAGTAAACATAGTGGAGTTATTAGTCGTTTCTTTATAATTATTGTTGTTTTCTTTATACGTATTTTAACTTTACGGAATGTTTTTACACGAAAGATAAGGCAAAATAACACTAGGAAAGTTAGTCACAACTTCAAAATATTATGTTGGAATCTACTGGAACAAAATGGCGGCCTGTTAAAATATTTAAAAATTCAGCCTGAAAATGGATTGATTTCATCTTGTGTGCCATAACTAACTGTGGTATAAGGATCAACTAGTAAAATTGCGGTATTAATTCAAGATGGCCGAAAAAAAAATGAGGTCCAATAAAATATAAAATATGTTTTTTCAATTCCTTCGGTTCGACGGTCTGTTTGTCAGTTCGCGGCATAGCTTAAAAACTGCTTACTTACCCGATTGGTCATATAGGGATGATCTCGTAATATTTTGGTAAAAATCCAATATGGCGAAACAAAACGGCGGCAGAGTGAAATATTAAAAAAATTATTATTAGAAAACTACTTATCCAATTTATCTCAAATTTTGCTTAAACATCAAGTATTATGTTGGAATCAACTGGTAATATTTGATATTGATAAGATGGCGGAACAAAATAGCGGTATAATAAAATATTTAAAAATTCTGCCTGAAAAAATTACTCAATAGGTTGTGTGCCATAACTAATTTTGGTATAGGGATCAGCTAGTAAAATTGTGTTACTAGTTCAAGGCGGAATAAAATGGCGGCCAAATAAAATGTTTGTAATCGTGAAAAAAATCATCCTCTCATGTTTTACATATCTTTACATTTTAGCGTCTCTAGATGCAAAAAAATATGTTATGTCAATTCCGCCGGTCTGCCTGTCTGTCAGTTCACAGTATAGCTTAAAACCTACTCACCAGATTGACTTTTAGTCAAAAATTAAGGGTCATATGGGAATCACGTGGTAATATTTTGGTAAAAATCCAATATGGCGGAACACTGTTAAAAATATTTTTAGTAAAAAAAATAATTATCCAATTTACCTTAAAATCTTGTACAAAAATCAAGTGTTACATAAAAATAAACTGATAACATTTTGATATTAATCCAAGATAACAAAACAAAATAGCCGCCTAATAAAATAATTGAAAAATGAGCCTGAAAATACTAATTGTTAAATTACAAGAATTAAATGTTATATAGAGTTAAACTAGTAAAGCTGTGGTAGGTACGAATTTATTTAAGATGGCGAAATAAAATGGCGGCCAAATAAAATTTTTAAAACATCAACGTAAAAAATCTTGTTCAGTTGAAGTTTTGCAGAAAAATTAAATGTGAAAATGGGATAAACTGGTACGAATTCAACATGACGTAACAAAATGGCGGCATGTGTCAATGTAAAAACTAATTATTGAATTTATTTTACATTATCCCCAGGTCACACACAGCATAGGTACAAAGAAACAGGTAAAATATTGGTAAGAATCCAATATAATGAAACATAATGGCGCCCAATAAATATGTTTGAAAAAACAGTATATTTAACACATATATACTGTGACTATGTACTGCATAAATTGGGCAACACTTCACTATTCCTAATAAATAGAAAAAAATCATAACGAGGGAAGTTTCGGGCACAGGAAATTTACCGATTTTTTTTTAATGGCGAAACCTGCCTTTTTTCCAAAATAATGTAAGATAATAAAGGAATTAATTTTATTGATACCTATATATCAAATTTCAACTTTATCGGCTGACATCAAAGTTTTCTCATTTCTTTTTTTAACCTAATGCTTCTTCAATTAAATAACCTAATCCAGGGTCATTTTTTGATTATTGTAGACCTTAGGCCTTTACACATTTCAGGACCCCTTAGCTTAACAACATTTATTTTAATATATTTTATATAGCGAACTTTCAACAAACCAGCGTAAAATAATAAGAAAATTGATAAAATATTAAAGATACAAATACCTAACTATCTTGAACCAAGAAAATATTAGCAAAAATAAAATCTTTGGTATAAATAGTAAAACAAGTTGGAATGAATACAATATTGTTTTATATTAACATTTGCAGATGTATCATATGTTGGCCGAGCATGGGTTGGTAGGGGGCTTATCTCGCTTATTGAAAAAATGGGGTCTCACCGATTGTAAGCATACCTGAACTAAACTATCACTGCACTTTTCTAAATAGAATTGTTGGATGTTTGATGAAATAATTATTCCATATTTAATATTTAACATCTATGCTACTTTATAATTTATGCTTTCCTTGGCTTACTTTACAGATAATTCTGACTGTACCTAGTGCAACTGCCTTCACACATTCTTTGGAGTGGGCTGGTTTCTTTATTTCATTATTATTATTATTATTATTATATTAAATGTTGGTTTCCAACCTCATCTTGGATGTCCTGTAAGAATTTTCTCACTATGTGGCAAGTACTGAACAGGACTGCCTTCTGGATGTCAATGAAGGTGTTAGTATGCAGACCTATGATTTTCAGACTCTGTTCTAGTGTTTTTGAAACAAGTCCAGTTGATGATACACGTTGTTATCTTTATTGTTGGGTACAGCGACATCTACCAAATAAGCTGTCTTTGTTTTCTTATTTAACAGTACCACATCAGGCCGATTATTCGTCACCCGTTTGTCGGTGATAATTGCCCGGCCATAGACATCATTTTCAAGCACTGAGCTTGGTTGATATTTATAATAGGGCACAAAGGTGTTTAGGAGCTCATATTTATTGGCAAGCTTCTGGTGTATGATGTTACACACCTGGTTATGTCGCTGGAGGTAGTTCGTGATTGCTAGATGAGTGCAGCCAGATTTTATAGTCTCTGATCTCTCGGTACATTTTCGACACTTATCGGATTCAACGGACCGGTCTTTGATGATGAACTTCGTGTGCAACATGGGCACAGCATAGGCGATAATTACTGTAATGAGATTTCTGCCGTTCAGTTCTGTCAGAATTTCAGCTTGATCTTTCCTTGCTTATCCTGGAGCAGAGCTTGTTGGAATCCTAGGTATGTGTAGGTCTCTCCTTGGTTCATTGCTTGAACTATTTCTCCATTGGATAGGGCTATACCACCATTAATGACCTTTGCCTTTTTCGATGTTTGAGGCTTTACATTTTTCCATTTCAAATTCCATATGGATGTCTTTCGAGAATGTGTATGTCACCTCAATAAACTTTTTTAGTTAGGTAGGGTTTCCACTATAGAGCTTAATTCATCCATAAACAAAAGGTGGGATATGGCTCGGGAATTGACTCTATTGGCTTTGATGTTGTAGCCATGTCCTGTATTATTGAGCAACGTGGATACGAGGTTCATAGCTATGCAGAACCAAAGTGGACTTAACGAGTCTCCTTGATAAATTCCCTTATTGATGTATATCTCATCGGTGGTAAGGGATTGTTTGGATGGTGCTTAACTAGCAGGATTCAGATAGTCTAAGGTCTTCATGTCAGGACCTTTTAGCCGTCTAATAGGCTTCTAAAACTAAACAGAGGCCAACTTAGAACCATTACCGTGGTCCTAACTGGACACTGGCTGGTGAAATATTACCTGCATAAGATTGGATTCGGCAACGATCCATACTACAGGTTTTGTACTGAGGTTTATGAAACTACCGAGCATCTGGTCTGTTGATGTGACGCTTTAGTCAACGCCAGACTGCTTTGCGTGGGTGACACTTATGTGGAACCCGATCTTGTGGGGCGTGGTAGACCTGAAAGAGTCCTTTCCTTTCTAAAAAGGAGTGAGCTCCTGGCCTGACATGTCTACTTGGCCCGAAGGAGCCTAAATGTTGGCACTTGTCGGTCTCCCCAGCTATGTCTAATGTCTACAAGTGGTGGTACCCTGTATTTTCTCAAATTTTTCTCTTGTTCAGGAACAGTTCCAACAGGTGGTCTTGTTTTGTTAGTGTCAGTTTCGGTTCATGCTGAATTTCACCTATAAGATTGCACATATCGGGAATATGCAGTCGTTCAGTTATACTTGACTGCAGAAAAGATTCAGGTAAAATGGATGACGGCTTAAGATATCCACGAGTAGCCCTAGGTCTGATGCGGGTAGTAGCAGATGTCTTTGGCTAGCCTGGATTTACCCAAGTTTTAGTGGTACTCGGTATGCTTTGGCAACCTTCATTATGGCCACCACTGGCTACTTTTGTATTTGCGACTGCTGCTCGAACTCTTCGGCATCTAGTCTTCTGGCATAATTCGTCTACTAAGTTTCCCATGTTAGAATTTGCGGCTCCAGTGTCAATAGAGCATAGAGCAATTGTGCTTTCCGGATGTAGGCTCTGGCGTGAGAACTGTTGTCGAAAACAGGTACGGGTGAGACAGGAGAGTTCGAGGTTTTGAGAAGGTGATGCTGGACTGACTTCCAAGCGGTTCAGCGCCGATCTAACTTCCCGAACGGCAATACAAATAATCTCGAGAAAGAACTCAATCTTTCCTATATCTTGAACAAAACAATTTTTGTGTGCCTTGACAGTCGGTCGTAAGTATCCAGATTATCCTCACTTCTGGCAAATTTCGTCCCGTAGTTGAGTCATGGTGGTCTGTGGTCTATATATATATATATATATATATATATATATATAGCTCGCAGTATTAGACAAATGTTTAGACAAAATTGGAAAAAAAATTCGTTTAGTTTTAATGACACTTTAAAAATTAGCAAAAATTATTTATTTAAAAACAACGATGATATTAAACAACTAATAAATGAAAGGGTCGCGAACCTGGAGATATCACTAATATTGCCTATATAGGGTTGTGATCAGTAAGTCAATTAAACAATTTATAAAAAATTATAATTATAAATAAGTCAGTTACAAAAATGTTTAAATGTTCAAATAAGTTACTAATGTTTCAATAGTTCGATGAGAAAAAATTATTAACTTTGAATATTATGAGTAAGTTCACTTTTTGAAAAAAACAAATTAAAAAAATTAAAGTCAACACTGCTGAAGGCTAAGAAAATGAAGCTCAGAAATTTTCAAACACTTCAAGGGAATTAAATACACTATCAGATTACTTCAAATAAAATTATAAACACTTGCAAGATTTCGCTAAAATAATTATTAAGCACAAAGGGTTAACCAATCTTCTGTTCTTCCGTTACCCCAGCAAGCTGTACGCATATATAGTTAGTATGACATACGACCCCCTGATGAATCACACGAGCAAAAATCCAAAAAAGTGATTGAAATTTACTAAATTCTGGCCAAAAAGCGCCCTGGTTTTGATAGCGATCCACGGTCTCCGCCCCAAAGGCACGTTTGAATCAATCAGAGCGAAGTTGCACTCTTGGCATTCTGAGAATGCTGGTCATTTCTAAATTCGATTAAGAATCAACAGGTTTATTTAGCCTGCGGATTCTTGCATTATTTAATAGTACTCCACGTATACATTATGTGCGCATCGTCGCCGTGGCCTTAAAAGAGTTATTGTGCCGCGTAAGGACATTTTTATATCTAAAATGAAAATCGATCAAAATCATCCTTTCCGTTTGGAATTTGAAAAAATGTTATTGTTGATAAACAATTTATTTTTCCCTATCTTTTGATACCAGTACGAGTGCGCTAGGTCAAATTTTGTAAAAGTTCCGACCGAACTGTCCCTCGGTGAAAATAAAAACAAAAAAATTCTTAAAAATCCGGGACCTATCTAGTTCGAAAGATGTAGTGATAATATGCATTTTTTCTTAATAAATTTAATTTTTATCACTTTTCGTTTAGACGCTATGAGTGAGAATAGAAGGTTAATTTTTTCTGTAAAAATTTTGCTTAAAAATTAAAAGTTGACCAAAAAGGTCATGCTAGGATTCAAAATGAAGCTGATGACAAATTATAACTTTCTGTTTAGTTTTGGGCTTATTATCTCTCTTAGTTTGGGTTTTATGATGTGGTTTTAGGGTTAGGTCAAAATGAGCCTATTTTGAGCTGTAAAAAATTTTCTATGAGTCTGATTTGGCTCAAACTTTTAGAAACAGTGTATTTTGAAGGAATTTTGAAAATATCTGGTCAAACAAAAAATCTCATTTTTGAGATACCCTTAAATTAGAGCTCTCGTATCGCCCTGTATATGACCTGATAAAAATTGCAAGTCAGGTTTTTCATTTCATATTATTCTCTCACCTGAATACAAACAATGAACTCATATAAGTTGTCGACTGGGTTATATTTTATCCAATTATTGTTGCAGTGTTTTGAAAAAATTCGATTTAACTTGCCGGTTGTTTATTTGCCTGAAGGGCTTATGATATCTAGTTAAAAGTTTTAGCTTAATAACAAAATGGTATAATCTTACGGTAAAAGCTTTGACTGTTCCTAAAGTCTTTATTTACTTGTATTTTAAATGGTTATTGTATTTGCGTCAAGTGAATTTTCATACTCCGGCCGAGCGGGCCTTATCTTCCAATATCTCTTGTATGTAAAAGGATCGGAAAAATCATTCCTGCCGCCCACTATGTTTTTTAGAATAGTTTTAAGTAAGATATGTGTGGACAACATTGGCTTATGGCCTTAAATGTAGCTATGAATGTCTTTTAAAATTATTTTGTTTTCTGCCTTTTAAGAAAGAGATTAAAAGGTTTTTATATCGAACTTTGTGGTGTCTTTGAACTTTACGTAATGCTTTTTATATTAAATCTCTCTTCTATTCTCTGGTAGTTCCAGGTGTTTTCAGATAGGCAGAAAGAATTTTCGAAAAAAATTAATTTTTTTTCGATGTCTGACATTCCGGTGACCAGACGACAGGGGATCACCCTAAAACCACAGGGGATTACACTAAACGACATGAGATTACCTCAAGGAGTGACCCTAAAACAGGGAATTACTCTAAAATAACAAACAAAACATATGAGACCAAAATTTCCTATCGGTCATGCGCAAAACGGTTCCTGTTAGGGCGCCATTTTTGTAATGCTCTTTGGTACGTCGCTGGTTAGGACACTGTTGGTTACACCACTATATATATATATATATATATATATATATATATATATATATATATATATATATATATATATATATATATATATATATATATATATATATATATATATATATATATATATATATATATATATATATATATATATATATATATATATAAATATATATATATATATATATATATATATATATATATAGTATATATATATATATATATATAATATATATATATATATATATATATATATATATATATATATATATATATATATATATATATATATATATATATATATATATATATATATATATATATATATTTTGATTCCAGATTCCTGTGGTAACTGATAAATATTCAACGTTTCTGCGCTTTTTATAGCTGCGTTAGTGGAGATGATTCCGTAACAGTTTGCTAATGAGCATGGCATAGGACAGTGTTCAGATGGGTTTTAACGAGAGCACTTTTCTGATAGATATTTACCTCAATGTTATTTTAATCTTTTTTTGAGTTCCTTAGACGATAAGGAATTTATATCTGGTACCATTTTGAATTTTCTATATATGCATAGAAAGTTAAAAAAATTGTTTCTTAGTGAACATGAAGTCTGCCTCTACTTATTATTAAACGAACGCATTTTTCAAAGAAATAGCTACCCCAATATTAATTTGATTTAGACGGCAAGGCATTTATATTTGTTACCATTTTGAGTTTTCTATATATGCTTTGAAAATTAAAAAATAGTTTATTAGTTAACTTGAAATGGAACTGTGTTCAGATGATCTTAAACAATATTTTTTATTTTTTTTTCGGGAACTTAAGACGGTGGGGCATTCAAACCTGATACCGTTTTGAGTTTTCTGCATATGCATAAAAACTGTAAAAAATTGTTTGTTATTGAACGTGAACTGGAACAGTGTCCAAATGATTTAAAACGGATACATTTTTGAAATAATTATTTTTCGGATGTTTTTTAATTTTTTCGGAACCTTTAGACAGTGAGGCATTCATATCTAATATCATTTTAAATTTTCTTTATTTAAATATCAACCTATAGAAAATAGTTCGTTAGTGAACATAAAGTAGTTCTGTCTTCAGATAGTTTTAAACAAAGAGTGTCTAACAACAATCTTTTTGCGTGTGGGTACCCATCCATTAAATACTTTAAAAATGCATATTAATTTCTAGAAGCTAGGATAATTTAATTTTCAGCTCGCCTGGTGAACATTTTATAGCTGGAAGTTTATAACTAAACTTCATTCTAACGTGCTGCGCAATAAATATTTAAATATCTGTTTACTCTTTTCTTTTTTATAGAAAACGGAAAATCGGAAATACTACTGAAATAGGAAGAAAGTTTTTTAACTAAATTTAGTTGAAATCCCAACTAATGTGGCAAGTCAAAATATATACACTAAAAAACTAATAATAGGCGTGTTTGATTACCTATATACCAACTGACATCAATCATCTGCATGTTTATTAGATTAAAAGGGTTTCACATATACTCGTATATTTGTTACAATGTGCTTGAACAAATTGAGTTTCTCTGGACATATCAGGGTATTTGTGGATACATTAGGCCGCCTGCAATGAACTCTGGCCTGGCCAGTACAATATTAGGTTGTGTTTGATATTGGTCTATGCGAACTAACGAGGATGGAGAGAGTATGTTTAAGACTGTGGAAATAGGCCAATTTAAGTACTCAATCGTTTTAATTGCAGTTTTTTTGTCTTTAAATTGGCACTAAAACTGTTTATTATATATGATTTTTTTATATAAAAATAAATTTAGATGAAATATGTTTCTTTTATTCTTGAATATTCTTTTCTAATTAAATGTAGAGAAAAAAGCAATTATGCTCAAAAGAAAAACCAAATAATCCTAGAAATTTATTTAAAACAATTAAATATTAATAATATTTTATAAAAAATAGGTTAAATTTAATTTGTATTATGTAAAAACAAAGAATAAAGGTATAAGATAGTTTCACAGAATTTTATTTGACTCTAACTGCCAAACCCTTTAGAATAGAAAACACAGATTTACATAAACATAGTAGCATAATAATACTGCTAATAATATAATACAAAGTGTTTAAAAAATATTTAGGAATTTTTAAAAGGTGATTCTGTCAAGTTTGTGCAATGTGTGATATAGAGATAAAGTGGTAAAATTGTGGTACTAATTCAAGATGGCGGAACAAATTGAGGCCAAATAAGGTGTTTAAAAAATCAACATACATTTCTTATTCAATTGAATTTTACAGAATAGTTAAATGTGATATAAGGATAAACTGGTACGAATTCAACATGACGGAACAAAATGGCGGTCTTAAAAAAATCAGTTTAAAATTGATTTAATTAATTTATTTTAAATTATGCCCAAAAATCAAGTGTGGGATAGGTGGAAACTAATAAAATATTGGTATGAATCCCATATGGGGAAGTATTTTCGCACCTATTAAAAATATTTAAGAAGACAGTATGTATGTGCTAATAAATGAATATGTGCTTTACTAACTTTTGGTTAATATAATATAATATTACCAAGTGTATAAAAAGCTCTAATATTGCTTTCTGTGAAAATTAATAAAATTGACTTATCAGCTTTGGGTATATAACCTCAGATTAGAAAGCATAATATATCCTTATTTGAAAACTACTAAAGATTCTATTTAAAGCTTGCTTTATTTAATGTAATTTTAATTTGTTCCCATTTATAATATTAGATACATTCTAAACAATATTGTTATTATTGAGTTCATTCTCACTAAACCTAAAATTAAATATCAAAAGTGGGTGAACGCTGCACGAAATTAGACATTTTTGCTTTTCTGCTATGTTGTCTATGATGGAAAGGCAATGTTAAACCCATTTGTTGTCGACCTCGACAGACGATCGGGTCATTGTAAAAAAATCAAGAAAACTTCGAATTGTTTGACCTTTTCTAAAACCTGCTAATTCGTCGAGTTTTTGTTATTTATAATGGTTTTATTGCAACCAAAATCAGGTCTTAAAATCTATTTATCGAAGGAAGACAGTAAATCAAAAATCATCAGTACATGACCAGCACGTGAACATCTTAAACAACTCCTCGTTTGAGGTAATAGCTGCCATATCTATTACCTGACTACTCATTATAGACCGAATGTCACAGCAGTTTTTGTCGGGTACCCAACATAGGCTGCAGAGAAGAGCACGAAGAGCTCTGAACGTATTCGTAGATCCAAGGCTTCAAATTTTATTTGACGCCAGTACAATTGCTTCTTTGTCTCAAGTTAAGTTTCTATCCAATGAAAACAATAAAATTCGGTTCATCGACTCCTTGAAGAAGCAAATGGGGAAACACAATATGCCGACAGACTAATAATAAGAACACCGATCTTTTTATCCAATACTCACGATGTCGTAATTGTTGGTGAGGATGTGGACACCAACACCTCTTTCAAATACGACTGTAATAACCATCAACTCCTTGTCAGCCAGGCTTCAGTGGATGTGACTCC
Source organism: Kuschelorhynchus macadamiae (assembly GCA_030620095.1). Classification (NCBI taxonomy): domain Eukaryota; kingdom Metazoa; phylum Arthropoda; class Insecta; order Coleoptera; family Curculionidae; genus Kuschelorhynchus; species Kuschelorhynchus macadamiae. The sequence goes on from JAUTXW010003024.1 coordinate 260,622, forward strand.
ACGTCTTCATTCTTTGGTCAAGGAAAAACTAAAATTGTCACTACGTTTCAAAAACATCGAGACCTTGACCACACTTCTACGATTTTCTTGGATAGCAATGCCAACCAAGGTTAATTTGCATCTGCAGGCGAGCGTATCAAAATTGTTCTTTATGGAGGTCTGCACAAAACATAGAACCTGGGCGATCTGAGATGCAATTTGTTCGCAACGGCTGCGAAAAAACATTTAGCTATCTGCATATTTGCTCTTTAACTGCGTTAGTAAGAAATGATTGGTTTTCTATTTTTTCACAGGTCCAGAAGAATTAACAAGGACCCTCTTGACTGGGGGTGGTTACGCACTTCCCAAGGTGTCAACCCTAAGATCATGACAAAATATGCGGCGACACGTCTTCTGAAGATCATCTCCTGTGGCTGCAAAAAGGGCTGCAGCTGCAGGAAGGCTGGACTGAAGTGCTCCATACTTTGTATCTATTGCGAAGGAGTATAATGTGACAACGTTCCTGAGTTCGCATTAAGCCTGGATCACTCGCCCACAGATGACCTGTCAGAGAACTAAACGAAAAATTGTGGGTGCACGTCTCGAATATTCTTGAAAACCCTCCTGAGATCTCAGACAATGGACTAACCACGTCCATCAAAGAGAGCAAATTTGATTAAAATAAACACAGCTTCAAAATTGATGTCAGATTTTCAGATATTTTTCATCGATGGGCACATGTATTTTTTTAAATATAATAACAATAATAATAATCATCCCAAGAAAATTAATTTAACACGTAAGTAATTGTTAGTACTTTGATTTTGTCACTTACCCACGTTTGAAAATAAAAATACAAATATCTCATTTTTTACTCAAGTGGTTGAGGGAAGAGTATCACACACATCACAGGAGACTTCTAAGAGGGCGAGAGAGAGTTTTCAAAAAATATACTAGGCCTTCAGAAACTCGAATAGTACTGAAAATAATAACATTTAGCTAAAAATCATGTAACTTGAAAAATTGACTAAAATTTGAAAAGCTGTATTTGCGAAACTATTAGACCTAAAATAACCGTTCAGGTCTCAAATTGTTGTAAATTTATACTTCACAAATGGTTTTAACGGTTTTTGATGAAAAACTGGTCTTTCTGGGTCAGAATCAAGAAAAACTAAGAAAAGATCAAACTATTCGAGGTTTTCTTGATTTTTTACCCACTCGTCTGCCCAGGTCGAAAACTTGGATTTAACATTTCCATTTTCTCACTAGACTAGCCTGCCGTCAAAAATGTACCTAATAAATAAGAGCTTCTCGGCTTACCTGCATGAATATAAATATATTGAGAATATTGGTACAATATAGAAAAATTGCACGTAACTCTTGTTGTCTTGAATGAGACTAACAAAACAAAACAAAGCACAGTTTCGACAGTACAATCTGATCTTTATGAGCTGCAACGTCTTTTACTATTCGATCCCCAAGCAATTGTTAGGTTAAGTGACATTATAAGGGATAACGCTGTGTCGACCTCAAAAGTTATTAGCCTTATAATAGCACACTGTAAAAAATAATAAAATTTACATTATCAGCTTTTTGCTTATAACCGGAGACTCAAAAGCACAATATATCCTTATTTGAAAATTAGTAAAGATTCCATTTAAAGCTTGCTTTATTTAATGTGAATCAAAATGGCATGTTAGGAAATTTCGAAAGTTAGACTATAAAATAAAAAGTTCTCCACACTTGGCTATACCTATTTGACTGTATCTTCACTAAACTTTAAGCCAAGAGGAGATCACATTGATAATAGTTTATTTAACACTTTTGTAAAAGAAGGAAGTATATAAAATACATTCTTAAATTTTGCTTCTTACGCCATTAATCTAAGGAACAATGGGTTTCTTGTTCTGTTTTGTATGCTGTCGCTCTTCGAGCCAAGAGACCTCGCCCCATTAAGAAAGAAAATACAAAATTAGGACAAAAAATAGAAGTTTTATATATTTTTTTACAAATCCTGTCTATTAATTTTTTTTGTAGAAAATAAATCATAAAATAATATCATTATAAAATTGAGGTAACCAATCTTAATATAACTGAATTACTTTCTTGTGGAGGATTAATCACTGGGATTATTTTCATAACTCTAATAACCCTTCTTTATTACAGAATTTAGGAACAATATATTTTTTTATTCCTTGGCAATTTTAACAGTTTAATTTGTTTAAGAAAGAAGAGCCTCTTTCAATAAAATATTGTACGTATTGTGTTTCTGTCAGAAATGAACGCGTAAAACAAGAAGTAGGTTGACATTTCTACTTTTTCACAAAAATTATTTTTATAGAAAATTCCACAAGCAGTCCAAAATGTCACTCGACGTAAAAATCGCTTGGGGGTTGAAGAGTAAAAGACGTTACACCTCAAAGAGATCAGATTCTATTGTCGAAACTTTGCTTTGTTTGGTTAGTATCATTTAACACGACAGGACTTATGTACAATTTTTTTATGATATACCAAGATTCCTGATATATTTAAATTCATGCAGGGAAGCCGGAGCTATAATGTATTAGGTACATTTTTGCGGTAAACTAAAAGAAAAAAAAAAGGCAAAACAATTTTCCGATCTTGGCTAAGTATAATCAAGTATTGAGAACTCTTTATTTTATGGTCTAGCTTCGAAACTTTTCCAACATAACATTCTGAAATTCTAAAAATGTTGATCCTATTGTTTCCTTTCCTCTTTCTAACTCTTATCCCGGGACACGAAAAAAAAATAGTTAATTGTAACCGATAATAAAATATGGTAATAATAACAATATTGTTTAGAATGTATCTATTATTATAATTAGAACAAATTAAAATTACATTAAATAAATCAAATGGAATCTTTAATAGTTTTTAAATAGGGATATATTGTGCTTTTCAATCTGGGGTTATATGCCAATTTTATTAGTTTTTACTGAAAGCGATATTAAAGCTTGTTCTAGAGTTGATAATATTATTTTCGTAACCAAGTGTTAGTAAAGTTATAATAAATATTTTAATTATGCCTAAAAATATACTACCTAATAAATTTTCCCATGTCTGGAATAAAAGTTACAATTTTGACAAAGAGTAAAGTGCATATGAAAATATATATATATATATATATATATATATATATATATATAAACAAATATAACTAATATATATATATATATATATATATATATATATATATATATATTATTTCTTATTTTTTTTTATGTCCCATTTGGAACAAATTAATAAAAACAACTATATATTAGAATACATTGCACTAGAATACAAAACACTAAATAGTCACTGGACGATAATCCGAAAAATTGAGGCGTTTTCTTTTATAAAAATGCCACCTACTTGTTCATTTTGTCATTGTTTCAGGGCTCGAAGCACATTTTTATTGAACTCACTATCTAGAGCTGATTGGAGTTCTTTTTGGTTATTACGCAATGACCGAATTTCCGGCATGAAGCAGTTTAAAGATAAATTGGCGCATTCCAATCAGGATTTTGTTAAAGGTTAGGTAGCTAACTGGTTTATTATACCAGGAATATATATTAGTTAGAAATAGGCAGTTTTTCTGTATAAACAGCACCTTAATATAACTTGTCATTAGTGGTAGTAGTAGGCCACTAGCTAATAACTGATGTACAAATTAAACAATATGCGGAATTGCAATTTTCAAGTGAATTAGACCTAGGAGTTAATCAGGTGCATCATTTCGATAAAATTAGGTTATTTTGTAATGTAATGTAAGTTTGTATCCATTGTTTGTTACCACCCACAGGCTAAAGTATTAGACCGATTTTTATGAATGGGGCATCAAAATATTTTTTTTTATCCTGCCAGTGTTTTGTTAAAATGCCGGAAGTAAAATCCAACATAAAAAATATATATATATATATATATATATATATATATATATATATATATATATATATATATATATATATATATATATATATATATATATATATATATATATATATATATATATATATATATATATATATATATATATTTTTTTATGGACAAAAAGGCGTATTACTTCCGGCATTTTAACAAAACACTGGCAGGATAAAAAAAAAATATTTTGATGCCCCATTCATAAAAATCGGTCTAATCCTTTAGCCTGTGTAAGGTGGTAACAAACAATGGATACAAACTTAAATTAAATTACAAAATAACCTAATTTTATCGAAATGATGCACCTGATTAACTCCTAGGTCTAATTCACTTTAAAATTGCAATTCCGCATATTGTTTAATTTGTACATCAGTTATTAGCTAGTGGCCTACTACTACCACTAATGACAAGTTATATTAAGGTGCTGTTTATACAGAAAAACTGCGTATTTCTAACTAATATATATTCCTGGTATAATAAACCAGTTAGCTACCTAACCTTTAACAAAATCCTGATTGGAATGCGCCAATTTAACTTTAAACTGCTTCATTCCGGAAATTCGGTCACTGCGTAATAACCAAAAAGTATTCCAATCAGCTGTAGATAGTGAGTTCAATAAAAATGTGCTTCGAGCACTGAAACAATGACAAAATGAACAAGTAGGTGGCATTTTTATAAAAGAAAACGCCTCAATTTTTCGGATTATCGTCCAGTGACTATTTAGTGTTTTGTATTCTAGTGCAATGTAGTCTAATATATAGTTGTTTTTATTAATTTGTTCCTTAAATGGGACGAGAAGCATACAAAAAAGGAGCCAAATAAGAAATAAAACGCAACACTATTTCAAACTTATTTAAAAGCCAATATTTCGGGTATTTATTATTATATCTGTACGTCTTTAGCTAGATATAACAAGTAATGTCTTTTATAAATAATTAAATTCTTAGTAATTAGTTACAAAAAATATTTGTTTACTTTCAAAAATACATCTAAAAAATAAAATACCCCATAGAAAATGCTAAATACTATTCATACAGTTCATATTCCATGTGTAATTGATACAACTAATTAAAAATCTGAATCTGCCTTAACGTTTTATATTACAAGTTATTTTCACATATGCACTTTACTCTTTGTCAACTTTTATTCATGGGAAAATTTATTAGGTAGTATATTTTTAGGCATAATTAAAATATTTATTATAACTTTACTAACACTTGGTTACGAAAATAATATTATCAACTCTAGAACAAGCTTTAATATCGCTTTCCGTAAAAACTAATAAAATTGGCATATAACCCCAGATTGAAAAGCACAATATATCCCTATTTAAAAACTATTAAAGATTCCATTTGATTTATTTAATGTAATTTTAATTTGTTCTAATTATAATAATAGATACATTCTAAACAATATTGTTATTATTACCATATTTTATTATCGGTTACAATTAAATTTTTTTTTTCGTGTCCCGGGATAAGAGTTAGAAAGAGGAAAGGAAACAATAGGATCAACATTTTTAGAATTTCAGAATGTTATGTTGGAAAAGTTTCGAAGCTAGACCATAAAATAAAGAGTTCTCTATACTTGATTATACTTAGCCAAGATGAGAAAATGGTTTTGCCTTTTTTTTTTCTTTTTGTTTACCGCAAAAATGTACCTAATACATTATAGCTCCGGCTTCCCGGCATGAATTTAAATATATCAGGAATCTTGGTATATCATAAAAAAATTGCACATAAGTCTTGTCGTCTTAAATGATACTAACCAAACAAAGCAAAGTTTCGACAATAGAATCTGATCTCTTTGAGGTGTAACGTCTTTTACTATTCAACCCCCAAGCGATTTTTACGTCGAGTGACATTTTGGACTGCTTGTGGAATTTTCTATAAAAATAATTTTTGTGAAAAAGTAGAAATGTCAACCCACTTCTTGTTTTACGCGTTCATTTCTGACAGAAACACAATACGTACAATATTTTATTGAAAGAGGCTCTTCTTTCTTAAACAAATTAAACTGTTAAAATTGCCAAGGAATAAAAAAATATATTGTTCCTAAATTCTGTAATAAAGAAGGGTTATTAGAGTTATGAAAATAATCCCAGTGATTAATCCTCCATAAGAAAGTAATTCAGTTATATTAAGATTGGTTACCTCAATTTTATAATGATATTATTTTATGATTTATTTTCTAGAAAAAAAAATTAATAGACAGGATTTGTAAAAAAATATATAAAACTTCTATTTTTTGTCCTAATTTTGTATTTTCTTTCTTAATGGGGCGAGGTCTCTTGGCTCGAAGAGCGACAGCATACAAAACAGAACAAGAAACCCATTGTTCCTTAGATTAATGGCGTAAGAAGCAAAATTTAAGAATGTATCTTATGTACTTCCTTCTTTTACAAAAGTGTTAAATAAACTATTATCAATGTGATTTCCTCTTGGCTTAAAATTTAGTGAAGATACAGTCAAATAGGTATAGCCAAGTGTGGAGAACTTTTTATTTTATAGTCTAACTTTCGAAATTTCCTAACATGCCATTTTGATTCACATTAAATAAAGCAAGCTTTAAATGGAATCTTTACTAATTTTCAAATAAGGATATATTGTGCTTTTTAGTCTCCGGTTATAAGCAAAAAGCTGATAATATAAATTTTATTATTTTTTACAGTGTGCTATTATAAGGCTAATAACTTTTGAGGTCGACACAGCGTTATCCCTTATAATGTCACTTAACCTAACAATTGCTTGGGGATCGAATAGTAAAAGACGTTGCAGCTCATAAAGATCAGATTGTACTGTCGAAACTGTGCTTTGTTTTGTTTTGTTAGTCTCATTCAAGACAACAAGAGTTACGTTCAATTTTTCTATATTGTACCAATATTCTCAATATATTTATATTCATGCAGGTAAGCCGAGAAGCTCTTATTTATTAGGTACATTTTTGAGGCAGGCTAGTCTAGTGAGAAAATGGAAATGTTAAATCCAAGTTTTCGACCTGGGCAGACGAGTGGGTAAAAAATCAAGAAAACCTCGAATAGTTTGATCTTTTCTTAGTTTTTCTTGATTCTGACCCAGAAAGACCAGTTTTTCATCAAAAACCGTTAAAACCATTTGTGAAGTATAAATTTACAACAATTTGAGACCTGAACGGTTATTTTAGGTCTAATAGTTTCGCAAATACAGCTTTTCAAATTTTAGTCAATTTTTCAAGTTACATGATTTTTAGCAAAATGTTATTATTTTCAGTACTATTCGAGTTTCTGAAGGCCTAGTATATTTTTTGAAAACTCTCTCTCGCCCTCTTAGAACTCTCCTGTGATGTGTGTGATACTCTTCCCTCAACCACTTGAGTAAAAAATGAGATATTTGTATTTTTATTTTCAAACGTGGGTAAGTGACAAAATCAAAGTACTAACAATTACTTACGTGTTAAATTAATTTTCTTGGGATGATTATTATTATTGTTATTATATTTAAAAAAATACATGTGCCCATCGATGAAAAATATCTGAAAATCTGACATCAATTTTGAAGCTGTGTTTATTTTAATCAAATTTGCTCTCTTTGATGGACGTGGTTAGTCCATTGTCTGAGATCTCAGGAGGGTTTTCAAGAATATTCGAGACGTGCACCCACAATTTTTCGTTTAGTTCTCTGACAGGTCATCTGTGGGCGAGTGATCCAGGCTTAATGCGAACTCAGGAACGTTGTCACATTATACTCCTTCGCAATAGATACAAAGTATGGAGCACTTTAGTCCGGCCTTCCTGCAGCTGCAGCCCTTTTTGCAGCCACAGGAGATGATCTTCAGAAGACGTGTCGCCGCATATTTTGTCATGATCTTAGGGTTGACACCTTGGGAAGTGCGTAACCACTCCCAGTCAAGAGGGTCCTTGTTAATTCTTCTGGACCTGTGAAAAAATAGAAAACCAATCATTTCTTACTAACGCAGTTAAAGAGCAAATATGCAGATAGCTAAATGTTTTTTCGCAGCCGTTGCGAACAAATTGCATCTCAGATCGCCCAGGTTCTATGTTTTGTGCAGACCTCCATAAAGAGCAATTTTGATACGCTCGCCTGCAGATGCAAATTAACCTTGGTTGGCATTGCTATCCAAGAAAATCGTAGAAGTGTGGTCAAGGTCTCGATGTTTTTGAAACGTAGTGACAATTTTTGTTTTTCCTTGACCAAAGAATGAAGACGTGGAGTCACATCCACTGAAGCCTGGCTGACAAGGAGTTGATGGTTATTACAGTCGTATTTGAAAAAGGTGTTGGTGTCCACATCATCACCAACAATTACGACATCGTGAGTATTGGATAAAAAGATCGGTGTTCTTATTATTAGTCTGTCGGCATATTGTGTTTCCCCATTTGCTTCTTCAAGGAGTCGATGAACCGAATTTTATTGTTTTCATTGGATAGAAACTTAACTTGAGACAAAGAAGCAATTGTACTGGCGTCAAATGAAATTTGAAGCCTTGGATCTACGAATACGTTCAGAGCTCTTCGTGCTCTTCTCTGCAGCCTATGTTGGGTACCCACAAAAACTGCTGTGACATTCGGTCTATAATGAGTAGTCAGGTAATAGATATGGCAGCTATTACCTCAAACGAGGAGTTGTTTAAGATGTTCACGTGCTGGTCATGTACTGATGATTTTTGATTTACTGTCTTCCTTCGATAAATAGATTTTAAGACCAGATTTTGGTTGCAATAAAACCATTATAAATAACAAAAACTCGACGAATTAGCAGGTTTTAGAAAAGGTCAAACAATTCGAAGTTTTCTTGATTTTTTTACAATGACCCGATCGTCTGTCGAGGTCGACAACAAATGGGTTTAACATTGCCTTTCCATCATAGACAACATAGCAGAAAAGCAAAAATGTCTAATTTCGTGCAGCGTTCACCCACTTTTGATATTTAATTTTAGGTTTAGTGAGAATGAACTCAATAATAACAATATTGTTTAGAATGTATCTATAATTATAAATGGGAACAAATTAAAATTACATTAAATAAAGCAAGCTTTAAATAGAACCTTTAGTAGTTTTCAAATAAGGTTATATTATGCTTTCTAATCTGAGGTTATAAACCCAAAGCTGATAAGTCAATTTTATTAATTTTCACAGAAAGCAATATTAGAGCTTTTTATACACTTGGTAATATTATATTATATTAACCAAAAGTTAGTAAAGCACATATTCATTTAGTAGCACATACATACTGTCTTCCTAAATATTTTTAATAGATGCGAAAATACTTCCCCATATTGGATTCATACCAATATTTTATTAGTTTCCACCTATCCCACACTTGATTTTTGGGCATAATTTAAAATAAATTAATTAAATCAATTTTAAACTGATTTTTTTGAGACCGCCATTTTGTTCCGTCATGTTGAATTCGTACCAGTTTATCCTTATATCACATTTAACTATTCTGTAAAATTCAATTGAATAAGAAATGTATGTTGATTTTTTAAACACCTTATTTGGCCTCAATTTGTTCCGCCATCTTGAATTAGTACCACAATTTTGCCACTTTATCTCTATATCACACATTGCACAAACTGGACAGAATGACCTTTTAAAAATTCCTAAATATTTTTTAAACACTTTGTATTATATTATCAGCAGTATTATTATGCTACTATGTTTATGTAAATCTGTGTTTTCTATTCTAAAGGGTTTGGCAGTTAGAGTCAAATAAAATTCTGTGAAACTATCTTATACCTTTATTCTTTGTTTTTACATAATACAAATTAAATTTAACCTTTTTTTTATAAAATATTATTAACATTTTATTGTTTTAAATAAATTTCTATGATTATTTGGTTTTTTTTTTGAGCATAATTGCTTTTTTCTCTACATTTAATTAGAAAAGAATATTCAAGAATAAAAGGAACATATTTCATCTAAATTTATTTTTATATAAAAAAATCATATATAATAAACAGTTTTAGTGCCAATTTAAAGACAAAAAACCTGCAATTAAAACGATTGAGTACTTAAATTGGCCTATTTCCACAGTCTTAAACATACTCTCTCCATCCTCGTTAGTTCGCATAGACCAATATCAAACACAACCTAATATTGTACTGGCCAGGCCAGAGTTCATTGCAGCCGGCCTAATGTATCCACAAATACCCTGATATGTCCAGAGAAACTCAATTTGTTCAAGCACATTGTAACAAATATACGAGTATATGTGAAACCCTTTTAATCTAATAAACATGCAGATGATTGATGTCAGTTGGTATATAGGTAATCAAACACGCCTATTATTAGTTTTTTAGTGTATATATTTTGACTTGCCACATTAGTTGGGATTTCAACTAAATTCAGTTAAAAAAACTTTCTTCCTATTTCAGTAGTATTTCCGATTTTCCGTTTTCTATAAAAACGAAGAAAAGAGTAAACAGATATTTAAATATTTATTGCGCAGCACGTTAGAATGAAGTTTAGTTATAAACTTCCAGCTATAAAATGTTCACCAGGCGAGCTGAAAATTAAATTATCCTAGCTTCTAGAAATTTATATGCATTTTTAAAGTATTTAATGTATGGGTACCCACACGCAAAAGGATTGTTGTTAGACACTCTTTGTTTAAAACTATCTGAAGACAGAACTACTTTATGTTCACTAACGAACTATTTTCTATAGGTTGATATTTAAATAAAGAAAATTTAAAATGATATTAGATATGAATGCCTCACTGTCTAAAGGTTCCGAAAAAATTAAAAAACATCCGAAAAATAATTATTTGAAAAATATATCCGTTTTAAATCATTTGGACACTGTTCCAGTTCACGTTCAATAACAAACAATTTTTTACAGTTTTTATGCACATGCAGAAAACTCAAAACGGTATCAGGTTTGAATGCCCCACCGTCTTAAGTTCCCGAAAAAAAATAAAAAATATTGTTTAAGATCATCTGAACACAGTTCCATTTCAAGTTAACTAATAAACTATTTTTTAATGTTCAAAGCATATATAGAAAACTCAAAATGGTAACAAATATAAATGCCTTGCCGTCTAAATCAAATTAATATTGGGGTAGCTATTTCTTTGAAAAATGCGTTCGTTTAATAATAAGTAGAGGCCGACTTCATGTTCACTAAGAAACTATTTTTTTAACTTTCTATGCATATATAGAAAATTCAAAATGGTACCAGATATAAATTCCTTATCGTCTAAGGAACTCAAAAAAAAAATTAAAATAACATTGAGGTATATATCTATTAGAAAAGTGCTCTCGTTAAAACCCATCTGAACACTGTCCTATGCCATGCTCATTAGCAAACTGTTACGGAATCATCTCCACTAACGCAGCTATAAAAAGCGCAGAAACGTTGAATATTTATCAGTTACCACAGGAATCTGGAATCAAAATTATTGCTTAGAAGGTTAAGTTTTTCACGGAGAAAATATCCAAGGAAATAGTCGGCAGGGAAACCAGGACTGGTTACTTCTAACACGTCTAAGGTAGCTTGTTGGTAGTTGGATTGGACAAGTAGTCTCCGGAGAAGATCTTCAGGTATCAAGTTAAGAATGACGAGATTGAAGTAGATCCCGCAGTTAGTAAAGGGGAGAGGGAGCGGGTTGGGGGAGACTTTTTTTGCGGAAAATTTAAATCGAAAGATGTGTTTTTTATCTCCATAAAAGACATTTTTTTTCTAAGTTCAGTTGCGGCGAACGGCAGACCAATAGGACGTTGGCGCTAAGATATAGGGCAGGCTTCTCCTGGTAGAGAAGATAGTGTTAGTATTAAGAAATACAGGCTTGCCGCCCAAGAACAGGACGGCTTGCCTCTTCGGTGAACACAGACAGGTTCGACGCCTAGAAAAAGACAGGCTCACCTGGTCAAGAGCAGCGTAACGTATCAAAGCTCGTGCACCCTATAAACCACACATCAAATGCGTTTATAGGGATCTAGAAGGAAGTTAAGAAGACGATCCACCAGGGTGGAACGTAAGCCCTTTGTGACGAAAAAAGTTAGGACCTCGAGAACCTGACGGAGGTCCTGGAGAGTATTAGACAGTTTTAGCGACAATTTCGATAATACATTTTTGATCAAATTTGATGGGTGTCCATAGGTATGTCCCGCACGTTAATTTCGATCCAGGAAATAAAAGTACGGAAAGAACAGAACAGGTTAATAAGCTTAGACCCACGTGCGTATTGCATAAATCATAAGTCACTAGAACAGGTCAAAGTCCGAGGAAATCTCGATAATAAAAAATTCGATAATACCCTTTTGTACCGTTTTGATGAGCCACTGTACCTAAAGGAATATCCCACACCCTGATATTTAACCACTAATAGAGAGTTTGGAGTTTGGAACTAGTAGATTGGATTAGCAAGCCACAGCACCTACGTAACATACGTGGGTGATTTGCTAGAACTCATCATCCGAGAAAATCACTATAGAAACAAAGTCTATGAAAATGAATAAAATTACTAGGAGGTCTCTGCACCCTAGAGAAAATGTCCAAAAAACCGACACAAACCAAGTAGAGAATATAACAGGTCAGACCGATTGGATTTTACCAGGTGCGAGGCTAGCTAGGTTAGGTTAGGTTAGGAGTTGTGTCCGAAAACACACAAATGGCACCCTTAACCCAGAATAAAGAGAACGTATTAAAGGAAAGTACTAACCACATCAGATAATATTAAACGGTCTTTTAAAGTTTTTCATGTATAGAGGAAGAAAAACTCAAAATGTACACCGTCTTGAAAAATTTTAATAATATTACGGAAGTTATTTATTTGAATAATGCGTTCGTTTAAAACCATTTGGATATTGTCCGACTTCATGTTCACTAAAAAACTGTATTTTTTTTGCCGAGAAAACTCAAAATGGTACCAGATATAAGTGGCTTACCGTAAAAAAGCCTCAAAATATTGAAATAATATTGCCGTAGTTATTTATTTGTTAAACGCGTTCGTTTAAAACTACTACCGCAATGCTATTTTATTTTTTTAAAGTTCCTTAGACGGTAAGACATTCATATCTGGTATCATTTTGAGTTTTCTATATATGTATAAAGAAATAAAACATATTTTGTTTGTGAATATGAACTGGATCTTTAGGCAGTGAAATATTTATCTCTGACACCATTTTGAGTTTTCGGTATATGCATAGAAACTTTCAAAAATGGTCTGAAGACATAAAAAAACAAACGAAACATGAAGTGGGACAATGTCCAGATATTTTACACGAAGGCATTTTTCAAATAAATAATTATCGCAAAGTTATTTTAATTTTTGAGGTCCTTAGAAGGTGTAGCATTCATATCTGGTACCATTTTGAATTTTCTATTTATGCATAGAAAACTTTAAAGAATGGTTTGCTAGTGAATTTGAATTCGGACAATGTGTGTCCAGATAATTTTAAACAAATGCTTTTTCCAAAAAATTGTTTATTTAATATTTTTTATTTTTGTCGGAACCTTTAGGCGGAGAAGCATTCGTATCTGTTAGACTTTTAAGTTTTTATATACGTATTTAAAAAATAATTTGTTAGTGAATATTATGTAAAACAGTGTCCAGATGGTTTTAAACAAAGGCATTTTTCAAATAAATATCTGCCACAATATTATTTTAATTTTTTCACAACCTTAGACGGTGAGACTTTTATATTTGGTGCCATTTTGAGTTTTTAGTAAACACAAAGTGGGACATTATCCAGATCTTTCTAAACGAACGCGTTTACCTAATAAATAACTACCGCAAAATTATTTAAACATTTTTGATACCCTTCGACGGTTACGATTCATGTCTATTACCATATATCTATACAATTATAGAAAACTCTAAAAATAGTTTGCTAGTGAATATGAATTGGGACAGTATACAGATGGTTTTAAAGAAAGTCACTTTTCAAATAAATAACTTATTCTTTATTGTTTTATTAGGAATTAGCAGAGTTCAGAAGGCAATGTCCGAGAGAGATTTGTATCCAGGAACATAGATGAATAGACGCGAATGGAAACTAATAACCTGAAGGCGCAAGATGCTATAAACCGGAAGTGAAAATCAATTGGAGCAGTGTCCAGATAGTTTTAAAGGAACGCTTTTTTCAAATTCAAGATGGCGGAACAAAATTGCGGCCAAATAAAACTTTGTAATCGTGAAAAAATCACCCTTTCAGGTTTTACATATCTTCACGTATTAGCGTCTCTAGATGCCAAAAAACATGTTTTATCAATTCCGTCGGTCCATCTGTCGGTCTGTCTGTTAGTTCGCGACATAGCTTAAATACTACTTACCCGATTGACTTCAAAATTTGACCAATAATTAAGGGTCATATGAGGATGACCTGGTAATATTTTGATAAAAATTGAATATGGTCAAACAATGTTAAAACATTTTTGTTAGAGTGTTGTATTATTTGGGGTTAAGATCCAGTAAAAAAACATGGCTTTTTTAAATTGTCGAGGTTTCACAACCTACCTACTCCATCGGTCCGCATGTATTTCCCAGATACTAACTTTCTAAATGGTTTTCGTTAACAATCATCTTGTTGTTATGTTAGAGTGGTGTATTTATTTGAGGTTAGTAAAAAACAAGAGATTTTTTAAATTGTCGACGTTTCGAAACTTATCCATCTAAACATCCTCAGGACACATATATCAGTTTTTACCTACTACGTTGGCCCGCAGATATTTCCCAAATATGAAGTTTCCAAATGGTTTTTTTAACGATCCTGTTGCTTTTATGTTAGAGTGGTATATATAAATTTAGGATCCAGAAAAAAACAATAGTATTTTTTAAATTTTCGACGTTTCGCAATATTATTGTTGCTTTCTCAGGACATATATATATAGATTTTATATCCTGCATGAAACCCATATTATCAGTCTTTACCTACTCCGTTGGATCGTAGATATTTCCCAGATATTAGGTTTCTAAAGTGTTTTCGTTAATTCTTCTTGTTGTTAGTGGTGTATTATTTGGGGTTAGGAAATATCTGCGGACCAATAGAGTAGATAAAGACCTCATAATATGGGTTTTATGTAGTATATAAAATCTATGTGTCCGAGGATGAGGATACAACAATAAAGTTGCGAAAGGTCGACAATTTTTAAAAAAGAGCTTTTGTTTTTTACTGGATCCTAACCCCAAATAATTCATCAAGAGGATCGTTAACTAAAACCATTTAGACACTTTACATCTGGAAAATATCTGTAGACCAACGGTGTAGGTAAAGACTGATAATAAGGGTTAAAATTTAAGATGACCAAACAAAATGGCGGGCAATTAAAATTTTTAAAAAATCAACGTAAAATAACTTGTTCAATTGACTTTTGTAGAAAAATTAAATTTGAAAATCAGATAAACTGGTACGAATTCAACATGACGTAGCAAAATGGCGGAATAGGTGATATAATGAATTTATTTTAAATTATGCCCAAGAGTCAAGTGTGTAAAAACAAAATGGTAAAATATTGGTAGGAATCCAATATAATTAGTTTTGAGATTTTAAATTTTCTAGATTTTGAAGAATATTTGTATAATTGATTGTGTGTAGTAGTTTTCTCATTATATTTACAGGTTAAGAATTATATCAGTGCTTTTTTAGAGAAATAATTACACAAATTAGAATTGTTATGCTAAATAAAACCCTGAAGGAAACAAAACCGAAAAAATCCTTCTCATGGCAAATCCGCCTAAAGAGAATTATTTACAAAAACCGTAATTGTTTAAAATTATCTCTTATATAAGGATTTCCCTATGTGATACCGGGAAAAACGTTACTTAGATCAAATTCTCAATTGTTTCAAATACAAAATCAACTACTGATGAAGACCAAATGCACGTCGACACGTTTATAGAAAAAATAGCAATAATATCAACAAAGATTAAATAAAATTGTTTTAATTTTATTTCTACTCTATGAACCACCACAAATACTCAAGAAAAAACCAAATTAAAATATATACGAGCCCTAACAAATATATATTCGGACGATGGACGAAATATTAAAATACATATATATATATATATATATATATATATATATATATATATATATATATATATATATATAAACCATTCTATAGTCGAGGCCTAGTAATTCGCAAAGTCAGGTTTCCAAACCAGTGTGTTCTAAGTTTAGCTGAGAAAATTAAAGTTTTGGAGGAAGTTGATAAAGGCTGCAAAAAAATTGATGTTGCTGCAAAATTTGGTGTTTCTCCAAATTGCGTCTCTCTGAAAATAAAAAGTAACGACAGTATCGTGAAGAAAACTAGTGTTCTAAGCAGTCGAAAACCAGTATGGGTGTGTTTTTACGAGGATGTAAATGAAGCAGTGGCCCGTACGTATCAAAACGTACCAATATCGTGAAATTTAATAAAGCAAAAGGCTCTACAATTTGCTAAAGAATTTAACTGCGTTCATTTTCAAGCTAATGAAGGGTGGTTGAGTCACTGGAAGACTCGCAATTCAATTGTTTTCGAAACGGTGCCTGGCGAGAGTGCAAGCGTTAGTCAGGAGGACTGTGACATTTGGACTGAAACTGTATTAAAAAGTGTATTGATAAAATACGAGCCAAAAAACGTTTTCAATTGTGATGAAACCGGTTTGTTTTTTAAATATTTGGTAAATAAACATTTTGCTTTTAAAAGTGATAAATGTTTTAGTGTTTAAACAAGTAAAAAAAGGGTGACACTCATGGTTAGAGCAAACATGAATGGCTCAGAAAAACTGAAATTACTGCTCATAGGTAAAAGCAAAAATCCCCATTGTTTATAAGGAGTTAAATCTCTGGAGTTAGATTACGCCAATAATAAAAAGGCATAGATGACTTCTGAAATTTACGAAAGATGGATCAAAGAACTGGACACGAAAACAAAAAGCTAAAAGTGAAAGATTGTGATGTTTATAGACAATTAACCTGCCATCTAGTTACTGTAAGTAAAAAATTAACGAATATTGAATTGATCTTTTTTCCACCAAACATGACCTCCAACTTGCAACCTATGGACCAGGATAATATAAAAAACATAAAGCATCATTACTGAAATGGAATTGTTCATTGTTAATGCGATTGATAGCAACCTTTCAGTCCAAAAATTGATTACTGATTACCCTTAACATATACTCTGTATAACCGAAGTCGTTAAAGTAATGATTGAAAATGTTTCTCAGAAAACTATCAAAAACTGCTTTTCTAAAGCGGATTTTGCTGAAAAAATTGACGAATGGGAAGAAGAAGGCGCAATGGATCTCGCTACCTTAAAAAGACAATGGGGTATTCTACAAAAAACTGCTACCGTCGTCGCAAATTTTTTACTTAAAGATTTCTTAGATATCGACAATGATGTTGGTACGACAGATCTTCCAACTGACGAAGACATAAGTGACGATATAAAAAGTATAGAAGATCATGACGGAGAAACTGAAATCGGGGAATCTCCTGCTAAATTTAGTGAAAATGAAATAAGAAATGCATTTGATGTTGTGCGTACTACTCTCAGGGGCCAGAAAAGTGTACCTGATCAAATCTTAATGCATTTGAATAAATGCGAGAATTTTCTTGAGCAACAATTATTTCTCAAAAGTAATGTTCAAAAGAAAATAACTGAATATTTTTCCTAGTACATAATATGTATGTTATTTAGAAATTTTTCAAGACTACACAAATGTTAAATGTAGTATGTACATATGTATTAACAGATTTTGTATTATTCTTTTTATTTCGTATGTAGGACATACATACATATATAAGTATGTATTTAGCCCTGTACATGCTATGTACTACATACATATCTAAACTTTAAAATGTTTATAATAAAATCTTCTCTAATAATTCAACTTTGCAATTTTTTTTGTTGCTTGTACCTTATAAATTACAAGTAAATGATTACCAATATAAAAACAAACAAGCAGTATATACGGATTTTTTCTTTATATAGTGAAAAACTTTCTATAGTGTAATTTCGGTCAACATTTTGCTTTTTCCGTATATAGAGACTCGACGCACTATACATATATATATATATATATATATATATATATATATATATATATATATATATATATATATATATATATATATATATATATATATATATATATATATATATATATATATATATATATATATATATATATATATATATATATATATATATATATATATATATATATATATATATATATATATATATATATATATATATATATATATATATATATATATATATATATATATATATATATATATATATATATATATATATATATATATATATATATATATATATATATATATATATATATATATATATATATATATATATATATATATATATATATATATATATATATATATATATATATATATATATATATATATATATATATGCTATTTTCTAAAAAGAAAAATTTCATATTGTTTACAATTAATTTGGATATTGCAATCTTGTAGTTGCCGACACAACTCCTGAGTTTTCAAAAAGCATTTTAAAAATTCAGTAATTATGTTATCTTTGTGTAACAACATCGATTTCAAGATGCAAAAACATATTTCGGTATAAAAACAAATATGTCTTGCTTCTTTAAAGCGGATTTCGATTTTTACATACCTTGGAGAGAACTAAGAACAATATCACATTTTATCATTGAATATTAAAACTTTTCTGGCTTTAATAGTATAATCTAATCAAATAGGTTTTCTCCGTAATAAATCTTGTGAAAAAAGGAGTAATATTTGTTTTATAAAACAAGTAACAAGACCTTCCTGCCATATGCTGTTAGTCTATTACTCTAATATGCAAGCACTTTCGTTAATGACGTGTCATGTCTAAAAGCTTCCTACTTCTCAGAGAGATCCGCGAATTTAATAGCATGTTTCAAAAATGGGTAAGATAGACGCAACGTGTGTGGTTGTAAGCAAAATTATAAAATTAATGTTGCTATTTTATATGTACTCTAAAAATAAAAGAAAATATTACACATTTTATCCTTTAATAATCTGCATTATAATAAAATAATAGTATGTTGTTTTGAAAACAGTTCTTTTCACATAAATATGACAGTTTGGTCACATGACTGTGAAAAGTATTTTCAAACGTCTTTTACGATGTATTTTTTACTTCCCTCCTTCCAAGGGAGGTATTGTAATCGTGAAAAAATTACCCTCACAAATGTTTGCACATCTTCACGTTTCGGGGTCCCTAGATGCCGAAAAACGTGTTTTCTCAATTTCGGTCTGTCGGTCTGTTTGTAGGTCTGTCTCTCTGTCGGTCTGTCTGTTCGCGGCATAGCTAGAAAACTATTTACTCGATCGATTCAAATTTTGGTAAAAAAGTAAGGGTCATATGGGGATGGCCTGGTAACATTTTGGTAAAATCCAAGATGACGGAAAAAAATGTCGACCTCGTGCAATGGTAAAAGAATTATTACTAAAACTAATTAGCCAATTTACTTCAAATTTTACCCAAAAACCAAATACTACGTACTAATTAACTGGCAAAATTTTGGTACGAATCCAAGATGGCGAAACAAAATAGCATCCCTAGATGCCAAAAAACTTGTTTTCTCAATTCTGTCGCCTGTCTGTCAGAATGTCTGTCTGTCGGTATGTCTGTCAGTTCGCGGCATAGCTGAAAATCTACTGAGTTGATCTTTAATTTTGTACAACATTATTTGTTACGTAGAAATGAACTGGTAAGATTTTGGCACGAATCCAAAATAACAAAGCAAAATGCGGACCTAACAAAATATTTAAAAAATCAACCTGAAAAAAGTGCTTTTAAGAATGATTTCTAGTTTTGTACAAGTATTGTGGGTGATTTAGAGATAAACTGGTAAAATTGTGGTACGAATTCGAGATGAAATGAGGGTCAAAAAAATGTTAAAATGTCTTCTTGTTTAACAGATTGCAAATTTTAAGCATTAATTTAATGTGATTAGGGATTAACTGGTACGAATTCAACTTGACGGAACAAAATAGCGGTCTTAAAAAATCAGTGTAAAACTAATTAGTGTATTTCAAATTAAGCCCTGATGTCAAATGTGGCATAGGTAGACTCTCTTTAGTGGAACAAAATGACGCCCAATAAAAATGTTTGAAAAGACACTATATAAATGTTTATAAACAAATATGTGCGGAACTAATTTGGGTCACTCTTTACTATTCCTAATAAAAGGAAAGGTTCGTAATATAGAAAGTTCAGGGTAAAGGAAATTTACCGACTTTTTGACAAATGCATTTGGGGTGTACATTTAAATTTATTGTGTATTCTTGATTTCCTACATGACAATGTAACTTTTAATAACATAAAACTACTTTAGATATTTTTGAATATTTGCATTGAAGAGTAAAATTCAAACAGGCGTTAACTGAGCAACCACCGAACATATCATTGTATAAAATATAAAATGGAATGACAAACCAATTGGTACCCTGGGAAGATTTCTCATGACATGCGGAATCAGTCATTTTCAAACTTTGCTGGTTGTATGCTTTTTTAGGTTTCATACCAGTAGTAGGATAAATAATTTATTTAACGGGTGCGGGTGTTCAAAGCGGAGTATTCGTCACGAAGATATTAGAATTACAAAATAAAAAAACCGACTTCATAAAAAAGCACAAAAATTATATTTTATTCCATCTTGAATATGTCGGCAGCAAACTAATTCTTACTTAATCATAAAAACACATTTATGTATAATCTAATACCAGGAGTATAACGTCTATTTATTGTCTTTATTAGATTAACGTCGACTTTATAAAGTCAAATTTTTAAGTTGAAATAAAATATTATATTTAGCACTAGTATAATAAATAAACAAACTATATTTGTTTAGCAATGTCCATTAATTTATTTCCATTTGACAGTCGTTTCGACACAATGCTTATTTTTTAAAAACCAACTTAAGACTGATACTAAAACTAGATTTTTTAACAATAATAAAAGAGTCTACCTACCTAACCGTAGCAGATTTTAGCCATAAAGATTTAACAGTGGGGAACCGTTTAGATCCATTTGATCGTTCAATAAAATTTTATGGTTTCGCCTCTTATTAATTTCTAGACTTTCCAAGTAATTTAACTTGTAACTTTTATTGGCTGAATGCAACGTTTTAAATTCATTATTAAAATTATGATTTGTTTCTAGTAAATGTTTTGCATAATTAGAATCATTTTTTTATTTAATATATGATGTTTTGTGTTCTTTGATGTGTTTATAAAAATATCTACCAGTTTGTACCAATATATACTTTAAATTAGTGGAAATTACTAAACAAATATAGTTTGTTTATTTATTATACTAGTAATAATGAATTTCCATCAAGTAACGGCTAACTCGATAAATTGTCGGTTTTATTTTTATTTTTTTAATTTTATTTGATCCTTTTTTTTTCTATTCATACAAAGTTTCATTGCAAAGGTCAGTAGCTTTCAAGTGTTCGAGGTCTAAACCTAGATTAAAATTTTGGACGTCCCTAACGAAATATACAAGTAGCTACTGGGTCGATTGCATATGAAATTTTGCCAGAATCAGTACAAATATTATAATATATAAAAAGCGCCCTTTGCACATATTTAGAAAAAATGTCCCCCCCGCTATTCAATTCACTCATAATAACAAGAATTTTTTGTGTGAAGAATAAAGATATTTAATATTTTCAACTTTTGTTAAAATTTATAATATCTGAAATAACCTGTATAAAAAATTGATTGTATGCCAGGGAGTTGTGTACATTGCGATGGATTTATCTTGATACGATTTTTACCTGCCATTATCTCCTTTGGCTTTAAACTTAGTCATATACGCCAAAAAACAGGGTTGCTTTTTTCTTATAATTAAAAAAACATAGCATCAATTTTACAACGTATCGCCATAAGTTGTATTTTTTAAATGGGACACCTTGTATATATGTTTATAAAATGGGCCTCTTGCTGATTATAAATATACGAGGTTCGATGTCTTTATTTAAAAAAAAAACAAGAAATTTACGAAAAACCCTAGTATAAGAAGCAGTGTGTTAGGGAGACACTGAAAACGCTCTATCACATAGTGGAGTCGATGGAAATACATTACCTTTTATAGCAGGGTTTTTCTCAAATTTCATAATCAGTAATAAGATGCCCATTTTATGAACATATAATATACAGGGTCTCATTTTAAAAAATATAACTTATAGTGATATCTTGTAAAATGGATAGCCTTTTGTTTTTTTGAATTATTGCAAAAAAAAATTTGTTAAGTAACCCTACAGTTTGTTTTTTTGGCTCATTGGTTAACTTCAAACCTAACGGAGATATTGCTATTCGATTCACATAAAAAGAATTTTTTTGTGTCAAGGCATTTAATATTTTCAACATTCGTTAAAATTTATAATAACTGAAATAACCTGTATAAAAATTTGATTTTATGTAGAATGCGATGGATTTATCTTGATAATATTTTAACCTGCTATATGTCCTTTGGTTTTAAACTTAACATATAAACCAAAAAACTAATTGTAGGGTTGCTTAACACTTCTTTCTAATAATTCAAAAAAAAATACCATCAATTTTACGAGATATCGCCATAAGCATTAATTTTTTAAATGGAGCACCCTGTATATTATATGTTCATAAAATGGACCTCTTGCTGATTATAAATATACGAAATTTGATACCTATATCTTCAAAAACAACCGAAAAATTTAAGAGAAACCCCACCATAAGAAGCAGTGTGTTAGACAGAGAAGGCTCTATCACATAGTGGAGCCGATGTGAATACATTGGCTCTTATGGCAGGGTTTTTCTCAAATTTCCCAATCAGCAAGAAGCGGCCCATTTTATGAATATATAATATACAGGGTGTTCCCTTTAAAAAAAAAATCCGTACATTTTCTTTACCGGAAACTTCTCTCAGTATGAATCTTTCATTTTATTAGGAATATTCAAGAATAACCCAATTTTGTTCAGCACAAAGTCATTTAGAAACACATACATATATACTATCTTTTCAAATATCTTTAGTGGGCGCCATTTTGTTCCATCATAATGGACTACCAATATTATACCAATTTCTATCTATGCCACACTTGATTTTTGGGCATAGTTTAAAATAAATTCGATAAGTAGTTTTTAGTTAGAGACACCGCCAATTTGTTACATCATGTTGAATTCATACCACTTTATCCCTATATCACATTTCATTTTTCTGCAAAATTTAAAATCACTTGAATAAGATTTTTTTTACGTTGATTTTTTTACACAAATGTTTGACCGCCATTTCGTTCCACCATCTTGAAATCGTACCACAACTTTACCAGCTTATCTCCATATTTAACGAGTAGTTTTTTCAGGCAGAATTTTTAAATATTTTATTATACCGCCATTTTGGTTTCACTAGGCCACCGTCTTTTTAGGGCATATTGGATTTTTACGAAAATATGACCATGCCATCCTCATATGACCCTTAAAATTTAAAGTGATTGTGCTAAGTAGTTTTTAAGCTATGCCGCGAACTGACAGACGAACCGACGAAATTGATTGAAAATATTTTTTGGCATCTAGGGACGCTAAAACCGGAAAATATGTAAAACCTGAGAGGTTGATTTTTTCACGATTACAAAACATTTTATATGACCGCAATTTTGCTCTGCCCTCTTGAATTAGTACCACAGTTCTATTGGTTGATCTCTATACCACAATTAGTTATGGCACAAAAGTTGAAATCACCCCACTAAGTAGTTTTATCAGGCTGTCCCGCCGTCTTGGATTCATAATAACATTTTACCAGTAGTTGATCCCTACATAATACTCAATTTTTGTACAAAATTTGACATAAATCAGTCACAGTAACACATCATACTGACGTCTCATCAAACACTCATTGAACACTGTCTTGTTTTTTTTATGAGGTGTCGGTATAGGTAATTGAAAATCATTCGGCTATATGGACACGTATTCTTGTTACCCATTGCATACTTAAAACAAAAAGTAGTACCAATTACATATTTTTAATAATTAGTTACTAGGTATTTCGGGTATTTTAAGGGTCTGACACTTAAACATTATTTTTAATAAATATGAATGATTTAACCGCCGTAAAACGAGAAAATTACCTTAGACTTGCCAAAAAGCGAATGTCAAATCAGCAAATTTTGAATCTGAAAAGAAGATTTGAAAAACTGGTTAACCATAATTTATAGACAAGGGGGTGGACCTATAAAATAGGTAAACCCTAGAGCCGAAATATTTTTAGTGAAGAAAGCTTTACAAAACAGAACGAAGTTTCCAGAATGCTCAATGACCTTTTGAGAGAGCCCGCCGACGACCAAAATGTGTATTACTACCCTCGAGGATGGAAATATTTAAATCGTGGAAAAAGTACCCTGCGAGTTTCTTGCAGATCTTTGCATTTTTGTTTTTGGGTCCCTGGACCCCGAAAAATATCTCATTTAAAAATTGTTAATTGTTTTTTGTTAATTCAGAATAATTTGGATTTGTAACGTCATTATTCTTATATGCTTCTCGGACAGCCCTGTTTTACCGTACGCCTCTCTGGGAAGAAAAAGACACTGACTCCCACGCGGATTTTTTATTACCAGCTCTTATGGCTGGCGAGATATTGACTTAACAAAAGTGGA
The DNA here is from genome assembly GCA_030620095.1 of Kuschelorhynchus macadamiae. Taxonomy (NCBI): domain Eukaryota; kingdom Metazoa; phylum Arthropoda; class Insecta; order Coleoptera; family Curculionidae; genus Kuschelorhynchus; species Kuschelorhynchus macadamiae. The sequence continues at coordinate 285,131 of JAUTXW010003024.1, forward strand.
AAATGTATGATTTCGCGGGGCTGTAAGACTAAGTGGATGTCAAACAAATTGCACATTCTATTGTAATTTACAAACCAAGAACGCTAAAAACTACTGACAGCACTGCCGGTTTTTTAAATTTCTGTGATGAAAAATTATTTTAAGAATATTTGCATCTGAACATATTAGGGGTAAAACTACCTTTTAGAGCTTTTTATACATAAGATCAAAAATACTTTTTAAATAACTAATTGGCCCGGCAGACCTTGGTCTACCTTTTTCGTTAGATGGCGCGATGAGTTTCCAGCAGAATTATAATAACATTGGTTTTATAGAAAAAATACGCAATAAAATAATACAAAATAGTGTTGAAAGGTCTCGGTCACCAGACGATCATGTACATTGGTGCAGTACCACTCTCTCACAAACTTTGCTGGCAAAGCTGGCCTAGTGTTTTAAATATATAGATTATTTAATTTAAATATTTAAATTCACTCTTTATTCAATCCTTACTTAATATATGTCAAAGTATAATCCTCCTCAGAAAAGTTAAAGGGAAAAAAATGTAAATAAAAGTTTAATAAAGTCATCGTCGTGTAACTCTGTTTTACGCTTACGAAGTCTTAAATAAAAGAGTTGGTCCATAAATTCCGTGTTTAAAGAAAAATAAAAAGGAGCGTATAAGTTCTGTAAGCATCAGTAATTTATTGTAAGGTCTCCGACAGCAATGCATAGACTCGAGTTTATTGAGGTGCCATCGGCATTTGGAGGGCGTCACCGTAATTTTTTTAAATAATTTTCCATAAAAAAACTGCTGAATGAATTTTTGTTCTTAAAAATGCACAGATGTAGGCTGCAACTAAATAAATTTAGAGATATACAGTTTTCGAATGTAAAACTGTTTTGAGGTGGTATATTTTGACGATGCAGAGACGGGTTTTACAAAGGAAATAACTAACTAAATTAAAATGAACAAGCATTCAATTGCCATAAAGATATCGGCGTTGTTTTAACCGCTTTTCAAGAAAATCAATATAAAAAATAATATTCTTAAGTCATTTTAGATAATGGATTTTAAAAAGATACAAATTCAAATTTGTTTATTGCACTACTTATTAGAACACTTTACAACAGTTTATACAAAAGGTGTTAGAACCCTACTTTAGTAAAGTATTTTAACCATCACCTGGGCAATATATTACACAAAGTTTAGTTAGCAATATTGTAACTCTTTAAAACTAATTATCACATCTAGGAATATACTTAATATCCAATATTACAGATTTAAAATTTAAATTACTTTGAATCACAAGTTCTATGGTTTTATTTCTTAAGCAGGAAATTTTTTTTATGGAAATTGATATGTTATTGTACGCATAATATGCTGTCGAATATGAAAAAGAACGGAGATCTGTGTCTTGGAATATGCAACACATCCTGATTTCAAATCCTGATTAAATGTGATTAAGACAGCTTGAAAAACCATATATTATTACTTTACATATTAGAATGCATATAAGTATATACAAAGTTGCGCTGATCCATATTTCTCTGAAACAGGTCTGCAATATGCAGATTGACTTGTTCCATCATTGGAATATTTTTGATATAACTGACACCACTATGTTTTATTTTTAGAATACGATATTTTTTAAAAACTGTATGGGCGGTCAATAAATACAGTCTAACTACTTGGGTGTAGAAAAAATCAAATAATCAGTTACTGTTTTTTTCTACTCTGAAGAAATATACTTAAATTTATACAGTTATAAATTGTGCGAAGTTTAAAAAATGCAACACGACATATCTCACTCAAATTATAGCAAGGTCTCCATATGCAGACCCAGATTTTCACCTTATCCTTCCACTCGACAATACCATTAATCTTAATATCTAAGCCATCCGTATTTCTAGGTGTACAACTAAAGATGATTGCCTGTGTTTTACCTGGTTTTATTAGAAGTAAGTTCTTATAAACGTTAATCTTATCAATCGAGCCCTGTATACAGTCCAAAGGTGATAACACTAACGATAACTATTTTCATGTAAATCATAACTAAGTGTTAGTGATAGTTTTACACTGATAATAATTATACTATATTTTAGGTAAATAAGTTTATTGAATATTATATTTTTTTAATTATAATTAGATTTACTACTACCTCTGACATCTCATGAAAAGTGTGAGCAATACCTACCGAATAGCAATGGGATCATTTTCGAACTTATAGCGTATTGATTTCTTTAAATCCTGTGTTTGCAAAAACCCTGAAGGGGTCGCTGTGTTGTGTTACTATGGCCGATCAGTATATGGCTAAGTTATTTTGTATTTACATTACGGATGTTTGGATGGGTATTGTCGCATTTGTCCTAATGTTCATCTGTCCTACCACCCGAATGGAGCTTTGTCTGACAAGGATAGAAGATGTGATGGATTTATGAACAATCAAATGTGCTAACGTGCAGAATATAAATAATGTGGGGAATTTTTTCATTTTCACCTAAAAAAATCCATACATTTACATGCAAAATTTTCGAACCTTTTTTGGGAAACCGACTTTGCTAAAACTCCGCTTATATACTAATTTGATATCATAAAAAACGAAAAAAACATTTATTTTGTCCTAGGATGTATAGTTGAACGTCTATGGCTCTCTGAAAGTTCGCGAATTTTTAAATTTTTATGTATTATTGTAAAAATTTAGTCATATCTTCAGAAATATTAATCCCTCGTCAATTTTATTGTATTTAATGAATTTCTCAGCTCAAAATACCTATAAAACCACATATTATCATACCATGTTCCAACAAAAATTTCTCCGTCAAATTTTTACCTAAAAAATCCATACATTACATTCAAAATTTTCGAACTTTTTTTGGTGAATCGATTTTGCTAAAACTTCGTTTATGTACTAATTTGATGTCATAAAAAACGAAAAAGAAAAACATTTATTTTGTCCTAGGATGTATGGTTGAACTTCTATGGCTCCCTGAAAATTCGCGAATTTTCAAATTTTTATGTATTATTGTAAAAATTTAGTCATATCTTGAGAAATATTAATCCCTCGTCAATATTAATGTGTTTAATGAATTTCTCAGCTCAAAATACCTATAAAACTACATATTATCAAACCACGTTCCAACAAAAATTTCTTCGTCAAATTTTTACCTAAAAAAATTCATACATTTACATGCAACATTTTCGAACTTTTTTTGGAAAATCGATTTTGCCCAAACTTCGTTTATGTACTAGTTTGATGTCATAAAAAACGAAAAAAAAAACATTTATTTTGTGGTAGGATGTTTGGTTAAACTTCTATGGCTCTCTGAAAATACGCGAATTTTCAAATTTTTTTGTATTATTGTAAAAATGTATTCATATCTTTAGAAATATCAATCCCTCGTCAATATTAATGTGTTTAATACATTTCTCAGCTCAAAATACCTATAAAACCACATATTATCATACTATGTTCCAAGTTTTTATCAATATAAACATGACCTACCTAATTAGTAATTACTAATTATATTTATTGCTACAATTATGGATTGTGTATTTCTTACTGATTTTTGCTTTATTTTAGATTATTTTTATATGAGATATTCTCAAAAAAGTTGAATTATACTAATTCTTATTTTGTAGGCATAATAGGTAATACATCATAACTTGCTTTTCAGGGGTATCCTACACCATTTTTTTTTGTAATCGGTATTTTATATTTAAATTACATTCCACCTAATTCGGGAAAGGATAAGTATGATTATCATTGTTCTTCAGTTTTTAAGATACATGATAAAGATCCATGCCATGTTGTTATTTTTAATCTCCCAAATGCAATCTGGCCTAGTAACTTTAAAGAACAATCAGACAAAAGTGCAATGTTGCGAGGATTATCCAGGTCCCAGCTTGAAGTGTATTTCCTTTTTATGGTTTTCCAATGTACCAAGTATTGATGTATATCCTGCTTTAGGTAATATATTACCAAATAATGTGCACCATTTAGCATATTTTGTTAATTATTTATCCGAATCTAAGTATTGACAATATGATGAATTCTATTGAGACTTCAGTAATGCTGATTTCATGATGATATTGATTGAGCAAAATGTTGAGATCTGAGTACAAGCTTGGCTGCAGAAAGACTGAGTCAGATAATCTAGGTGGGTATAAACTGGTTGTTCCCTAAAAACACATTAAAAGTTCTTCATTTTTGAAACCATTTAGTCCTACATTGAAATATCTTATCTATAAGAAAAAAAGAATGCACAGAAATAATATGTCATCTCAATTCCACTGGGATTATGAATCATTTGCAAACCTTAGATCATTGCGTAGAGAGGAGTATGATATATATTATGCTGTGTATATTTGTGAAACTGAATCCTTATTACAGCTCAGTGTTAGATATTTTTGGGAGGTTCATCAAAGACAAGCGTAACTATAAAAGTTTTCCTAATACTGTGTTTTTAGAGAGTAATACTGTTGCTCGAAACTTTTATACAGTTTTAAGTCATCCCCAAAAATAATAACCACGGAAGGTTTTATGACCCTTATTGTCATTCACAAATAATGTAAACAACATTTTTTTTATCTGATTTCATAGGGGGCATAAAGTTTAACTCAACAAGCTACATAGTGTCAACCTCAGTTTCTCTGAGCTTCTTTCATCATTTTTCCAATATAAGCCTGCAGGGCTCCAAAAAATGCGTGGGCTTATCACTCTCAATATTTCAGAACTTCCACTGAATATTCAGGAGTATTATAGGGTGGACATGCTTGTTAGACTTGGATTGAGCACTTTTGAGAGAAGACAATTACTTTTTGACTTTGCTAAATCTATAATTTTCTTTACAGTCTAATTGATTCTCAACAGTTACTTTCTAGGATTGGTTTTAATGTCCCTAAATGTAATCTTCATCACTTTGAACTTTTTGCTGCCTTTCGATGCTACAAGCTATGGTAGGCAAGCACCTATCGATAAAACTCTTCATGTACTGGATCATCATAGTAAAATATGACTGCACCCGGTATGGTTTAAAAAATAGAATAAGAAATGTAACACAAGATACTATAATAATATAAAGTCTAGTAACATGGGATGTAAAGTGCACTGTTTGAATATTTTAGTATGTAAAATGTTTTAGATTTTTTCTATATAGTTTTTTTTGTCATATCATTGATAACTGTCATGTGTATATATATATATATATATATATATATATATATATATATATATATATATATATATATATATATATATATATATATATATATATATATATATATATATATATATATATATATATATATATATATATATATATATATATATATATATATATATATATATATATATATATATATATATATATATATATATATATATATATATATATATATATATATATATTGTAATCAATATTTTAAATTTATAGAGAAACATACATTTTATGAAAGAATAAACTGTCATGTGTATATATATATATATATATATATATATATATATATATATATATATATATATATATATATATATATATATATATATATATATATATATATATATATATATATATATATATATATATAAATATATGTACATATATATATATATATATATATATATATATATATATATATATATATATATATATATATATATATATATATATATATATATATATATATATATATATATATATATATAGAAAAATACTAAATTAGTGGGGATGCAGTCAAAGAAAACAAAGGCCTAGTTCAAAAGATGAACCCTTTATTGTATAGTCAAGCTTTCGGGATTATTTACCCCTTCTTCAGGACATTTCTACAAAAAATTTTAGAAAAAGAAAACCACGTTAGTAACTAATTCTAGAATTTTGGTTTTTTATATAACTCACCAATGTGGGTTTAAAATAAAAGCAAGATTGCATTCCATCAAACAAGAATTTATGTAATGTTTATTCTAAAACAAACCATCACACTTTGGAACATTTAAATTACGAAAATATTGTTATTTAACTGTTATTACATGATTAAAAATTAAAAAAAAATTGAGGGATTATTGAAAACGAACGTTCACGAGGAACGCCATTATGTTACTTAAAACAGGTTGTGTTGCCGTATAAAACGATTTAATTTTTAAGATGATGAAATTACAAGGAAAACAAGGTGTGTAATAAGGATAGAGAATTGTTTTGTTAGATGTAAGCGACAAAGAAAGGAGAGAACTATACGACTGAACGTCGGTTACTCTGAACACGCGAAAGGTGATGGAGTGTTGCCTACATTAAGTGAAGGGCTATATACTGCCCAACGCAGTTTTAATCTCTACTAAATTTAAATAAATATATTTGAACATGAGAAGAACAAAAAATTAGTTAATGCTTTTTTTTTTTTTTTTTTTTTTTTTTTGTGCCTAATTATCTGTTATGGAAACATAATTTTATTATTAAATGATGGAAGGGAGATTTAAGGAGTTATATTAAGTTCTATTTTTTTATCATTATAAAAATTTTGAAACAAAGTAGAGGGACGGAAAACAGAGAGAAACTCTTTCACTCGTCAGGGGCGGGAGCGTCCAAGCACTGGTATTTGTTTTTATGTAATTTTAGGATGTAGCTGTAAATGGTACTCAGACCTTGAGTATCACTTTTTTTATTCATCACTGGATCCTGTGAAATTATGTGAATCATCTCTAAGAACGTGCGTTTGTAATATGATGAGGCTCTGTCAAGAATCTCAACATTATTCCAGTTAAGAGAATGGTTGTTATTAATAAAGTGTTCACTCAATGCACAGGACGGTACCCCTCTCCGACAGTCACTTTTATGAGATGTGATTCTGCCCTTAAGGCTCCTAGACGTTTGCCCTATGTATACTAATTCACATTCGTTACAAGGAATTCTGTATACTACATTGTGGTTTTCAAGAGAGGACAAAGGTGTTTTAGTTTTTGTGAAAAGAAGAGATAAAGTCTTTTGTTGTTTTCTCGCTATTTTCACATCTGTATCTTTAAAAATATTGATCAATTTATTAGTGAGATTATCTATGTATGGAAGAGAGAAAAAACGTTGTGATGTATGAGGAGAAATATCATCCTGAGTCGACAATTGCATATTTATGTTACTAGGTGTGTTAACAGAAGAATGAGAAAGTAGTGGACTTGGATGAAAGTTACGATCTCTAAAATTATCAGTTATGTTGTGTTCAGTTTGGAACAAAATTTTTAGCACTAGCTTTGGGGGGTATGAATTTTCTAAAAAAATGGTTTTTAACTGTTGTAACACTTGATGTCTTTTAGTAGGATGAGAAAGTTTAACGGCTCTAGTTTTCATGCCTATAATTAGATTGGTTTTTGTTCTAGCAGGGTGGTAGGAATAGTAGCTGATGAATCTGTTAGAACAGTATGGTTTTCTATACCATTGTGTTAGTAAAACATTGTCATCTGACCTGATGACTAACATGTCGAGGAAAGGAATGCTGTTGTTTACTTCCTTTTCACATGTAAATTGTATGTGTTCATTAAATGAATTAAACAGATCAAGAGCAAAATCTATTCTATCCCTGGGGAGCGCAAGTAAAAGATCATCTACGTAGCGTTTGACGAACGGTACGTGGAAAGGCATAAGATCTAGGCAATACTCAATTAAGTCATCCAAGACATAGTTGACTAGAATAGGAGAAATAGTTGACCCCATAGGTGTACCAAAAATCTGTTTATAATAACTGTCATTAAAAATTAGGATATTAGAGTCAAAAATAAACTTCATTAATGTTTCAAATAGTTCATAATATACTTTTCTTTTAGACTATTTATTATGACATTCAATAGCGAAACAACATCAAAACTGACTATTACATAATCATATAGTTGATAATAATTAACAAAACTACTAAAGGCAAAAGAGTCTTTGACATAATAATCATTTTCTGTATCATATGCACGAGTAAGGAAATAGAAATATATGAAGCCAATGCACCGTTGGGACAATTAATAAACTATAGGTCTCACAGATAGTGTGGGCTTATGTATATACCGTGTTATAGGTAGTCATTTTATATATATCCCTTTGTCCTTAAGTTGTTTAGCTAGTTTATTAGCTTTAAGCTGCAATATAAGTATATATAATATATCTAATAATTGTTGACTTTTAATCATATAATCTTCCTTATATATATATATACAATAAATATAGTTTTATTATATATGTGAATTATATACATATAAACGTCTAGGAGCCTTAAGGGCAGAATCACATCTCATAAAAGTGACTGTCGGAGAGGGGTACCGTCCTGTGCATTGAGTGAACACTTTATTAATAACAACCATTCTCTTAACTGGAATAATGTTGAGATTCTTGACAGAGCCTCATCATATTACAAACGCACGTTCTTAGAGATGATTCACATAATTTCATAGGATCCAGTGATGAATAAAAAAAGTGATATCAAGGTCTATACCATTTACAGCTACATCCTAAAATTACATAAAAACAAATACCAGTGCTTATGACGAGTGAAAGAGTTTCTCTCTGTTTTCCGTCCCTCTACTTTGTTTCAAAATTTTTATAATGATAAAAAAATAGAACTTAATATAACTCCTTAAATCTCCCTTCCATCATTTAATAATAAAATTATGTTTCCATAACAGATAATTAGGCACAAAAAAAAAAAAAAAAAAAAAAAAAAAGCATTAACTAATTTTTTGTTCTTCTCATGTTCAAATATATTTATTTAAATTTAGTAGAGATTAAAACTGCGTTGGGCAGTATATAGCCCTTCACTTAATGTAGGCAACACTCCATCACGTTTCGCGTGTTCAGAGTAACCGACGTTCAGTCGTATAGTTCTCTCCTTTCTTTGTCGCTTACATCTAACAAAACAATTCTCTATCCTTATTACACACCTTGTTTTCCTTGTAATTTCATCATCTTAAAAATTAAATCGTTTTATACGGCAACACAACCTGTTTTAAGTAACATAATGGCGTTCCTCATGAACGTTCGTTTTCAATAATCCCTCAATTTTTTTTTAATTTTTAATCATGTAATAACAGTTAAATAACAATATTTTCGTAATTTAAATGTTCCAAAGTGTGATGGTTTGTTTTAGAATAAACATTACATAAATTCTTGTTTGATGGAATGCAATCTTGCTTTTATTTTAAACCCACATTGGTGAGTTATATAAAAAAAACAAAATTCTAGAATTAGTTACTAACGTGGTTTTCTTTTTCTAAAATTTTTTGTAGAAATGTCCTGAGGAAGGGGTAAATAATCCCGAAAGCTTGACTATACAATAAAGGGTTCATCTTTTGAACTAGGCCTTTGTTTTCTTTGACTGCATCCCCACTAATTTAGTATTTTTCTGCTTAATTAGTCAGTCACGCCTAGGATTCACTCTTTATATATATATATATATATATATATATATATATTGTAATCAATATTTTAAATTTATAGAGAAACATACATTTTATGAAAGAATAAAACGTTTTCTTAAAGAAATTGGGTTTTATTTTACTGATTGTAATGTTTTAAAAAGTACTCCTCACAGGAGTGAATTGCCCTGAAAATTAGGTACTCCATTGCCTTCTGTACAAGGCTTTTGTTGTATGATTTCCACATGAATACTAAGAAATACTACTGGAGTTTTTTTCTCTATGATTTGTTTATTGAAATATAATTAACGTATTAAATTTAGTTAAAAGTTAGTAAAAATAGATGAATAATGCTTTTCTTTTACAGGGGAAATAATACACTAGACTAGGAAAAATTTATAAAATATATTCATATTGCTCACACTTTCAACATATTTTTATTAGAAAAACATAAAATTTTTAAGCTTGAAAACTCGAGAAACCAGAATTAGAGGGAATAAATGAACAACCACTTGAAAACTTGTACTTGGCTCATTGCTTTTTAACAGTCTTTTTTCTTTACTTTAATTTACTGCTCTGCTACTTTTATACCTGTGCATAAGGCAGTGAAAAAAGGAGAGGGGGCTTGCCAGTCTTCACCTGAAATTTTAAAAAATATTAATAAAAACACTTGTTTAATTAATTTATATAAATAGAAAATGTGAGATTTTATACAGAGAGTTCCTTCGCAAGGTGTCGTTTGGTTTTCGTAGACTATAAACTACTATAATTATTAATAATTATAAACAAGCATAAATCATATTTAAAACAGGTAGATGTAAAAATCAAATCGGGAAAAATTAAGGATAAGTTTTACAGAAATAATAAACTATAAAAAATAAAAATATAGAATATTTAAAAAACAGGTAAAATAAAATATAGCTAACCCTCAATTACTTAAATTAAGTATCGTTAAATGTCTTAATCACTGTACAAATGTACATTAACATTTCATATCTGCTGCCACTCCCAATGGAAAAATATTCTTTATAAAACTAACACCTATAAAGATTATATACAACTTTTTTTGAGGAAAGTAGAACATTAAATTAAACCAGGTAAAGCTTGAATCCACCATTGCTTCAAGAATTTAGTGAACAAATAAAATTTAGGGTATATCCCCTTTCTTTTTCTTATTGTTTTCTATGAGTAATACTCTTTCCAAATGACCCCACTATATAGAATGAAACAAAAATCTTAATTTAAAATTAGAAATTGTACAACTAGTATAGTATATCTACTACTCTCAAGAACCATGATTAAAGCATTGAGTACCTACTTGGTATAGGGTGTATATCCGAATTATTAAATATATACTTGTTTTTCAACTTTTTTTAACTGGTGAAGGTAAAACGCATACAAAAAGAAAGTCAAACCATTAAAAAAATCAAAAATGAGCTTTGGTTTAAAGATAATTCTGTATTGATTGAAAACAAAATTGGTTTTTTGTAATTATTATCCAGAGCTCTTGGACAACATTTCAGCCAGGTCTTTGATTTTGTATTCATACATTACGAAAGAAATGATACACATATTTTCATTGTGAAAACAAGAAGTAGGTACAGACATAATAGCTTAGTGTATAATCAAAAATAAAGGTTTGACTGAAGGTTTACGGATAAAAGTTTTGAGGTTAGTTATCTTAAAAAAATAATTGTAAATTATGTATGCAAAAATATTTACCTTATACCAATTTTTGTCCTGCTTTTGTACAAAAATCCATCTTGGGGAAAAAAGTTGTCCAATTCTTGGGGATGCATTTTTGCAATGTGGAGAAAAAATACATTAATACTTCCGTAGAATTAATGGAAATCTGTAAATACCTAGAGGGAATCTGAAAAAATGTAAAAATAACAAAATTGATAATATGTAAAAGCGTTGAGAACGTTTGTACAAACAAACCTAGAGCCTGTAGTAAATATCTTAATACCCAACAAAACTATCACAATCGACGTCACTAGTTTGGGGTGCATTTTGACGGCGGGCTACATACTCAAATTCTGAACTGTTAAACTCTGTATTTTATTGCATTTTTGTTATATATATTTGGATCTAACGAACATCATTATGTACATAAAAAAATTATCCTGCCAAAATAATAGGTTATATTATGATGTTGACATTTGAACGCAACTAACATGTTTTCTAGGTACTGTGACTCAAATAAAGCTTTCTTCGCGTCAAAGGAGCACACGATGATGCCCGATGCACAGTAGGATGGATGAACATTAGGATCGGTGATAGTATCTCGTTTGGATGCATGGAATTCGGGATTTTAGTATGCAATTTTTAATATGTTCATTCACTACACCTATTTGGTCTGTTATTGAGGCTAATTTTATGTAATATTTTACTTTACGTAAAAATCTTATATTAATTTCAGATATTATGTAATGTGTTCTGTATTCCAGAGATACTTGAACTGCTTATTAAAAGTTTTTTAATAGGTGCAATTTTCTATTTTTATTCTCAACACTAGTTTAGACTTCACACTATGGGAAAAAGTGGCATTATCCGTCTCATAAATCCATACGTTTTATGTGTTTAAAAATAATTTTATGAAGTTTTGCACCATAAACATATAAGCAAGGGGAGACACAACCTTTCATTCATAAATACCCGTTTGCTGTGTATCAGTCTTTGCCCATGTGTTAGACAAAGCCATATGAGAGAGAGAACGCCAAAATTCCGACTTCAAACATCGCTGTGGAAGATTTCCGACCAGAGAGTTTTTGGAGCCAGCGACGGCTCGGTGTTTGGGGAAGATTTAAATTTTAAATTAAATTCAACTTCAACATGTTTTGCATTAAAATGCTTTATTATGCTTATATTTATTTAATAGTACTACTGATTCTATAATAAAACCACGACAGAGTGAATGTGAATATTTACGCGCGAACGCCGCGTTACATATTGGTTGATTTTAAATTTCCGATGCAACAAAAATAGAAAAAAATCGTAAAATTTCCTTTACCCGGAACTTCCCTTGTTATGAATTTTTCCTTTCATTAGAAATAGTAAAGTAGAACCCAATTTAGTTTCGCACATAGTCATTTAGTATACTGTGTTCAAATATTTTAATTGCGCGCCATTTTGTTTCACCATCACCACCAGATTTTACCAGTTTCTACCTGAGCCACACTTATATTTTGAACATGATTTACAATAAATTGATTTTTTAGTTCTAAAAAAAAATATTGTAATCGTGAAAAAATCACCCTCCGATATTTTTTCAGATCTTTACGGATCAAGGTCGTTAGTTGCCGAAAAACATGTTTGCTAAATTGCGTCGGTCTGTCTGTTTCTTATTATGTATTACTAAAAATATAATTATCCAATGTATCTAATATTTTGCACAAAAATCAAGTATTAGGTAGAAATCAAAAAGTAAAATTTTGGTATGAATGAAAGATGGCAGAACAAAATGGCGGCTTGATAAAATATTTAAAAATTCCGCTTGAAAATACTATTTAATGAACTGATTTCAAATTGTGTGCCATAACTAATTGTGGTACAAAGAAGAACTAGTAAAATTGTGATACTAATTCAAGATGGCGGGACAAAATGGCGGCCAAATAAATATTTATAATCGTAAATATTTATAATTCACCCTCTCAGGTTTTACTTATTTTGAGGTATTAGCGTCCCTAGATTGCGAAAAACATGTTTTTTCAATTCTGTCAGTCTGTCTGTCGATCCTGTACGCAGCATATCTAAAAAACTACTTGCCCGATTGACTTCAAATTATAGTTAAATATTAAGGGTCATATGGGAATGACCGAGGGAATAATCTGGTAACATTCTAAAATCTAAAATATCAAAACAAAATGGCGGCCTAATGAAATGTAAAAAAAATTTTACTGAAAAACTACTCATCAAATTTATCTCAAATTTTGCAGAAAAATCAAGTAAGTATTGTGTAGAAGTCAACTAGTAAACTAAAAACAGCCCGAAAAACTTCTTAATTGGCTCATTGCAAATTGTGTGCTATAACTAATTGTGGTATAGTAAAACTGCAGTATTAATTCAAGATGGCGGAACAAAATGACCAATAATAATATACAATATACCTAATCGTGAAAAAAAACCGTCTTAGATTTAGATTAATTTCAAATTTAACATGACGTAAGAAAATATCGGTGTGTGTCAATGTGAAAAATACTTATTTAATTTGTTTTAAATAATGCCTAAAAATCAAATGTGGTATAGGTAGAAATCGGTAAAATATTGATAGGAATGTAATATGATGGAACAAAATAGCGCCGAATAAAAATGTTTAAAAAAATAGAATATATGTGTTATTGATTGTACTATATGCTGAACTAAATTGGGTCACACTTCAGTCTTTCTAACAAAAGGAAGGACTACGATAACGAGGGAAGTTCCGGGTAAAGGAAATTTTCCGATTTTTTTACACTGATTTTTTAAGACCGCTATTTTATACCGTCATTTTGAATTCATACCAGTTAATCCCTATATTATATTCAATTTTGCAGCAAAATAATAAGTCAAATGAATAAAAAGTTTTTTTACATTGATTTTTTAGACATTTTATTTGGCCTCTATATTGTATCTCCGTCTTGAATTCGTACCACAATTTTATCAGTTAATCTCTTTATGACCCTTAATATATGTCCAAAACTTAAAATGTATCCAATAAGTAGTATTTTAGACTGATTTTTTAAAAGAATTTATTAGGCCGCCATTTTGTTTTGCTGTTTGAGATTCATACCGAAATATTTCTAGTTGATTCCTTGGTTTTTGTGCAAAATTTGAGATAAAGTGGATAATTTGTTTTATAGTAATAATTTTTTTAACATTTCGGTAGGTCACCATTTTGTTCCGTCATATTAGATTTTTAACAAAATAATACCAAGTCATCCCCATATAACCCTTAATTTTTGATCAAAATTTAAAGTCAATCGGGTAAGTAGTTTTTAGCTATGCCGCAAACTGACAGACAGACAAATGGAATTGAGAAAACATATTGCTTGGCACCTAGGGACGCTAAAACGTAAATATAGGTATGTAAAACCTGCATTTTTTTCCAGATATTTTTAAGTTCGTTCGTGCTAAATTCTCCTAAAACGGTATTTCTGTTAAGCGCTTTGCATAATTTACCTTAAAATTATAAAAAATAAATTTTGCTTTAAAATTATTTGAAATAATAAAGTAATTTTATCTTAAAATATTAATAAAGCATATAATTAGTTGCAAATAACAAACAAATAAAGCATGCCATTATCTTAGATTTCGGCAGTTCTTGAAAATATACTACCAACAGCACCCCTAATTTCAAAAATAGTATAACAAAATCTTATATTTACCGTATTTCAAAAACGAGCTTAACGTTTGAATTCTTCAACAGACTGAAATACATTTTATAACTAATATGTCTGACTCCTTCTCAAGCGTGTTTTTGACCCAATCTCTGTTAGATATTATTTTTGTATATTATGTAGATCTGTTATTAAAACGATTCACGAAATTAGGGCATTAAAAAATGTATAGATTTTGTCATCGTATTCTGTCTGTTACGCTACAGAAAGGGTGGCGTTCTAACCTTAACCTAACGAACCTTCCAAAAGACTTAAAAGTATCTAGTTTTCCACAAACTTGACACTGGAGAACCATTTTAAGGACTTTCAAAGAGTTATCTCACCAAAAAAAATACAAAACACATTAAATATCCGCAAAAATTACAAATTCCGACTTAAAAAAACAATGCACAACCTAAAATACTATAAACCACTCTAGAGAGTTTTTATGAATTAATATTGGGTATGGTGATGTATATCGGCGAACAAACATGCGCGGGACGTTGCCAATGTTGGATTAAATTTTTACAACACGAGTTGAAAATAAATGAGTAGTAATTATTACCATAAACAAAAAACTTTGAATTTAATTTAATGATAATAATTTGTATTAACAAACACAAAATATTTATGTTTGCGGAAATGCAACTACAAATGCAAAAGACTTAAATATGAAAACATTCTTTACAAGAATCTATATTACTGACAACGCCGTTTCACAGAAAATCATATTGGATTATGAAGCTAAAGAGATTAGGAACACAGGTGGAGTAAGGTACACCACACAGATCTAAAACATCGACGAAAAGGGTAGGTATGTCAAAAGCAGGCCGTTTCCATGGATATACAGAGTTGTAGCCAATCACGAATGATCATTGCACCGTTTCCATAGTTACTCACATTCTTTTCATAGACTGAGATTCGTGTGCCAAACTTTAGCAAATGTGATGTGTGATTCTTATAAAATATAAATAGATATATCTCTTCTTGGTATATATATATATATATATATATATATATATATATATATATATATATGTTTTGCACGTACTAAAAAAAATTGGTAAATTCCCTTTACCCGGAAAATCCCTCGTAATAAATCTTTCCTTTTATTAGGAATAGTGAAGTGGGACCCATTGGTCATTTAGTACCACATATATACTCTCTTTTCTTTAAAAAAAAATTATTAAGTTTTGTTCTACCATATTGGATTCGTACCAATATTTTACCATTTTCAACCTATGTGTAATTGGGCATAATTTAAAATAAATTGACTATAAATAGTTTTTTTACACTGATTTTTTTGAAAATTTCTTTATACCACCATGTATTGAATTCGTACCAAAATTTTATAAATGTATCTCTATATCACCTCTAATTTTTGTGCAAAATTTAAAGTCAATTGGATAACAAAGTTTTTTATGTTGATTTTTAAAAGTTTTATTTATGCCAGTTACCAGTTTATCTTTATATCAGACTTAATTCTTGCACAAAATTTGAAAAAGTAGTTTTGTGCAGGCTGTTCTTTTATAATAACTTATTGGCCACCTTTCTTTTTGCGATCTCAGATTCGTACCAAAATATTACCAGTTTATTCTTAAGTAACACTCGATTTTTGGGCAAAATTTGAGGTAAACTGAATAATTATTTTTTTAATAATAATTATTTTAACATTTCCTTGGGCCGCCATTTTGTTGAATTTTTATCATAATGTTACCAGGCCATTCCGATATTCAATGACCTGGTAATATTTTGATTTTCTATTAAAATTTAAGTCAATGGAGTAAGTAATTTTTTAGCTATGTCGCGAACAGAGAGACAGACCAACAGACATACCAACATAGTCGCAAAAACATGTTTTCTGGCTTCCAGGGATCATAAAACTTGAAAATCTATAAAATCCTGAAAGGGTGAATTTTCACGTTTACAAACATTTTATTTGGCCACTATCTTAAATTCGTACGACAGTTTTACCAATTTATCTCCATGTCACACTTTAAAATCTATATATTTAAAACATTAAGCAAGTTCGTGAAAGAGTTTTCACACTATTTTTGGTATTGTAAACGTATGCAGAGTATTTAAAATTTTGGTTCATTGAAGCTGCGTTTTGACCCACAGGTTGATAGTAGGATGTAGCGGTTCGATAAGAAGAGATTTTTTCAAAACACAAATTTCAAGGGGGGAAACCGCCATTTAAATATTACAATATTTTTTATTTAAAAAACGGTTGATTTTTCGAAAAAACGGTTTAACATATATTTTATTCGATTATTTTACATATTTTAAAAATTTTTAAAAATGTTTACAGCGTATTTCAAAAAATCAGTTCACTGATTAGTCACAATTCTATTCAAACTGCTTGACGTAAAAAGCTGAATTTTGCATACAGGTTGATTGTAGGATGTAAATGTTCAAAAATCAATCAAGAAAAATCAAATACCTATCAAGGGTATGAAACCGCAACTTAAATGTTACATTATCTTTTTATTTAAAAACGGTTAGTTTTTCAAAAAAACGCTTGAACAAGTATATTTCACTTTATTTTTTACATATTTTTTAAAAATGTATACAGATGTTCCAAAAAATCTGAAATAATTTATAAACAAAAATCTCCCAAGCCCCTGTTGACAAACACTGAAAGAAAATGCAACAAAAAACGTGGTTTATAAACAGGTATTTAAATAAGGTGACTTAATTGCCTCTTTATATAATTTTCGTTATTGCCGAACGAAGTCGCGGTACTCGCTAGTATTTTATTATACTGCCATATTATTTCTCCATCTTGGATTTGTACCAAAATTTTACCAGTTCATTTCTACGTAATACTTGGGCAATTTTTGTGTAAAATGTTAGGTAAATTGGATAAGTAACTTTATAGTGATAATTTTTTTAGCGTTTTGTTAGGTTGCTGTTTTGTTCCGACGTACCAAAATGTTACCATTTTATCCCCAAGTAATGTTTCATTTTTTATTACTGTGTGAAGTCAATCAGATATGTAGCTTTTTAGCTATGACCCGATCAGACCGGCAGACAGACCGACGATCGAGAAAACATTTTGGCTTCTAGGGACCTCGAAACGTGAAGATCTGAAAAAATCTCGGATGGTCATTTTTTTACCATTATAATACTTCCCTCATATAATGTGTAATAAATTAAAAAAATAAAATAAAAAAAATAATTAATAATTTATTGGGATGGTGGTGTGATCTATTATAGAGATGTTACATTTGTTCTATTATATTATATGATTTTGGTTATATAATTTATTACATTGGTTACCACGGCTACTCAGTTAGACTAGTCGGAGGCGATTCGTAGGTTCGAGATGATTTCAGACGTTTATGGGCGCCACCAACTTTAGGAGTTGGGCATAAAGAAAGACAAGGAAGATATTGACCAAAAACACATTAATTTAACCTGAAATTATACTAATAAAGAAAACAATTATATTTAAAAACAACAATTCAGATATTTTCTGATATCTAAGTTCAACAAGCACAAAAGTTTTCTAGCTATACCCTAGCTCCTAGCTAATTTTACCAAATAATCAATTTATAATTTCCAAAACAATTTACTTATAATATAAAAGGTACCAATTAAATTTGCAAATAACCAATCCTGGTTAATAATTTACCCAAATATACATTTAAATTTAACACTGCGATTTATGCACTTTATTAAATTTTACCCAAATTTTCACATAGATGTAAAGGACAAAGCCTTATCTAGCTACTTACTTATATTAATAACAAAAAGTTAAGCAGAGTGACATTAGTGGAATAAACAAAGTTTATACGCAATAATAACAAAATACCTAGTTACATTAAGGTTAATTATGTAACTATTTACACGTAATACGACATTTCATAATATGTCAGCAAAATATAACTCAAAACCATTAACCATTAATAGTTGAAATATAAAATTTTGTAAACACTCAGCTCTGTATCAAGAATAACAAGTTAATAGGATATTTTATATAACTTTTTGAAACTTATGATCAATATGTAGAAATGCCATTCAAATAACACAAAAATATTCAGTTGTTCAAGAACTAAAATTTAATTAAACTTTTAAGCTGCAAGACGATTATATGTTTTTATTTAGTGGAATGCCGTTGGCTAATAATAACTGAAAACCCAATAACTGTTCGGTTGTTTTTGAACTAAAAATATTATAATAATTAAGCTGCAAGAATGTATATTTTATTTAGATGAATGCCATTGGCTAATAAGAACTAAAAACCCAATATACCGGGTGTCCGGGAAAATGTGGGAGATCTCTCGGACTCAGATAGAACATTAAAAAATAAGATGGCAAGTTCCCATAAATTTTTTTTAGCGGCCCTTATGAGATACGGCCCCCTAAGAAACTGGAAATCGGTTTTTCTAGAATAACTTTTAAACGACTCAATATAATTTAACGAAAATTTAATATGATAGACAGTAGTAAGGACCTCTCAAAATACTCCCTTAAAACATAATTAGCTTGTTTAGTTTACCAGGGACGGACTAGATTGTACATTTTAACGCTCAAATTTTTAACACCCTGTATGATAAGGAGTTAAAAAAAATAAATTTGGATACCTTGAACATTAAGCTAAAGAAAAGGTACTCTTGTTCATTGTCGATAAAATGAACCGTTTTAGAGAAAAAAAATAATAAAAGTATTAATGTTTTATTATTGTTTATTTATCAGTATTAAAGAATGCACTTTTTTACAAACGTTACTATGGTACGAAATAAATAATCTCGCATTGACGTGTGCATTTGAAATCTTCTTGACACGTTGATCTTTTTGTACCTACTTCGATATTAATTTATTAAATTTTGAATACCTTGGTAAATTTAATTCGATAATGGGATACACATTTAGTGAGTATGCAGATATGCATCTTATGTACGGACTTGCATCTTGCAATGCTTATGAAGCAAGAAGGTTGTATGGAGAAAGATATCCTAATCGCAATATTCCAAATGAGAAAACATTTCAGCGAATTGACCAACGTCTAAGAGAAACTGGTGGGCAATTCTCAATTAATAAGGTAACATTATTGACGTTCATTAATTATTTTTAGGAAGTTTTGGGAAAAATACTGATGCTGGTGTAAAAAACGTACGGTGCAATTGGAGGAAGATATTTTGGATACTGTAGCTGATACTCCCTCAATAAGCACTCGAATATTAGCCGCGCAGCTTCATGTGTCAAAAAGTACAGTTGCTGAAGTACTTAAAGGACAGTTGTTATACCCTTATCATCTGCAAAAAGTGCATCAACTACTTCCTGAAGATTTTCCTCGAAGAATCCAGTTCGCAAACTGGTTGTTAGATCAACAACGAACAAACCCAAACTTCATTAGCATTATTCTTTTTACCGATGAAGCAGGATTTACCAAAGATGGTATTGTAAATTTACATAACTCGCATGTATGGGCTGATGAAAACCCTCATGCCACTGTCGTTCATCATCATCAACATCAGTTTCAATCCATTAATGTTTGGGCAGGAATAATCGGCAATTTTTTCATTGGACCATGCGTATTACCGGCACGATTGAATGGTGAACTTTATTTAGAGTTCCTTCAGAACGCTTTTCTAGATTCAATAGAGCATTTGCCACTTGAAACCCGCCAAAGGATGCATTTTATGCATGATGGAGCCCCACCCCATTTTAGCGTTGCTGTACGGGACCACCTAAATAACGTCTATGGAAACCGTTGGATAGGCAGAGGAGGTCCCATTGCCTGGCCTCCACGATCTCCCGACCTAACGCCAATGGATTTCTACCTGTGGGGTCATCTCAAAACCTTGGTGTATTCCTCTCCGGTTGCTACTAGGGAGGAACTTTTACAGAGAATCACGTTTCATTGCGATATGATAAGGAACAATGCTGGGTTGTTGTGGCGAGTACAGCAGTCCTCTATTCGTCGTGCCCGCGAGTGCATCACAGCACATGTTGAACCCACTTATGAAGTTTTTAATTGACTTTTTTCTATTTAGCGTATTAGGTTGTTCAGGATCAAAACATATTTAATACTCCCAAAGTTGTATTCTTTTATTATTTTTTTTTCTCGAAAACGGTTCATTTTATCGACAATGAACAAGAGCACCTTTTCTTTAGCCTAATGTTCAAGGTATCCAAATTTATTTTTTTTAACTCCTTATCATACAGGGTGTTAAAAATTTGAGCGTTAAAATGTACAATCTAGTCCGTCCCTGGTAAACTAAACAAGCTAATTATGTTTTAAGGGAAGCATTTTGAGAGGTCCTTACTACTGTTTATCATATTAAATTTAAAAGTTATTCTAGAAAAACCGATTTCCAGTGGGGTCCTTTAGGGGGCAGTATCTCCGTAGGGAGGGCCGCTAGGAAAAAAATTTATGGGAACTTGTCATCTTATTTTTTAATGTTCTAAGATCTCCCACATTTTCCCGGACACTTGTTTATCCTAAAAATAATATAAATAATTTCAAAACTATGTTGAACAACTAGCAATTACGAATTAAAACTAATAGTTATAAACAAGAAATAGAAATTTAATGGTTCTCATAATCTATTTAAATGAGCTGAATGTTGCTCAATTCCTTGAATTACCTCTTCACTCAATTATAGTGTTAATTAATATAGAATGATTCTCAACACTCCAATAATATTAAAAAAAAATAGCAAAATTTTACAAAAAGATTCAGAAAGTTCTAATAATTTTATCAAAAGGAGATCATTAGTCAAAATAATAATTTTAATACACTACATCAAAATAAATCTTTTATGCTGCCATTTCCCGGAGAAATCAAAAGCGTCTGGACTTCCAATGCATCAAACAGCAGCGGCGCCAAGCCAGTGGAAGGGTCCCAACACAAAACGTCTAGGAGAACAGCATACACCACACGGCAAAAGGAAAACTATTCCAGCTTCTCCTAAATATCAAAAATCGAGTTTTCAGCCAACCAAAGAAAAATCCGTAGACTCGCCACAATTATAGGTTCAATTTTTTTTATTTTTCGAAAATTTTTGCTCCAAATTTCAAAACATGTTAAAAAACTAAAAGCAAGTAAATTT
The DNA here is from genome assembly GCA_030620095.1 of Kuschelorhynchus macadamiae. Lineage (NCBI taxonomy): Eukaryota > Metazoa > Arthropoda > Insecta > Coleoptera > Curculionidae > Kuschelorhynchus > Kuschelorhynchus macadamiae. The sequence continues at coordinate 306,908 of JAUTXW010003024.1, forward strand.
CATATAGATAAGATTAAAAGATATAGTGGATAAAAAAGGATTTAGGGGCTAAAATAAAAAAAAAAGAAAAAAGAAAGCCTGAAACTACGAAAGCGTAGAAAGGCCACAATTTTTTTATTTTTATTTTTGTAACAAATTCCGACTTCTATCTCGGAATTCCGACTTCTATCTCGGAATTCCGACTTCTATCTCGGTATTCCGACTTCTATCTCGGAATCCCGACTTCTATCTCGGAATTCCGACTTCTATCTCGGGATTCCGATTTCTCTCGCGGAATGCGTTGTAATTAATACACGATTGCTTATAAGCCCAATCACTTTTTTATTCAACTTTTAACGTCAAATGAAGCGTTCGTTCTAAATGAAATTAATATTTTAATTATAGGGATCAGGATGGAGCTAAGTAAAACTACAAGAAATTTATTAACTGTGCATAAAGTCCAAATTAAAAAATAACGACTGGGTCGGTTCCGATGGCTTGAATATGATTGACATGAAAAATAAAATATTGTACTTTGCTTTATCTTTTTCATAGATAGTAGAAATAATAAAACGCCATTAAGTAAGAACATCTGATCCATATTATGTTAAAAAGATGCAATAGCGTAGAGGGGGTGCACGCATTTTCAGATATATATTTTTTTTTCAGATTTTAATATATGCACTGTAGTGTGGGAGCATATGTCCCCTCGCTCTTCATCAAGGCTTATCCTTATTTACTCCCAAGTATCGTACTTTTCTTTTCCCAATTTACCAACTATTTACTATTATACATAAAATTTAAATATAATTATTGTTGTTTTTTTTTTAGGAGAAAAGAAATACATTTGTTTAAGAAAATATCTTTCTTTGAGTAAATAACTAGCACCTATGAAAGGTTTATGCATCCTCTATTAAAGTAACTTATATTTCGTTAAACGATTATTCATTAATCTTTATTTTTTTCAGGAACATAACTAATCAGTTACATTCTATGTATGATACAAAACATAATAACTAAAATAAAGTCGGAAAAAACAAATTTCCCTGATACCTGTTAATTAAAATAATACTCAAGTAAATTTACTTGTTTTAAAACGCTTTTGTTAGTTTCATTTGATTTTCACACACTTTATAACGCCAGATTACAATCGATGACCATGCAATGATTTGATAAGTTTGTCTCATTATCCTGAACAGGATCGTCAGGATAAAAAAATTTCATCTCGGAGAGGGACTCTGGGAAATGGCTACCTTATAAAAGGAAGGCAGCAGGCGCGCAAATTACCCATTTTCGGCACGGGGAGGTAGCGAAGAAGAATAAATTATAGTTTGGCAAAACTAAAAAACCCGTTCTAATAGTAAACGGAACTAAAAAGAAAAAAATTATAGTTTAAAAAACTAAAAAACACGCTTTAATAGTTAATTAAACTAAAAAGAAAAAAAAGTGTAAAAAAGCGTAGGGTGCCTTTATGCCATATATTCATACTGACTTTACTTTCAGAAATTATACCGATAAAATATTTATAATAACTGATATCAGACCCACGTTGTTTTCACAATGACATTAATTTTCTTGTTAATCACTTTATTCTCGTCCAAAGGGTTTTTTTAGTTCAGTTTATTATTAAAGCGTGTTTTTCAGTTTTTTAAACTATAGTTTATTAGAATTCCTCCACAAATGAAGACATTGATATTTTATGAAGTTTGAAAACAAAAATCTGTAACATGATTTCGGAAAAAAAAAATGTTAGCAAATCACATCCTCATAAATCAAGTTTCCGTTGTAGCCTTATTTCAAACTTTGTGGAAGGACATCAATCTATCAAAACAGACTACAAGAACACAGTGAAAAGTTAATTATAATTTTGATTGTTTCTTCCTTATTTTTTTTCTTTTAGCTTTATCTATTCGGTAAACCTCTTTACAAATAAAGCTCATTCTACAGACAAGGTACAACTCAATGATCGTAGTTATAAATTTCGTGTTGATCACACCCAACAAAAGGAATAGGTATTTCTTTTAATTTGTCCAAAATATCAAAAAGTGTACCTTGATATACGTGGTTTGCTGACAAAATATCTAATACAGTAGACTTCATTACTGATTATAGACTCATTGACTAACATTCCCAGTCATTTACATTTTTTATAATTTATTAAGTTTCATTACCCGTTTTGGATCTTCTTCTACTTGTCATAAAAGTTTGTAATAGACACATCATTAATATATTGGAATGACTCGCCAGGCCGGGGTCTTCTACCCTTAAGGACTTACTGCCACTTTTATGCATACTGTATATTATTATTATTAACCTATTGGCAATAACTTCCAATTAATATTTTGACTACCTAATTTTGTCCTGGACCTGGGACATAATATGAAAATATGACTTTTCTCATTCAATAAAATTTGTTTCAGTTTTCTAATCCTGTCGCTTTTATTCATTATGTTATTTCTAGACACATTGGTAATTAAATTAATTGAATTTTTCCTACTTTATCAAAATTAATTTGAATTTTCTACCCTTTCCGAAACGCGTTGCTACATTAATTCATAATATATATATTATTTCCATACATCGGGGTAATAGCTCCCTATAAATATTTTGGCTTGCACTACCATCCGAGGGAGTCTACTTGGGGTAAAATATACTTTTTTCTTATTTATTAAAATCTATTTAAGTTATCTACTCTTTAGAGATTCGCTGCGCTTTTTATTAATAGTTGATATTATTTATAGATATGTTGGTAAAAGTATCCTATAAATAGTTTGGCTTGCATTGCCGTCCATGGTGTCTCTACAAGGGATAGAATTTAATAATTTATTTATGTTTTCCTCATTTATTAAAATTTCTTTATCTTCTACACCTTCAGGGGTTCGATTTTATCACACTAGATCCTATTTCTAGACATTTTCAGCAATTAATATTTTACACAAGTCATAAATGTCTTTATCACAAGGATAATTATTAAATGTGCAGTCACTGGACAACGCATCCAAAGCGAAAATTGGAACATTTATGTGAAAACACTACTACAAGTCGAAATTCCGATTAAGAAGTCAGAATTCCGAGATAGAAGTCGGAATTCCGAGTTACAAGTCAGAATTCCGAGATAGAAGTCGGAATTCCGAGATGGAAGTCGGAATTCTGAGTTACAAGTCGGAATTCTGAGATAGAAGTTGAAATTCCGAAATACAAGTCGGAATTCCGAGATAGAAGCCGGAATTCCGAGATAGAAGTCGGAATTCCGAGTTACATGTCAGAATTCCCAGATAGAAGTCGGAATTCCGAGATAGAAGTCGGAATTCCGAGATAGAAGTCGGAATTCCGAGATAGAAGTCGGAATTCCGAGTTAGAAGTCGGAATTTGTTACAAAAATAAAAATACAAAATTGTGGCCCTTCTACGCTACGTTTTCGAAAAATTCACATTTCAGCATGACCTGTACAAAATGGCGTCGAGTGAAGAGTTTTTACGTGTTGAACTGACTTTTCTTTCTGCTAGGGTACTGCTTTTCCTTCGACATAACGAAGATAAAATGAGATTTTAAATTTGGGAAAACTAATCCGACATTTAAGCTCGCGTGGCACAATCCACAAAAACTATCTAATTAAACATGGCAGCCAAATTTGCCCTTCTGCGAAGTTTCAAGGAAAGAGAGTGAACATTTTCAACCGGCGAAATAAATAACCTTCTAGATTAACAAAAAACGAAGTGACCCATCAACTCTCTCACTCTTTCAACTGCATTTTTCGGTGTCGAAGGCACAAATCTCAACAAAATACCTGTTCAAATCTATTCGAACCAGTGTAGTAGTCAATAAATTTAATTACTATGAAAATTGAAATAAGCATAGCCATAATTAAGCCTCAAGTGAACTAAGGAATATGTAGATAAATTAATTTTTATTTAAGTTAAAATATGGAAATTTACAAATATGTTGTAAAAACATAAAAAGGTTGTTACAAACGGAAGTAATAAAAATTGAATTATATTTTTTTAACGGTAAAATACGCGCAATTTGTTTATGTTTATGATCATTGATGTTGAATAATTGTGTAAGTCTAGCGTAAATACTTGATTTTTTATTCAATGTATTTAAAACAATGGCAATACATTATCTGAAAACTTTACCAAGAACTTCCCTCGATATGAATCTCTCATTTTGTTAGAAATATTAAAGTATGACCAAATTTAGTTTCGTACATAATACTTTAATAACACATTATACTGTATTTTCAAACATTTCTATTGGGCCCCAATTTATTCCACCATATTAGATTCGTACCAATTTTTTACCAGTCTTTACCTATGCCACATTTGATTTTTGGATACAACTTAGAATACATTGAATAGGTATTTGTTACACTGATTTTTTAAGACCGCCATTTTGTTCCGTCATGTTGATTTTGTACCAGTTTATCCTTATATTACATTTAATTTTGCTGCAAAATTTAAAGTCTGTATAATAAGAAGATTTTTTTACGTTGATTTTTTAAACATTTTATTTTCCTACCATTTTATTTTGCCATTTTGAATTCGTACCACAACTTTACCAATTTATCTCTATACCATACTTAATGCTTTCACAAAATTTGAAAGTAATTTAATAAGTAGTTTTTAAAGTTGATTTTTTTTAAATTTTATTAGGCCGCCATTTTGTTTTTGCTATCTTGGATTCATAACCAAATGTTACCAGTTCGTTCCTATGTAAAACTTGATTTTTGTGCAAAATTCGAGGCAAATTGGATAATTAAGTTTTTAGTAATAATTGTTTTAACGTTTCACTTGGCTGCCATCTTGTTCCCCAAAATAGTTTCTTACCAAAATATTCCCAGGTCATTTCCATATGTTCCTTAATTTTACAGACAGATAGACCGATAGAATTTAGAAAAAATATTTTTTGCCATCTAGGGACGCTTAAACGTGAAGATATGTAAACCCTGGGAGGGTGTTTTTCTTTTTAATCATTGCAAAATTTTATTTGGATGCTATTTTGTTCCGCAATCTTGCATTTGGACCACAATTTTACTAGTTGATCGTTATACCGCAGTTAATAATTGCACAAAATTAGAAATCAATCCATTAAGTAGTTTTTTCAGGCCGAATTTTTAAATAATTTATCAAGCCGCCATTTTGTTTCATAATACTTGATGTTTGGACAAAATTTTATGTAAATTGGGTAAGTAGTTTTTTAATAATATTTTTTATACATTTCACTTAGCGTCCATTTTGCGGTAATATCTAACATTACCTAGCTAAAATCAATGCAGTAATGGCTTCTTATCTCACGATCGTAGATAAATAAATTAAAATGCACCATTTCTTGAAACTGAGAGTTAAAAAACGTGTTATTATTATGTAGCCTGTTTAAAACCTTTCAACTTTCATCAGAAAAATGTTTTAATAAATTTAATAATAAGGCTTATGAAATAATTTTCACAGATATTAGGCATCTTGTATATATCATCTTTAAAAATTCCATAAAAACTCATTACAGTTTGGTTGAAGTGTAGGAAAGTAATTTTACTTCAGGGTATATAAATCTAAACTAAATTTCTCCTAAATGAGTAATAATATCGATTTAATTATAATTGGGCAATCTTGGCCTCCGTGCTAATAGGGAGTTTCATAATTCATGATTTGGTAATTATAGGCGTAAGCATTAATGTTAAAATAAACCGCTTTAGGATATATATTCGAATTTAATGTAGGCATGAAGGTAAAATGGGAGAAGGGACGCAAAGTATATATATATATATATATATATATATATATATATATATATATATATATATATATATATATATATATATATATATATATATATATATATATATATATATATATATATATATATATATATATATATATATATATGTGTGTTATATGCAATATCATACCATACATTGGCAATCAGCCGCTCACACGAGGTGACATTACGCAATAGCGACGCGACCTGATATTTCGCAGGATGCAACATCAGCAGGAAACACTCTACGTGACTTTACCGTGGGAACATTGCTGATGCTTGCAAATATAATAATATAAATACTCTCGTGAATATAATTTTAAGTTAGTAATAGAAATAGCTAGTAATGCTGTCAGTATGATATTTGAATTTTAATTTAATTATTTTAATATTTTTGTAATTAAGTAAAATTTGTGTTTTATAAATAAAATCATTTTTTTAAAAGTGAATTTTGAAGTTGTCGTGATAACAATTGGCGCGGTCGCTAGGATTCGTCAACGTCAACAGAACAGGAGAACTCCAACTGTGACGGCGGATTCATCCCTTAACGGAAAAAGATCCAACCCTCTCAAGTGAAGAGTCCTCACTCGACGACAGGAACGGAAGGAACACCAAGTGAAGCCCCTGGTTGCCCAAAGTCGAGAACAAGACAATTCATGCATCTTGGAGTGTTCTCGTAAGTAACGAATCATCTCTTTTATTTTTAAAATTGAATTTTGTGTTTTGAAGTGATTTTTGTTGAATTTCTGTTCGAAAATCTGATATTTCCGTGTTAGTTATTGCTTATTTCTTTTATATTGAATAATATTTTAAGAAAAATGCCTGATACACGCTCTCAAACTAGTAGCGCAGCTACTGCCACTGTGGCACAAGATTCAAAAAATACTGTTACTGAAGCTATCGAGCCCTATAAATTATCCGAGATATTTTCCATTATCCCGGAGTTTGAGGGAGATTAAATCTCGTTAGGAACATTTTTAAATGCTTGTGACTGTGCAAATGATATGGCAGTCACAGACCAAAAAAAATTATAAACTCGAGAAACCCTTCTACTTATGCGGACATTAAACAATTACTCACCTTGCATTTTGGCGATACAAGAAACCTCTCCTCACTCATTCAAGACCTGCAACGTCTTAAACATTTATCTAATGAATCTCCCCTAACATTTTTCAATCGTTTGCAAGTACTCCATGCAAAAATGCTTGCAAATATTCAAAAAACTCCTGGTCTAAGTCCTGAACAAAAAAATGCACAGTGTTCCCTTATTGACACAATGGCCCCTAATGCCCTCCTCACAGGATTAGAGCCACGCCTTGGTCAGATTATCAGGGCTCAAATCTTATCGAAGCCCAAATAAGAATTAGACGAGAAATACAATTATTGTATTTCGAAACTCGGAAAAACCTAAACCAGCACTCATCTCAATTAGATCTAACCCTTCGGTCGGGAAAACCCCTTCTCAACCCCAAATGTGTTTCAGTTGCCGACGTTTGGGACATATGGCTAATGAATGCCGCACCCAACAAAATCAAAGCTATTCTAATTTTGGTACAAATTTTCAAAATAGACCTAATTTCCAAAATAATACTAATTTCCAAAGACCAGGTCCTTCCCAAAATCAACCCTTTAACCAACCCAGACCATTTGCTACTTCCCCACAAAATCAGTTATCCCAATTTCGCTCTTCAGGAATGCAAAGGGACCCTAATTTTCAGTCCAATCGACATAGAACCCTTCATATGAACTATAACTCTCAATCCCATAAATATGACCCCGACTAATTTGTAAATGATTCATATGATAACCATTACTGTGATTATAGCCCAGAACAGTCGGATTATTGCGCATATAGTGCAGACAATCAAGGATTTTATGAAAATTTCGAACCAATCCCTGATAACGAAAATTATAAAAAATTTTCTGGGACTCCCGAACCAAAACCATCCCCCGAACAACACAAATCAATCTGTATACCCATTACAAGAAGGCCAGGATCAGATCCAGACTTTCAATCTAGACGACATGAACCCCAATTTACATTTTACAGAACAGAGCTTTCTCTAAATCCCCTAATCGCAGTAAATTCAAAAAATCTGTACTTCATTAACGACGTATCAGACAAATATAAACTGCTAATTGACACTGGAGCGGGTATAACCATTTTCAAAGAAAAAACCGCCGAAAATTTTCTTCAAAGATTACCCGAAAATATAATCATTCAGGGAATCACAAATCAAAAACTTCAAATAACCGAATCCACTCTTGTACCATTTAATGCAGGTGACCCCCATAAGCTTTTTATTTATAATTTGGATTTAGAATTTGATGGAATACTTGGATTATTAGATTTTTTAGAACACTATAAATGTATAATTGATTTAAAATCTAAACAACTTGTAACTAATTTCAAAACAATACCTTTACACAAAACGGGCAACAAACTTGAGAACTTCTCTGAAAAAAATAAAAACTCCCGAAACAAAATACAAACAAAATACAGAAAAAATTTTCAAGTTAAAATGCGACCTTGCTGATACAGATGCCATACTATACGCACAAGAAAAAGAAAAAGTTAGACTGCCTTATGCCCTCGTTAAAATAGACAAAAATGGTGAATTTTTAAAATCAGTCATAAATTCCAATGTCATCCCAAAAGTTATCGACTTTTCTGACCTCCAAATAGAACCTTTACAAGTCCTTGAACCAATCTTTAATTTGAATACTAGCGAACATTGTAAAACAGAACCTATTGATAGAATTCAATTTATAAAAACCCAATTAAGAACCGAACATCTAAACGAAGAGGAACGAGAAAAAATCACTCAGCTTTGCCTTGAATACGCCGACATATTTTACGACGAAAGTGATAAATTAACCGTCACTAACGAAATCAAGCATACCATCGAAACGAATAATGCTAGGCCCATTTACACAAAATCCTATAGGTACCCACGGGTACACAAAGAAGAAGTCAAAAAACAAATTGGAAACATTTTAGATCAAGGTATAATACGCCCATCGGTCTCCCCTTGGTCATCTCCCGTTTGGGTCGTTCCCAAAAAACTTGACGCTTCTGAGAAACAGAAATGTCGTGTCGTTCTCAACTATAGAAAGCTTAATAAGCTTTCTGTAGATGATAAATACCCACTCCCTAACATTTCAGATCTTCTTGACCAGCTTGGCAAATGCCAGTACTTTACCACCCTCGACCTGGCGTCTGAATTTCACCAGATTGAGATTCACCCCGACGACATTCCCAAAACCGCTTTCTCTGTCGAAAATGACCATAACGAATTCGTTCGTATGTCATTTGGGCTTAAGAATGCACCGTCCACCTTCCAGCGCGTCATTTACAATATCTTGTTGGACATTCAAAATGAACGTTGCCTAGTTTATATGGATGATATAATCATCTACTCGCCTACCATTCACACCCATATGGACCGACTAAAGGAAATATTCAAACGACTTGGCAAGGCTAATCTAAAAATTCAGCCAGACAAGTGCGAATTTCTGCTCAAGGAAGTTGCATACCTCGGGCACCTCGCAACCAAAGATGGTGTAAAGCCGAATCCAGCGAAAGTCGAATGTATTCAAAATTTTCCTCCACCCAAAAATCACAATGACATTAAATCTTTTCTAGGACTCGCAGGCTACTACCGACGTTTTATTCCTAACTTCGCTAAAATGTCAAAGCCTTTTACAAAACTTCTTCAGAAGGATGCCGAATTCCTTTTCGACGCTGAATGCAAGACTTCCTTTGAAACCATAAAGCAAGCCCTTATGTCTGACCCTATATTGATATACCCTGACTTCGAAGAACCCTTCATTCTAACAATCGACCCCAGCGCATTCGCTATCGGCGCAGTTCTCTCGCAAGGACCAGTAGGAAGAGACCTCCCTATAGCTTATGCATCCCGAACCCTTTGCAATACCGAATCTAAATATTCTACTATCGAACGAGAAGCGGTAGCAATCGTTTGGGCTTCCGGCCATATCTCTTTGGTAGCAAATTTACCTTGATAACAGACCATAGACCGCTAACATGGCTCTTTTCTGTAAAAGATCCAGGGAGTAGGCTAGCAAGATAGCGCTTAACACTCGAAGGTTACAATTATAAGATCGAATACAAACCTGGCAAAATAAACAAGCATGCAGATACACTCTCAAGACTTAAGATAAACTATTTTGAAGAATGCGCAAAACTACAAACTAAGATAAACGTTTATGCCACCAATGACGAAGAAACCGAACCTGACGAAACAGCAGAAAATAGTACTGAAGACGAAGATCAGGAAATACACGAAGACTACAACAAATTTGCAGAGTTGTACAAAAGCAGATCCCTCATAGACTATTCAAAAGTAGAGATAGCGAATACACAACTACTAGATAAATCGAACAAAGAAATAGTCACCTTCTTTTGGAAAGACAAATTGCAAGAAGTGCACCACGAAATCATTGATGATATATTCGAAGAAAATTAACGACTTTAAAGGCGCAAGAATCCACATATTGAACAGTAAAGCTATAAGACATAGGAAATACTACATAATACCTCTACCTTTCGACCCCGAAATCGTGGCCCAACATCTCTTTAACGTCCTATTCAAAGCCAAAAACGATTTTAAAGAATCAAGCGTATATTGCGTGGAAAATAATGTGGAACTGCCTATTTTAGAAATGCTATCTTACATCTTAGCAGATAAAGATGTAAAATTCAAAATATGTCAAGATCTCATCCGAACGCCAGATGAAGAAGAACGACCACAAATACTAGACCATTACCATCGAGGAAAGTTAAACCTTCACAGAGGTATAAACGAAACCGTTAGGCGTATAAAAGTAAAATACAACTGGCCTAACTTAGTGAATGGCGTCGAGAAACTAATAAAGTGTTGCGAAACTTGCCAAAAGGTAAAAATTTGCCGAAAAAATCTTAATAGACCATTAGTTATAACAGAAACACCAAAGACGACATTCGAAAGAGTAAATATAAACCTTTTCGAAAATCCTACAAGAAAACATGCTCTTACAATAAGAGACGAGTTAACGAAATTTACTCAAGCCTATCCGCTTTCAGGCAAATTAGCGAAATCAGTCGTCAACACCCTTTTAGTGTTCTTCCAACACTATGGTACACCCCTTAGGATCCATTGCGACTATGGGCGTGAGTTCAATAACTCCCTTCTAAAAGACCTCTGTTACCTCTTCGATATAAAAATGTCCTTTTTAAGTGTTAGCCACCCGCAATCTAATGGCTCAGTTGAAAGATTTCACGCAACACTTTCCGAAAAATTAGAACCAATCTCGTCGAGAACCCAGACGAACATCCGTTTAACGTCCTCCCATATGCCGTTATCTGCTACAATAACACGCAAAAGAAAACACACGGATTTACACCCTACGAACTGCTATTCGGGCATACATCTAGTAGACCACCCGAAACCCTGTACAACCAAAAAGGACTAATATCAAAATACGTACGAGACATGAACAATAAAATGAACTATCTTTACAAACTTACAAGACGAAAGACCGAAAACCAAAAAGAAAAAGCTAAAATAAGATTCGAACAATCTGTTTCGAAAAACCCATATGAATATAACATTGGAGATAAAGTATACGTAAAAAAATCGCAAATAAGAACGAAAGCCAAAAACCTTTTCAACGGACCTTTTGAAATTACCGAAATTTTCCAAAATTCAGCCACTCTCCTAAATCTCCAAACAAATCAAACTTCTAAATTTAATTTCGATAAGCTAAAGCCGTATTCTGAATAGATCTTCTTCTTTTCAGATTCTCCTGGCTGATCGTAGCCTCCCTTTCGCAATACTCCATCACACCCATTAATAATACTGTAGGAATATTCCTCCATGAAGAAGGAACCATTAAAATTTCTAAAAATAAATGGACGCTTCTTGTCTACAAAGAACTTCAACCCATAAAAGACGCAATAGTCAAAAATGATAAAATCTTAGAAAATCTTTTGAATACCTTTATATCTGCAGAAACACCCCTCATTCAAAGGAGAAATCCAAACTCATGTTAGTCTTCTATGCCAAATCTCCGATTCGGTAAACAGTCAAATACAGAGAAACAATAGCCGATACCCAAAATTATCCCGAACACCGATCAAAACGTGGACTTCTTAATGGCTTAGGAACAGTTTGGAAAATGTTAAGGCAATCTGGACGCCTCAGATGGCGAATACTATAACCAATGTATTGAGAAAATTACTCACGACGAACTACACATTGAGACCCTAATGAAAAACCAAATATCTGTAACCACATCGGTTATTAAGAGCTTTAACAACACTTTACAAAAACTACAAATAGACGAGGAGACATTTAACGACAACGTAGAAAATATTCAAAAAGCAATTCTAGACATCAGTGACACTGTTGCCTTCTACCAAGCTAAGGTAAATGTTTTAGATTTATGCGAATCACTAATGGAAAGTTACGCTTTTATAGAAAACTATCTTAATGACATCCTTAACGCTATAACATTTGCATGCCTTAAAATATTACATAGTTCAATATTAACACTAGATTTGATTTGCTCTCTAAGACAAATCTCTCAAGCTCTTCATAAAAATAATTTACCCCTACCGGTCTATTCCGATAGCATTGCTAAATATATAGATATCATCGAATTAGAAGCCTATCAATCCGAATCTAAAATAATATTTGCTCTTACAATTCCGTTAGTAGAACCTGAAACTTACACTTTATAACATATTTATCCAATTCCCATATCAGATGATCGAACAGGGTTTCATCACATCATTTCTACTACCCAAAAATATGTCGCTAGAGATGATGATTCGATGCTATACGTTTCACTCCCAAGTTTGTACAATTGTAAATCTCTTGGGTTAAATCAGAAAATCCGTTCCAACGTACTTCCGCACCCAATAGACACTGATTCCATCTGCGAGGCTCAACTCTTAAACCAATTAAGCCACCAGCTACCGAGAACCTGCCAATCAAATCTGTTGCTTGCACGAGAATACAATGTTCAGGGAATTGACCAAAACCTTTGGTTAATTTGCATCTCCAACCTACTGCCAATCGCCGTCTAGTGTGAGAGAAAAGAAGCTACCACCAAGGTCATTAATACTAACAGTCTTTTACAATTACGACCTGAATGCAACGCATTTGTAGGAAGTACCAGAGTGCATGCCCTACGCACTGTCGACAACTATCAGAATGTGACTTACCGCAGCCATCCTATGAAATTCCGTACAAGTGCTGCGAATATCTTCCAGAAAAACCTCAAGTAGCTATCAAACCACTAAAGCTTAACAAGTTGGATATCGGAGAGTTGAACATAGCCCAACACAAACTCGATCAATATTCCGAGGAACTTGACAAGATCATCAACCAGCCATTTATCAGCAAACACCTGCCCTGGTTCACAGTAACTACGATAGTGTTCATCGTTCTCTTAGTCTCCACCTACGTCATCTGCAAATGTCGACGCAAGAAGCTGCCGATGATCACCATGAGCTCACCTAACGATGACTCGCCCCCAGCTCCGAAGCCTTTGAACCGGAGACACACGAGGTTGAGCAGTATTCTTCCCAGGAGAAGACCTAGCCTCCACTTAAACTCATCTATGAAAGAAGAAATGGAACTCCAAAACGAAGCATAAAAGTTGCCCCATCTCCCCAACTTTTTACTTAAAGGGGGAGTTGTTGTATGCAATATCATACAATACATTGACCTGATTGCCGGTCACACGAGGTGACATTACGCAATAGCGACGCGACCTGATATTTCGCAGGATGCAACATCAGCAGGAAACACTCTACGTGACTTTACCGTGGGAACATTGCGGATGCTTGCAAATATAATAATATAAATACTCTTGTGAATATAACTTTAAGTTAGTAATAGAAATAGCTAGTTATGCTGTCAGAAATAGCTAGTAATGCTGACCGTTTGATATTTTAATTTTAATTTAATTATTTTAATATCTTAATATTTTTGAAATTAGATAAAATTTGTGTTTTATAAATAAAATCATTTTTAAAAAGTGAATTTTGAAGTTATCGTGATAACATATATATATATATATATGATCAAATAAAAGACAGTATCCGGGCTGATGTTGTAAACATTATTTCAAATCACAAATCAAAAGTTAGCCAAAATAAAATAAAAACTAATAAAATGCAAAAAAATATCCAAAAAAAATTAAACAAAGCTAAACAGTTTATTAAAGCTAATCCACAAATAACGATTTTACAACCTGACAAAAGTAACAAAACTGTGGTCATGAATTCAACAGACTATGATACAAAAATAAATGAACTTTTAAATGACGCAAAAACATATAAAAAATTAAGATCTGACCCCACAAACACATTTCAAGTGAAAAATAACAACTTTATAAAAAAATTAGTAAACAAAAAATTACTTAGTGAGCTAGAAGCAAAAAAATTAATAATTCACAATGCAACAGCACCAAAATTATATGGCTTACCAAAACTACACAAACCTGGAATACCCCTTCGACCAATCATTTCGTGTATTCAGGCCCCGTTTTACAATTTGTCTAGGTATCTGTCGAAATGTTTATCAAACGTTACTGGTAGAAACGATTATTATATAAAAGATTCCTTTTCTTTCAAAAAGTTTATCGACACTGTAAATATTCCAGACAATCACCAACTTATCTCTCTGGATGTAATTTCATTATATACAAACATTCCAAATGATTTAGTATCGGAAATTATTCAACACAAATGGCCGTTAATTAAAGAACATACTACTCTCTCCTGCAACGAATTTATAGAATCAATAAATTTAACATTAAATAATAACTATTTTCAATATAAAATTAACTTTTACCAGCAGCTTGACGGCTGTGCCATGGGATCCCCAATATCGTCCACCATAGCACAATTAGTAATGGAACATTTGGAAGAACAAGTCATTAAACACTTAGATTTTGAAATTGTTTTTTTCAACCGGTTTGTGGATGATTGTCTCACCACTGTCCCGTCAAATAAAATTCAAGACCTTATTAACAAATTTAATAGCTTTCATCCGAAATTACAATTTACCTTTGAATTAGAAGATAATAACGAAATTAATTTTCTTGATTTAACCTTAATAAAGGTCCAAAATAAGATCAAAACCAAATGGTTTACAAAAAAAACTTGTTCAGGTCGTTACTTAAATTTTAATTCCCACCACCCAAAATCTCAAAAAAACAGTGTTATAATTGGACTAACTGATAGAGCTATTGCTCTCACTTCTCCAGAATTTCGACCAGATGCTCTAAAAAAAGTTCAAGACATCCTAGAAAAAAATCATTTTCCTTTAAAACAAATAAAACGCATTTTTAAACAACGAACATATAAATTCTATAATAGCAGAGTACAGAATAACAAACAAAAGAGTACAAGAAACACTAGATTCATTTCAATGCCATACACAGATGGTTTGTCAGAAAAATTAAAATACACATTATCTAAATATGACATAATTATATGCCATAAATCACACAATTTATTAACAAACCTATACACCCCTCTAAAGAGTGAAATTCCAAAAAAGAAAAGATCGAATGTTATTTATTCTGTACCCTGCATAAATTGTCCAAAAAAGTACATAGGCATGACAACGCAGTATTTAGAAAATCGTTTAAACGGCCATAAATATACAAAGAACGCATCTACTGCCTTACATAAACACGAAAAAAGCGAAAATCATGAATTTAACTTTGCTGAAACAAAAATTTTATGTCAAGATCAAAATTATCATAAATTAGCTTTCAAGGAAATGTATCAAATAAAGAAAGAACCTAATGTAGTAAATGATAAGAAGGACATTCAGAATCTAAGTCAAATTTATCATAACTTAATTAAATAAATATATAAAATTAACTGATATACACTAAATAATATAAAAAAAAAAAAACAAAATTTTTAATAACAACTTTCCAACATTATAATTTACAATTTGAACAACACTTGTAAACATCGGAGTTCTAAATGTTTTCAACCATCCACTATATAAAATAAAATATATACGTTTTTAATAATTGAAAGAATAAAAACATGGCAAGAAAATAGGTTTTTATAAATTGGAATTTATGATTTTATTGTCCATCGGTTAGAAACATTAAAAATGCTCACCTGAATTGTTGCTATTTCCAAGGTATAGTACATATATTTATTTTAACTTAAAGAACTTTTACCTATAAATGTCTTATTTTATTATGAGTTTTGAATGTATAAATTATTATGTAACAAGGTTTATAAATGTTGTTTGTTGTGTACATTGTAAACATTTTAACGCACTGTAATTTAAAAAATGTTCTAGTTTTATCTGTTCATAAAATTTTTAGATGAAATAAAATAAAAAGCTCTTGAAAAAGCTTCCAAACAAGAAGCGAAACGTCGAGCTAGTGGAGGAAAAAAAAAAAAAAATTTACCATTAATTTCACCAAACCTATACCCAAGAAAGAAAATAAATTCATTATATATATATATATATATATATATATATATATATATATATATATATGTATCAATATATCAACTGTATATATATATATATATATATATCAATATATCAACTGTTTTTGGTAAATTGAATAAAACTAGTTTTTGTTGATTCGTGGCAATCTTGACATTAATAATTTTGATTTTTCTTTGAGGTAATTCGTTATACTCTTCATCAAAGTTTAATTTACATAGAATACTGTCTCCTTCAGGCCAGTACTTGAGTGCCCTTAAATCGACCACTTTAGGATCGCCTGGCTTTTTGCCAGGTCTTATAGACGAGTACACTATATTTTGTTTTTTATTGTAATTATTAAAAATCTGGAAGTTCACAAGGTTGGCTTCATACTTTTCAGATTAGCGGCTCTCACAGGTTTTTACATAATCACTCGGTAAGAATATTTTTTGTTTTTATTTTTTTTTTTGATGCTCTCATGAGCACTGTCACACTTCATTTGAGTGTGACCTTTTACGAGAAATGTGTATTCAATAGAAACTTTAATTTCTGCTGATAAGGACAGAAGGGCATTTGCCATGCTATTGTTTCGGTTCTGGTAGGAACAGCCATCTAAATAAATTATTATGGGTTTGCCATCATTAAGGTATCTTTTGATATAGTCAACAACAAAGGAGACAAATGTAGAGGCTTGAACGTCAGCATGGATTTCGTCAGACCAATAGCAAGTGCAGTGCCTAGTAGCCACATTATAGATAGCAAAGTTGATGAAACACATTTTAGTTTTGAAGTATATAGAGCTAGCCGTTAACGACGGCCACACATTCACAGCCTGAAGATCCATAGTATGTGTATTTCGCCTTTTAGACCTTGTTTCTGATGTTTGGTCATTTCCTCGCTTGCTCTTTCTCTTTGTATCTACTGCTTATTCCAGTCGTTTTTCGATCAGTTTTTTTCTTTATACTAGCAGCATGTATCACATCTATCTTTTTTTGGTTGCAAGATGCTAATGTCTAGTTTATTTAACATTGATGTGAAAGGATTCTGACTCATCACATTTTCTTAATTTACATTACAACTTTCTATGTAAACTTTATACACTTCTTTCGTGTTGGAAAAAGATTATTCTAGATGTGATGTTTCTTAAACTTATTCGGTTCTCTATCTGACAAATTACCTATTTTTGGTTTTTCTTTCTTCTCGAAACTTATATGGTATAAGTTTTTTTTTGCTGTTTTTTTTACCAAGTTAGAGACCTAGCATTCTTTCAAACTAAAAGTAGATTGAAACACTTTTTTATATACGGGGACCATTTTTAGACTATACTTCAAAGTCCCAGTTCCACGAATATTTTGATGCTTGGATATTTTTCTTTCTTTTGGTTCTATTTAGTGACCAGAGTACAAAGAAGCATTTGTCTTTGAGCCCAATTAAGCTCCTGCCATAATTTTGTAAATATTTCTTCCCGTTATCTGTTGTCTATATCCAAACATTTTCCTTTTCTTTTGCGATTTGACAAAATTTTAAAATTTAGCAAAATCTGTCAAATTATTTTTTTAAATTTTACCAAGGATTGTATTAGTATAGCAAATAAAAAATAAAAAATGTTTTTCTAAATTTTCGGAATATTTGAATTTTTGAAAAATTCGCAGTCCTATTTTACACTCGGTACAAAAGCACTTTAATATGTTAAACGCAAGGTTTGCCGATTTTTTGTTTCTATTACATACGCTGGCACCAAAAGATTTCGTACCATATAAATAATAAACCTAAGAAAATTTAGTTTTGCATTTGTAGTTTCCTCCTCAGTATCCTATTTGTATTCGTAGAATTGAGTTGACTCAATTTTTAGGATTATTGTTGTTTAAGATATATATAGATATTAATGTAGCATATGAAAATCTAATGGGCGAATTTAAGATATTACCTGTTAGTGATAGAAAAAATGTTTCTGATTTGGGTATGCTTTTTAGCATTTTTTGGGAAATTGCATTACTCTCAGAATAAGTGAAAAAATTGAGTTTGATACTGTAAATAGGGCAATTCGCCATATTGAGCTTTTTGTATGCCCTTTAGAAATACAAACTACATTCTAAATTCACCTTTATATGGAATGGTTAATTAATTGAATAGTTATTTTAATAATACGACTTATTTCAAATTGTCCCTAAACACTTTTAATTTTAAAATTAATTTAAGTTTTCTTAATAATATATACATTAATTTAGTTAGAATGTTACTTATTTTTATTTTTTATAACTCTATCAAGTATGTTTTAGTTCTAATAAAGAGAGTTCTAGTTTTAATGAAGAGAGTGCTTTAGTGGATTCTAAACCCTATGAGTAGTTATAATAGGGGAGCGCCTCCTCCTCCTCCTCTTCCTCTCTCTCATGTCCCTCATTCTTAACTTCCTCCCCTTTTATTCTCATTCGCATCATATTTTTTAATTTTTTCTCTTTGTTCTCCCACATTTGATTTTGCATTCTTAAGTCTTATAAATAGGTGCATCAAGATCATTTTAGTATGTTAAGGTACGAGTGACCGTTAAAAGAAAAAAATCTGTTGAATAAATCTATTAATAATAATATTAAAATAAAATGAGTGAATCAGTTGGAGAAAGAAATCGATCCATTCCGCTTCAGACAATTAGCCTCGAAGAAATTATACCAGGAGTTCAAGAAGAAAATATACCATTAGTTCGAGAAGAAAATAATGGGATTGTTTTAAAAAATTTGAATAAAACTGAGAGCGAAGAGAAAAAAGTGTTTTGTGCTATTTGTTTTGAAATAATCGAATATTATGATTCATGTAGACCAAATACATGTTCCCACATTTTTTGTTTAAAATGTATTTTAAGATGGAATGATGAAAATGGTTGTTCTATAATGGTAAACAATTGTCCTGTATGTCGCACTAGATATTACTATTTGGTACAAATCTTCAAAGATGTAATTAGACATCATTTTGTTGTAATTTTAAAAAGAGGATAATATTTTTTATAATTTGTGTTTGTGAAAACTCTGGTAACAAATAATTTTGTAAAAAAAAGTAAATGTAAATATATATAATAATTGACACACATTTTTTCCTTTTCCTATATTGAAACGACAACAATGATCTAACAAGTTTTTTAATACATACTAATTTTCACATTACATAACAAAACAATTGTTATGGGTTTACACAAAAAGTGCCACGCCCTAAAATGGCACCACTTTTGCAAATGGAAGCTTAAATTTTCTTATGGGAATTTACATGTGAAAATGACGGTTTTGATTGTCGGACCGGCATAGCCTAATCTACTACTTTTTAATTATACTAATAATATTAATATAATTTGCATCAAGTATGAAAAAACTCAATTGAATACAGAAACAAGCGTTAACAAAATGTTATGCTAATATATGAGTGCTTCTAGTGGCAGTTGACATAATCGACACTTTTTTTTTACATATGATTAGCTATTTCATTTACAAATACAGTGTCAGATGTTAGAATAAAAAGAAGTATTTTGCATATAGCAATGAAAATATATAACCGCTTATAGTAACAGTTGACATTTTTTAAAATTAATATTGTTGACGTATTCTACATATTATCTTTACAATTTATGTTTAAAATTAATATTTTTGATATAATCTACCCATTACGTTTATAACCTATATTTAAAATTAATATTGTTGAAATAATCTACCCATCACCTTTACAAACTATGTTTATTATTAATATTTAACAACATAATCTTCTATCTCTTTTTTTTCATTTTTATTGCAGTAAAAGCAAGCATGTTCAGGAATTAGTAGAAAAAGATGTATCCTACAAATAGCACAATGTAAATCAGAAGCACTAACAACATAAGCTCTTTTGTAGTGGCAGCTCACATGATCGGACTCCCCTCTCCGTAAATATCTCATGTGAATTGCACTACAAGGAAGGCAAATAGCAAATGTTCCTAGTCTTCGACTTTCAATTTTAGAGTAGCTTTGTATAACACATACATCTTTTTCTTCAAAATTATTAAATAATTCACTAGCCCTAAACTTGCTTACTTTTACGTCAGCCTCGGTTCCTAAATTTAGCAGTTGTCCATCCATGTCCACTCCTTCGTCAATTTCCTGATCATCTTCCTCCATCTCTTCTTCTTCCTCCTCAATATAATTAATGTCGATGTTACATAAGAATGATCTTCTAACAAGCCTAGATGATTTGTCCAAAAATGAATGTTTATAAGTGATGGAATCGCCTTCCAAGTTAATAAAAATTTCTTTTCTTTCTTCAATTTGAGCGGCGTTCTCCACATTATTTTCTTCAATTTGGTCAGCGTTTCCAATCATATTTTCTGCCATCGTTAGGAGCTTTAGATTTAGATAGATATATTTGATAAAAAACAATTTTGGTTATAGCTTATAAAATAATATCGACAACTGATATTACAGCGAATGATACTGTATGATCGTCGAGTGGATGTTCTTAAGTATATATCCCATCAACCACCACTTTTACTACCTGCAATACTTAAGTTTTTTTTTTTTTTTTTTTTTTTTGCTGTCCCTTTCTCTGTCAGTTTCCTCGGGGGGGGGGGGGGGGAGAAGGGGGGGCAAGGGGGGCTTCGCCCCCCTTAAACCCCCCTCACCCTCACCTTATCTTCTTTCTCTCCCTTCCTTCTTTCTCTTTTTTATATGTTTCTCCTTTTTCCTTCCTTCTCCTTTTTCCTTCCTTCTTCTTTTTCTTTCCTTCTCCTTTTTTCTTTTCTTCTTTTTTAATCTAACCTAACCTAACCTAACCTAACCTAACCTAACCTAACCTAACATAACCTAACCTAACTTAACTTAACCTGAAGAGGGTAGCCCGAAATTGGGGAACCGGGATTTTAGTCTCGGAAATTCAGGGGTCCGGGGGGGGGGGGGGGGGAGGGGGGTAAGGTTGTTGATCGGCTTGGGAAAGTGGTTTTTAGAGATTGTCGTTCAACTTTAAGTAGGACACATGTGATTAACTTTTGCATATAAAATCGCCTCAGCGAAGAGACGAATGCAATTGATTTCTGCATTCACACTGTGCAGAGCTCGCGAGTTTTCTGGTGTTTACATTGTGTCTATTTGGTAAATTTTTATTTTTATTTCTAACATTTTTATTTGGCAAGATTTAATTCTTATATATATTGGTGACATTTTTATGTACATTTGTGGCATTTTTATTGTTATTACGATTTTTTTCATAATGGACAATTTTTTGGCATCGAGTAGCAAAATAATTGACAATGACTTTGACTTATACACATGTACTCAAATGCAGAATTTTGCAATCCAACAAAACAATGAAACAGACGTATTTACAACTAGTCAACAACAAACTAGTCAGGACTTGAATGAAATTATTTACAATAGCCAAGTTCAGAATAATGCCAACAAACACAACAACGAAAAATATTTATTTACAGCTACTCAACAACAAACTCTTGACGATCTTAATGGCATTATTGACAACAAAACGGACTTAATTACAACAAAAACTAAACAAACTCTTGAAGAACTGAATGACATTGACGAAACTCAAAATTCTAGCTATGAGGATATTGTTTGTTTTCAAAAATCTAATCCAAATTATTTAACATTAAAATCGCCAATTAATTCTCCGAGACCAATTTGCTCTCCCTTTTTGTTTAGTGAAAATTCTGATTCTGAAGAAGAACAAATTGATCAAAATTTAAGTTTGGCTATTTGTCCTAATAATTCACCATATGATATTGTAAATTCTGATTCGCAAGAAAAACAAATTGATCAAAATTTAAGTTCGGCTATATCTTCTATTAATTCACCATATGCTATTGTAAATTCTGATCCGCAAGAAAAACAAATTGATGCAAATTTGACTTCGGATATTTCTCCTAATAATTCACCAATTGAACAAAATTCAATTTCGAAACCATCATTTATCATTAAAAAAAAATTTAAAATTAATAAAAAAAATAAAAAACAAATAGCAAACCTTAAGTGTCTGGGTTTCGCTATTCAAAATTTAACTAATTTGATCACAATTAAAAAGGGAGACGAAAGTACGGTGAATTATGTTAAACAGGCCTTTGTCAAATTAGTTGACTCATTTGAAGAAATGGATTCATAAAGTCAATTAATTTCTATTGTTTTTTTCAAAATTTGACTATAACTAAACAAAAATGCACAATATTAATTTTATTATTATACAAAGAACTTCAAAAATGCAATTGCTTTTTTCAAAATTTGACTATAACTAAATAGAATTGCACAATATTAATTTTATTATTATTATTATGCAGAAAACTTCAGAAATGCATAAGTGTGTAACATGTAATAAAGTCTTTACTAGAAAGGATAATTTACTGCGACATATTAAAAAACATGTTAACGGAAATTCCACAAAACTCAACAGTTGGTTGAAAAAACCAAAGCTTGTTAAAGGTAAGAACATTTTATTTTTCATGTCATATTTTGTAAAATATTTTTTTCTTAATTTATATAGATTCTACAAATATTGTAAAATATTGTAAAGAATGCAAGAAAAATATAAACCAAAGTCTATGGGGTGGACATCTTCGATCTAGTGTGCACAAGAACAATTCCAAAATAGGCTTGGAGGAAGGTGTTGAAATTATCAAGTCAGCATTCAGGGAACGAATAATATCTTATAGGATTTCCTCACACCAAAACTTCATAAATGTGAAAGAATATTTTCAACATTTGGAATACAAAATTGCACATCTAATAGATCAAGAACTGCAGAAACATAAATGTATCAAGCTAAATATGGAACTGTTCGGTTTCTATTTTAACCCCAGCAGCGACAGCTATGATGTCAAATCTTTTAATGCGCCGTTCCAAGTCATTTGCCAGGGATATCAGAAAAAAGAACTGTTAGAGCAAATCTGCACCATTATTGACCAGAAAGCTGACGAATTTGCAGAAAGAGATTCAGGTAAAGAATTTATTTTCGATTTTACAACAGCAACAAAAAAAGTAATTTTTTAATTTTTACGTTGCAGGATGGGCTTTGATGAATTTACTTCATTTGGAAATTAATGTTAACAAGCACAATCCGCTGAGAGCCTCATCTTTTATCGAACTTCCTCAAGAGATCAAGAGACGTCAAGCTGTGATCAACATTAGGAATGATGACAACTTTTGCTTCGCCTGGGCAGTTGTGTCTGCTCTTCACCAACCACGCGGATTAGATTTTGAAACTTCATCCTACCCACACTACTCTTCTGTTTTGGATATGTCAGGTATAGAATTTCCAATGTTGCTAAAGAACATTAAGATTTTTGAAGAAAAAAATAACATTTCTATTAATGTATATGGATTAGAAATTATAAATCCTAAAAAGGGGTATGAAGTAATTGGTCCACTTTATTATTCATCGAATAAAAAAAATCAACATGTCAATTTATTGTTAATAAGTGATGATGATGAAAAAACTTTTCATTATTGCTATATTAAAGATTTATCAAAACTAGTTTCTGCACAAATTTCTAAACATCACGGAAAAAAATATATTTGCGATGGTTGTTTACAATATTTCCCTACAGAAGAAAATTTATTACAACACAATAGCTATGATTGTGATCATTTACGAATTAACCTACCTTCTAAAGAATTAATAAAAGATAAGTTTGGAAACTATTCATATGATAATATTTTGAAATTTGTAAATTATCATAAACAAATGAAAGTTCCTTTCGTGGTGTATGCAGATTTTGAATGCATTTTAAAGCCTTTAAATAATGACAATGTTGATAAAAATCCTAATACTTCATACACCTTAAAACAATATGAACATATTCCACATTCATTTGCCTATTACATTAAATGTTCCTTCGACGATAATTATTCTAAATTTGAAAAATATAGAGGTCAAAATTGTGATACATTATTTATAAATTCTTTAGAAAGAGATGTGTATAACATATACAATAAATATTTAAAGGCTCCTAAAAAAATGATCCCTTTGAACGAACTGGACAAAATTTATCATAACTATGAAAAAGTTTGTCATATTTGTAATAAACCTCTTTTAAATGACAGGGTTGCAGATCATTGTCATATAACCGGTCTTTATAGAGGTCCAGCTCATTCACTCTGCAACATAAATTACAGAATACCTAACTTTATTCCAGTTATATTGCATAATTTGCGTAATTATGATTCTCATCTATTTCTTAAAAAATTATGCTTAAACAAAGAACAACTAACAGTTATCGCACAAAACAAGGAAAAATATATTTCATTTGAAAAGCTTATTCATGTGGATAACTATTTTGATAAAAAGACACAAAAGGCTAAGAAAAAAAATATATCATTAAGGTTTATTGATTCTTTTCAATTTCTATCCCATTCTTTATCAAAACTCTCTGAAAGCTTAAAAGATGAACAATGTAAGGAAATAAAAAAAATTTTCAATGATGAAGAAAGATTTAAACTTATTCGGCAAAAAGGTGTATTTCCTTACAGTTATATTGATGATTATTTAAAATTAGAAGAAACAACTTTACCTCAGAAAGACCAATTTTATAATACTTTAACGGATGAGCACATCAGTGATGCAGAATACCAAAGAGCTGTAAAGGTTTGGCAATTGTTTAAATGTGAATCTCTTGGTCAATACTCCGACGTTTACTTACTCTCTGATACTTTACTTTTGGCAGATATTTTTGAAAATTTTAGAAGCACTTGTTTATCCACATATAAGCTCGATCCAGCTCATTTTTACACTTTTCCAGGTTTATCCTGGGAGGCGTGTTTGCGTTATACTGGAATAGAGTTAGAATTGTTAACTGATCCAGATATGATACACTTTTTCAAAAAAAGCGTTCGCGGTGGTGTGAGCTCTTGCATTTGTAGAAAATCTGAAGCTAATAACCCATTTCTTTTAAATTTTGATCCTTTAAAGCCAACTAAATACATAATTTATTATGATGCAACAAATTTGTATGGTTATGCAATGTCACAGCACATTCCAACGGGAGATTTTGTTTGGTTAACAGATAAAGAAATCAATGATTTAAATATTATGAATATTTCTAAAAAATCTAATAAGGGATATGTTTTAGAAGTTGATTTAGAATATCCTACAAGTCTACATTCCTATCATAACGATTTTCCGTTTTGTCCAGAAAACTTTAAACCGCCAAATTCTAAATGCATAAAATTAATACCCAATTTAAATGATAAATCAAAATATGTTATTCACTATCAATTATTAAAACAATGTTTGGAACATGGACTCAAGTTAACTAAAGTTCATAGAGTTTTACAGTTTTCTCAATCTGATTGGTTGAAAAAATATATAGACTTGAATTCAAGATTAAGAAATGATTCAAAGAATGAATTTGATCGTAATACTTACAAGTTGGCAAATAATAGTATTTATGGCAAGACTATGGAAAATGTTGATAGGAGAATTGACGTAAGACTTGTTACAGAGTGGGAAAAAATAGAAGAAAAGATGGTGCTGAGAATTTAATTGCAAAACCATATTTCAAGGACTTAACAATATTTTCTGAAAACTTGGTAGCTATTCAAATGCAAAAGATTCAAGTTACTTACAATAAACCAATATATGTAGGCTTCTCAATATTAGATATATCTAAAACTGTCATGTATGATTTCTTTTATAATTTTTTAAAACCTCTTTATCAGGAAAATATTTCACTTTTATACACCGATACCGATTCGTTCATTTTAGAAGTCACAACTCCAAATATTTATTCTGACATGATAAAAAATATTCACAAATTTGACACATCTAATTATGAATTTAATAATATTCATGAAATGCCTATTACAAAGTCAGTTATAGGAAAATTCAAAGATGAATATGCTGGTGAACCCATTACTGCTTTCTTTGGTACTGGAGCAAAAGCATATTGTATTAAAACGGAAAACAGTTTAACAAAAAAAGCAAAAGGTGTTAAAAAAAGTGCAATTAAAAAGCAGTTGGATTTTATTCATTATAAAGATGTTGTTGAAAATCATTCTAAAACCTTTTGTTCAATGTATGTTTTTCGATCTAGACAACATACAATTTTTACAGAGTTAATTAATAAATTGGCTTTGAGTTCCGAAGATGATAAGCGGTATAAAATTCCCTATAGTTTTAATACATTAGCTTGGGGACACCAAGATATTGCTTTGTATCAATGGAATGCAGAACATGAAGATTTAGATATATTTATGTAGATATTATAAGGTATTTAAATTTGTTGTTTTTGAAACCAAAGTTAGTCTTCATAAGTCTTTCACAAAATGTGCTTAGAAACTTTTGACAAAGATATTGATAACAGTTATTTTAAAACATATGAAAAACGACTTTCCACTTTTAAAAAATGGAAAGGAAAATTGAGACCAGAAGTGTTAGCTGGAGCTGGCTTTTACTATACTTCAATCAATGATATTTGTAAATGTTTTTATTGTGGTATTGAAATTTTTGATTGGTTAAGTTATGATGATCCTATTGTGGAGCATAAGAAATTTGCTAGGAATTGTGATTTAAATAACTGTTTATGGAAAAATAGGAATCGAATAATTGTAACCATTCAAAATAAGTCTTCAAGCTACACATTTTATATAGTATTATTAATATCCTTATTTATGAACTTTTACATATATTTAAATTAAGTATTTTATTGTTATTTTTTTACAACTGCTTTTGCTTTCGTGGTGAAAGTATCTGCTTAATGTTAATAAATTTGGAATATAATTATTAATTTGTTTTAATGACTATCAGTAGATCTCAATTTATTCTTCTTTATTTTATTTTCCAAAATGTTTTTTATGTTCATCATCCCCCTGGCGTAACACAGTGTGAAATATGTTTTTCTAATAAAACAGACGTCACTCTAAGTAAATATTGTAAATTTATGAAAATTGGATTAATTAACAATAGTACAATTAGTTGGATGGAACGAATAAATGGAAATGAAAATGCAAGTAAATTTTTTAAAATTTTGTATCATTATCCAAATCGATCTATTTTTGATACAAATTGGATAGAAAGGTTAGAGTTTAAAAATAATCAGTTACAAATTTTAACCCCCAACTGTACCAATTATTATGACGGATTCAAAAATTATTACTTTTCCATCATTAGTGTTACATTAAACTTTGCATTATTTTTATACATTACCATTTTAATTATTTATCTTTATTACAAATTTCAAACTGGAAATCTATTTTTTCATTAATCCATTTTAATCGAAACTTTAAAGAAAGTGGGGATGAGAATATTTAAGTACAAGAATAACACAATATGTTTCAGTCTCGTTTAGTCATTATGAACAACGCCGTGGTTCATAAACCTTTGGAAACGCTTCTTAATTCAAAAATTTATTTTTTAAATAATTCTTTGTCAAAATTTGTTCTTGTTGGCATTAGTTTAAATGATTTTTCTTCAAAAATTGTAATTGGTGGAAAAACTGGATTTTCAATCGCACTAACCGAAGAAAATTGGAAAGACATTTGTGTTCATCAAGGAATTATTGTAAACAATTTCTACTTTCCTCAAGTTGATCAAACCAGTGTGAATATAAACAACATTCATCTGCAGGTTCAGAAAATAAATGATACCCCTGTTCTACAAATTACAAAAGGCCCACACTTCATATACTTAGGACAAGAGTCTTTGGACAATTTGTGGCGATTAAAGGAAATTATTGATTATAGATTATCTATACTTAAAAGGCAAGAATTCAATACATATTTCAAAATATTTCAAAATAATATTTCATCTGATTGTGGCGACTTGTGTACGCATGTTTATAATATAATAAGTCCAACAGAAAATCCTAACAGTGAAAATGTTTCAACTATGATGGAATTACTTGCTTTATATCCTGAACAAATGGAAAACAAATTGAAGCAAAATGGAACAAAACGAAAATATTACGAAGAAAACAATGAAAATGGATCAAAAAGAAAATATTACGAAGAAAACAATATCTTTTCTGGAAGAGAACAATAAGGTGCATGTGTTAGTGAAGTGGAGCTTTGCTTACAGACAAGCCCGTAGGAGTAACTTTCAGATGTGGTACTTAGATAGACTCCGTTTTGAAAAAAGAATAAATGATTGTAAACTTATTCTAGATTCGATATTATCTGAGGAACATAGAAATAAAATATATTTGACACGTTTTAATAAAAATTGTATTTGATGTTTTACTTAATAAAATTTTAGTTTAGTAAATGTGAATTTTATTTGAAATTAATTAGCACATTAAGACTTTGTAATTTGTATCAGCTAAAGCATAAAGTGAGGAACAGAAATAAAACAAATTTAACTAAAATTTAATTTCAATTTAATTAAACAATATTTTTTTTATCAATCCATGTATTATATTTTTTATCAAGTCCTAACCATTTCACATAAACTTTGTTTCCTTTCCTTCTCAAAATCTTCTCAATAAGATACACATCGGTATGCTTTACTTTTAGTAATTCTTGCTCATAAAAACCACCCAGAATGTCCTGATTATCTTCGTCTTGAATTAAATATGTCCAAGGGTTTGTCATCTTAACTTCTTTAATGTGGAATATCTCATTTGACCAATTTGGTGTGTAACCTTTTGAAAATGCCTCTCGATGCATGCTTATTCGTACGTGATCACCCACTTTAAACTTTGGAGATTTTATATCTAACGTTTTAGCATGAGTAAATGCAGATTTCAAGATTCTATTTTCATTTGTTTTATTTACTTGTTTTGGCTTCATTCCTATTGAAGAATGTTTTGTATTGTTATAATCTTTTACAATATCCGCTAATATATTAAACCATTTGTAATTTCCTTGAATGCTAAATATTTTCCACATATTATTCTTTAAAGTCCTGTTCACTCTTTCTACTATACTCGCTTTCAAATTGGAAAACGTGCTATAATGGTTAATTCGAAATTGTTGCATCAAATTTTGAAAATTTACATTGAAAAACTCTCTCCCTCTATCCGTTTGCAAGTTTTTTGGTGGAGTTTTTGCACTGATTAATATTTTTTTCATTGCCGCTGTTACGTCTTTTCCAGATTTAGATTTTAACGGTTCGGCCCAAACATACTTAGAAAATACATTTATGGTAATCAAGATATATTTAAATCCCTTATTAAATTTGGCATAGGGTAACATTTCAACCAAATCAGCTTGAAAAAGATCATTTAACCCTTTCACTACCACCCTTCTGCGTTTGTAGTTTTTTCTAGCAGGTTTATGTAATTCATTAACGACTTGTTGTTTAACGGTTGTCATGACAACAAACTTGTTTATTCAATTTTAAGGAAGTTCACTTTCTATGTTTTGTAATAATTCGAAATATAACTTTTATATGTTTTTTCCCATTCATTCAATTTATCAATTTGTATTGTATAACTTTTTTCATTTAAAATTTTACTAATTTTAGTAATCTCCTTTTCTAACGCATTAAAGGATTTTTTTATCTCTCCAGTTAAGAAAGTAGTTGATCTACTAACACTATTTTTTAATTCCTCCTCTGTTTTATTTAATTCTTGTTCTAATTTCTTAATTACACTGGACATTATATTTTCCAAGGAAATATATTGTTGATTTTCTTCCAAAGTGAGTTGGTCAATTGTTCTACTGTTAAGAATGCTATTTTGATTTCTTTTTTTTTCATCATCTAACCTTTTTATAAAAGTTCTTAATTGTTTAATTTTTTCCTTGTGTTTTTCAATTATTACTTCTCTTATATTTGTTTCCATTATTTTATTAATTTTGTTGATATCATCACTTAATTTTTTGTCTTCCTTTTTAACATGTTCATTTAAAAATTGCAAATCTTTACTTATTTGATTTAGCGTTAGCAACTGTTTATTAACGTTTTCAATTGAGGTATAGCATCCTTTAATCTGGTTTTCATACTTTAAAAAATTTTCATCAAAAACCTTAAGCTTTTTAGCAAAGATTTCATTATTTGTTTCATTTTCACCTAATCTCCTTTTTAAATTATTAATGTCACTTATTCTCGCTTGATTTTGTTTTGAAATATGGCGTCCAAATTTATCAACTGTCATGTTGAGCTTTCATTAAACAATAAATATGATTATATTTGATAGCTGTTATTTATAGTATTACTTTATCTTCTCTTAATTCTTCAATAATAGAGATAATCTCGTTACTATGAGCATTATTTCCCGCATCACTTGATGAAATTAATAAACGTAGCCTATCAACAATTTCGTTAACATTATTCCAGTATACATAGTCTGTATTTGATCTGTTTGTTTTCAAAATTAATCCCTTTCCTGTAGATTTGGCTCTAGTTGTTCTAAACGGAGGTTTTGGTTTGTTAAATGCTGTAACTAATCTTGGCAAGGTTTTTGTCTTTGTAATCCCCTTTCTTTGTAAATATGGTCCTATTATTGTAACATATTTGTGTGATGTATTTCCTTGAACTTGTTCATTTGAATCAAAATTCCTACGATATACATTTGTTTTAGCTAGAATGTTCATGTAATTATCTAAATCTTCCTTCTTATAACCTTTCGGTTCTTTTTTGAAAAGCAATTCGTATAAACCTGGCGTGCCTGTGTACGTTATTCCTCCCATTTTAATGTCTTTTCCAATAATTTCTACCGGTATCTGTGTTAAACCAAAAGAAAACTTATCCGTTTCGAGGTCATGAACTATTCCATAATAATGGTCAAATTTATGTTGTGTATCTTTCACACCCTCATCAATATATGATCTGGGTAATTCATGAAAATCTGCTAAGTAATCTTTATATGATGGTGTACCAACATAGGTTTGAATTGTTTTTCTGGTTTGTTCCAATATGTCTGACAAGTTTAAATTTGTTGTTGTGTCACTAGAAGGATCTGAAGTTTCTGCTATAACAGTTGATGACAATGGTTGTACTACAGGAGAGGAAGAAGTGATACTACTGTCATTTAAAAATGTTGGTAGTTCTGTAGGGAGTGACGGAGTTTTTCCTGTTTTCTGAATATTTTTCGTCGGAGTTGATGTTTTATAAAGCTTTGTAGGTGTTTTGAAATCTTCATACTTTGAAACTCTTTCTTCTTTTAAATCGAATGGTTCGGATTTACCAATACTTGAAATTAGCTGTTTAAGTGGTTGTGTTATTGGTCTATAAGTTTGTTCTAATTCGGACTGAGCAGTAGAAGTAGCTAATTTCAAGCTTTGATATTTCTGCTTCACGGCTTGTCTCGATCTTATTAATTCTCGAGCTAAACGTTTATCCATGCTGTACAAGTTTTAAATGAAATAAAACTGCAAATTTTTTACTTTTATAAATATATAAAGGAATCGAATTTACTCCTATATCTGCCGTGATTTACTTCACAATCTTTGTCAATTACAAGAAAGCCATATGGATCCATCCAACAGTTAGCACAAATATTTTTAAACTGATCAAATGTCATATCCAATATACAGTGGTCATTATATATATGTTTTAAACTCAAACAGTCCTGTTTAAATAAAATTAATAAGTTTGCATTTTCTCGAATTAGACGTTTAAGGATTGAGGAATATCCTTGAAAAATAAAAAAACAATCGGTGTTTCTATGCCTTCCATGCGTGAAATAGTCCCTAATAATAGATTGATTATGACAAGGAATATCATCAAAAATGATAACGGAATTTGGCTTTATCTCATGAGGTGAAATAATGTTCTCATCGCTATCATATTCAAAGTATCCAATTTCTTTCATAGGTTTTAACAACTTTCTTAAATATTCATATTTTGGTTGATCTAATGACTTTGAATAAACATAGACATTTTCAAACCTAATTCCATTTGGATGCTCGAGCAGTGTAAGCATAACGTTGGTTTTACCGCTACCACTGCAACCAACTATAAGCCCTCTTTTTGAACCACCGCAAAATAAGTCACCATGCTTTCTCAACTGTTTACTTAAAATTTTTTCATCATGATTATTTACTGGTAATGAGAATTTTTGTTTTTCAATCCTCATTCTTAATCACACTAGTAAATATTTTTAGCTGTAAAAGTATTTATACCAGAAAAATGTCAATGTGCTTTTAGTATAAAAAGAACTTCAATGACTGTGGGTCGCCATAAGTTGAAAAAAACTATTAAAACACGTAATAGAAAAGGCTCTGGTTTAGTAAATAAATTAATTAGCAAACTACCTTTCGAAGTTCATATACCAGGATATAATTATTGTGGTCCCGGCACCAACTTGGAAAAAAGATTAACTAGAGGTGACGTTGGTATAAATCCATTGGATTCCGCTTGCAAAGAACATGATATATCTTACTCTCAGACTGAAGATTTATCAAAAAGACACATATCTGACCAAATATTAGAAAAAAAAGCCTGGGATAGGGTAAAAGCTAAAGATTCTTCTATTGGTGAAAAAATTGCAGCTTTAAGTATTGCAGGAATAATGAAGGGTAAAAGAAAGTTCGGTTTGGGATTAAAAAATACAAAAGGGGGTAAACTTAAATTGAGAAAAAAACGTATCATTCGAACACCCAAAAAAATTGGAGGATTTCTACCTCTTTTGTTTCCCATTCTTGGCGCCCTGGGTGCACTAGGTGGAGGCGCGGCAGGAATTGCTAAGGCAGTAAATGATGCTAAAGCAGCTAAACAGCAACTAGAAGAAATACATAGACATAATATTGCAATGGAAAATGCTTCTAAAGAAGGGAAAGGATTATATATTAGACCATATAAAGGAAAGGGACTATTTATTAGACCTTATAAAGGAGGATCCGTCAAAATGAAAGCAATCAGACAAAAAAAAAAACTGAAAATAAGTTTTCCAAAAAGAGCACTTACGAACAATGATATTATTAAATATGTAAAGCTGTTAAAAATAACTGGCTTTAGAGGTGTTTTTATGCTCGATGAACTTCCAAAAAAAATTAATCTGAAAGAATGTTGTATTGTAAATTTGGATAAAAAACAAAATAAAGGATCTCATTGGACTGCTTATATTAAAAATAACAAAAATGTAATATATTTTGATAGTTATGGAAATTTAAAACCACCTTTTGAACTTCTCAAATATTTTAATTCGAATGGCAAAGTGGATGTATTTTATACTTATGAAAATAAACAAAAATTTAATTCATATAACTGTGGTCAACTATCCCTAAAATTTTTGCAAAAAAATATATAAACTCATTATTTATTGTAATATCTCATTCATAAATAAACTGCAATGTCTACCACAATTGCCATATCAGGAAACAGTTCTGTTTTGTCTGCTGATTTTAATCCGCCCATATATTTAGAGGATGAAAAACAATATTACCTGGGTTTAGCTGATTTTGAAACGCTTATGACTATCCCCAATATAAAAGAAGGATATAATAGATTTTATATAGATAAAAAAGTAATTGTTATTCCCGACGGAACTTATGACATTACAGATATAGAAACATACATAAGAGAAAGTATAGAAGATTTATTTCCGAATGAAAAATTTTTTTTTCTTTTAAAAGCAAATGTTAATACTCTAAAAACTTTTTTAATGTGTAGTAGAATAATTGATTTTACCAAGGAAGATTCGATAGGAAAAATGTTGGGTTTTAATAGCAGGATACTAGAAGCTATGAAAGAGGAAGAATCAGATAATGTTGCAAAAATAACTAAGGTGAATGCTATTTGTATTGACTGTAATATTTGTGTCGGTTCTTACAATAATGGTAAACCTGTTCATATTATTCACCAGTTTTATCCAACTGTAGCTCCAGGGTATAAAATAGTTGAATCTCCTTTGCCCATTTTGTATTTTCCAGTTAGCGTCAAAGCAATTAACAATATAACAGTTAAAATAGTTGATCAAGACGGAGAACTTATCAGTTTTAGAGGAGAAACTATAACAGTAAGGTTACATTTACAAACAAGTGAAATATAAAATGGTTGTTAGATATAATAGAGCCCTTGGGATGAGACTTGCCCCTACCACTATCAACAAAGTAAAAACTTATAAAAAGAAAAAGCCTAAACAACAGTTCAGTATCAAATCCAACACCAACAAGTTAAGACGAGATATTCGTAAATTTCTCACATCCTTGGGTTTCACTGTTTTAAAATAATGAACATATTAAACGTAAACGAAAAGCTTTATGTAGACAATTCCATCGTCAGTTCTGAGCTTCACACATATCAACCATATATTTCTTCAAAATTCGATTACAATGATGAAATAAGGATCCCAATTCAAGAACTCGATGCTTACACTCTACCATCAGATAGTTTACTTTATATCGAAGGAAAATTAACTAATACAGAAGGTAAATATAAGAAAGAACTGCTATTTATTAACAATGGTATAGCCTTTTTGTTCAGAGAAATCCGCTATGAACTAAACGGAATTACTATAGATTCAATAAGAAATGTTGGATTAGCATCAACCTTAAAAAGCTACCTTTCTCACAATACCAACGAAAGTTTAAAACTGGAAAATGCAAGTTGGTTTCCACATCGGAAAGAAGGTGATACAATTTTAGTTGATAATGATGGAAAATTCTCCGTATCCATACCACTAAAAATGCTTTTAGGATTTTTTGAAGATTACAGAAAAATTATTATGAATATGAAACAGGAATTGGTTCTTATTAGATCAACTGATGATTTAGATGGTGTTATTTTCAAAGAAGATCCGGCACACCTTGTTACTGCTCCTGACACTCCATTGGTTACTTTCGATAAAATTTATTGGAAAGTTCCTCACATTCTAGTTGATATGCCACAACAACTTGCTCTATCAAAAATATTAGAATCAAATAAAGATATGTTGATAGGATTCAGGAGTTGGGAACTTGTTGAATATTCTTCTCTAACCGAAACAACCCGTCACACATGGCCGGTAAAAACAACTAGTAAACTAGAAGCTCCTCGTCATGTTGTGATTGGCTTTCAAGAAAACAGAAAAGGGAAAATTGTTAAAGATATGAGTAAATTTGACAATATTACCTTGTCAAATATTAGAGTATATTTAAATTCTGAAAGATATCCTTATCACGATTTGTACTTAAATTTCGAAGAAACTGCTTTATACGAAATGTTTGCCAACTTTAGACAGTCTTACTATGGTGTTCCAAATGAACCCATTTTTAATCCTGAACAATTCAAAAACATTAGTCCTATTACACATATTGATTGCTCCCATCAAAAAGAAACAATTCAAACGGGATCCGTAGTAATGAGAATTGAATTTGAGACACACAATGCAATTAAAAAAGATACTTCTGCTTATTGTCTTATTTTACATGACAAATTATTTAGCTACAACCCTCTTACTAAAATTGTGAAACAATTATAAACTTTATCCCCACTATTTTCATATTTCGATTTAATTTAAAGAAATTTTCAAAAGCTTTTAGTTTTAATCATGACATCAAAACTACAACTACAAATTGAAAAATTTATTTTTAAAATTAATCAACTGAAAGAAGAAATTGCAAATTATTCAAGTAAAAAAAGTCTCATTAAAAAATTTGCTGCTTTGAAAATATGAGATTGGTTATAGATATTCAAGGATTCAAAGATGAAAAAAATAAATTTATACCGAAAGAGCTTGCAGCTTTTGATGGTTATGAAATGACTCATTACATTTTTAAAAAGCCTTTTCCAATGGAGTTTCTTTCACCTGATTGTCACAAGCAGGCGGTATGGTTAACGAAAAATTATCATTGTATACATTGGAATAATGGATTTACTCCATTACATCATTTCCCAAAAATAATTGAAACACTTACGAAGAAAGCAGATTTTGTTTTTGTAAAAGGAAGCGAAAAAAAGGATTTTATACAGAAATATTCTAAAAAGCATGTGATTGAAATAGATGAACAACCAGCGCTAAAGCTAATGGAACCAAAATGCTTCTATCATTCAAAATCACCTTGTATGTGTGCTTTGACAAATGTGTTATTTTTATATGACAATTGTTTTATGAATGAATAAAAATATAAAAAAAAAACTTAATTACCTTTTTATTTTGCATTAACCAACCATGATTGAATACAATTAATATGATACCTTAAATCTAATTTTCTAAATTCATTTAAAAGTTCATACTCATTTTTATATTTTAAATAATCATTACAAAATTTAGCGGCTAATTTACATTGTTTCATTCGATCTATATTATTAACATATGCTGACAAATCTTGTGCTTCTGCGTCTTCTTCGCCTACAATTGATAAATATTGGAAGTATGCAGCAGATATAATAAACTCTTCATACATTTCAGTAACCATTTGCTCCATTGTAAATATTATTAAATTTATTCTTCCTTTTCAATTTCTTGAAGAATAGTATCCTCGTCAATAAATTGCTTCAAGTCTTTTAAATAGTAACCAAAGCCAATATCTTTTAGATCTTGAATAAGTTGAAAAAAATTTAATGTTTCAATGTATTTGTTGCAACAGAGGGCAGCCTTTACGAATTCCTCAGATTGATTACAATAAAAGTCTATCCACTCCGGACCACTTGCCATACAATATGAGAAATAGGTTTTTGAAAGATTACTAAATTTCTCCTCTAATAATTTAACTGCAATCAGCAACTCAGCCATTTCATTTATTTAACATAATATTTTAAATATGTAGGGGGATGTCTCTTGCGAATAGGATTAACTTTCTTTGATAATACTGGGTTGCAATAATAGCAGGTATAAATTGGCAATCTTCTCCTATAAATTCTATTAAGTGGCTTAATTCTCCTACAAAGTATGATTTCCCAAATGTATTGAAAAACGTAGTAAGGCTTATAATTCCTTCTAAATAATCATCACAACAGTCAATTGCTTCCAAATAATCTCGTTTCAGTGGATAAAACAGCTTGGTGTATTCATCTTTCGAAATCACTTCAAAGAAATTGAGATATTTAACTTTTAACTGTCTGATAGTTGTAGTTAATTTTTCGCGATTACACATAATTCACTTATTACTTGACACATTTTTTCTTTTTGTTTTATACAAAATTGGTGGAAAAATTCAAAAATAACTTTTTACGCAACTCGAGCACAGCTTAGTAAATGTGTCTCGGCATACTAAAATGATCATGATGAACCTATTTATAAGACTTAAGAATGCAAAATCAAATGTGGGAGAACAAAGAGAAAAAATTAAAAAATATGATGCGAATGAGAATAAAAGGGGAGGAAGTTAAGAATGAGGGACATGAGAGAGAGGAAGAGGAGGAGGAGGAGGCGCTCCCCTATTATAACTACTCCTATGTATCCTTATTTGTTAAAAATTTAAAATAAACGAAATATATTAAAGGTTTCATTTTTGACAAGAAAACCTATCTAGTAAATCTACTTTTTCAGACAAACACTGTGTTTGTCTAATTATGTAGTTGCATGTGCCAGTTTTATAAATTTTATATGTTTTTTGTTTTAAGATCTGATGATGTGAAACTCGTGTAATCATAGCAATTTTTTTCTGTATTAAACCACTTAACTGAGACCGTGACATTGTTTTTCTTTTCTGCAATTAATAAACCAGGTCTCTTAGAGATATTATGGACGAATTACCTCTTGTACACTAGAAAATCGAAACTCGTGGTTATTCAATAAAGTAACATTAAGGCACTTTCTCAATGCAAACCACCTTTATGCGAGCTTCAACTGACAACTTCATACATCATTTTAATTTTTTTATCAAATATCGATCTTATCTAAATAAATCTTTTTTTATGAAAATGTAGTGAACTACTTGGTTCAAAAAATTGCACATTTTTTTCTCTAGAAAACGATTATAAGGCCTAATTGTAGTTAAAACTTTATCTAGAATGTAAAAAATAACTTGAAAGTTTCTGTAACAATTTAAAGTTATATTTTATTTGGGTACCATGATTCATCAGTTAATAAGAAAATGTATAGGTGAGTATAGATATAAGGCACAGTACACCCAACAACACCCATTCGGGAAATTGCACACTACTGTGATAGTAGTAATATAATATATTATTCTTACATTAATACCTCCACGAGGGAGACAACGAACGAAGAATGGAATTTTAAAACTCGCTTTTGGAACGATATGCTGGAGATCCATGATTTCCTTTTAAAATGCTTTATTCAGATAATAGCAGGTTTACTAAAAGAGGAATATTCAAGCTCAAAAACAGGAGATATTGGTCGCAAGAAAATCTTTATCTAATGCATGAAGAAAATTTTCAAGAACGTTTTGTTTTTAATTTTTTGATTAGAAATGCGAGGAGTAATTGTGGACTTAATAGATTTTTAACACAATCTGCAACAATACAAAAACTTCAAAAAAGTTACAATGGCTATAAATAGAATAACCCGAGAGCAATAAAGAAATGTGGCCAGAGCTAATGTCCAAGCAGTACAATTTCGAATAGAAGTATTTTATCAGGTTATATTTAAACTGTGAAATATATTTTTAGACATATTTAAAATCAACAGCAAAAGTTATGGTATGAGTGGGGAGCTAACCCGCACCTCTGGATCACTAGTCCATCGTTCTAACCAATTGCGCTATCGTACCACTGATAAGCAATCGTTAGAACTTGTACATATTCAAACCCACCATTATCATAACCATTGTTGATCCTGCCAAATATTCTAACCTTATGCTGTTGATTATAAATATGTCTAACAGTATAACAATTTCATCAAAATAAAAACGATTTATTTAGACTAGGCACTCTAGAGCTAAATAAAACATAAAATTTAAGAAATTACTCAAACTTTTAAGTTCATTTTTAGATTCTGGTTAAATTATTAACTTAAAGTAGGCGTATGCATATCGTTTCAACAAAATTTCTTGAAATCAAGGACCTACTATATTTGCACCTTTAAAAACCTATTTATTTAAGCAAAACCGATTTTCTTATGTTGAAGTTCCCATAAAAATTAAAATAATGAACAAATTTATCGAATTATATTTTTTTCTTTAATTTTTAGCCATGATTTAAGCAATTTAAAAAATGGTTTATGGCGCTCTAGGTTTAAAAATAAACTTTATTTTTTTCTGACATGACATGTCAAAAAAATGACAAATGAAGGTGGTGTCTACTCAGAATGTCGCCATGCAATTAAATAAATAAAATTTATTAACTTGGAGTTTCGATTTTCTAGTGTACAAACTAAAGATTTGACAGGGGTTAACCACATTTCGGGAACAACCGGTAAAACAAATCGACTCCTTCCAATAGATACTTAAATGCAGACTCTCACTACCATCTAGAACCAAAGAAATCGGTTAGTAACTAACTCCGTTTCGCGGGAGGCCCCACCCACTTTACGGAGCTCGGGAAAATAGATAACCCTCTCAGGACCGCTTGTAGGTGACGGGACCTTTGTATACGGTAGCAAGTGAGTCTAAGCGGACCAAAGCATGATTTTATCCTTCAGAATCCTTAGGTGTTCCTCCACGTGCATAAGCGAACTTGCCTCCCTATGGGCACATACCATGCTTGGGGGTTTTCATTTCCATTCGTTCCCTTTTATTGAAAGGTTGCCTCTACACTTGGGGCGGGATTCTCGGGAGTGTTTCGCTTCTGGAGGAGTCTTGCACTCTGTTGCCCTTCTCTTATTGACCAAGGGACCCAAGATCTGGGGATAACCTAGCTCTGCCCATTTTTTTCTAGGGTGGCAAGAGGGTGGAAGTTCCTCAGACTACCTCCGTGTTTCAGGGTTTAAAAGGTATCGTAGGTAATAGTCCTGCCTCCTAGGGGCAGGTTAAATCATGGGAGCGTGACACTGATGCTCCATCTGGTGACAGTAATTCATTCACGATTTGTTTTTTTTTATGTTACACCTGTCGTTGAGTATATAAGTTTGTAAAATACCCTACATTTTGATGAATTTTATCAGTGGGCGACAGTCCTTCCATCAAGCGTGGAGCTGATTGTTTTGTTGACCCTCGGCTGGTCGTCGGTTAGCCTCGGCTGGCTCCTCCAGCCTACTTCCTCTCTGTTTCACTATTTTATTTTTTATTCTTTTAAAGAACCCACCGAATTTCACAACATCCCTTTATCATGTCAGTTTTTATTACTTTTATCCACTAACTTAACGAAAGAAATTGCGTTTTTACAAGTCAAAAGGGGAGGAAGTCTGGTCCTCTGGAATGCCACTAAATGAAGAATAAACGGTGCTTTTATAATGGACCTCACATTCCACATAAAAATAATATTTATAGTGGCCTTTCGATGTCTTATCAAGATTATTTAACATCGAAAACAGAGAAACTGGCTGAAGCTCTGAGAGGAAATTGTCCGGTTTCGGTAAATTAAAGAGCATTTTATAAAATAGTCTTATTGCCAACGAAATTGTTTTTACATGCCAAGTCAAGATCTTCTGCTCTTTGTGATCACTTTAAGTGAAAGGTTTATGGAAACCAACCTACATCCAATCAAAGGTCAAAAGAACATTCAGGCAATTCATGGTGAACTATGTATACAAATCCACTCATACCATCAAAAGGACATTTGATGAATATTACATTTAATGGCATGGTTTGAACAATATATATATATATATATATATATATATATATATATATATATATAAGTACAGGACCCTGGTTGACCATTCAAGAAGGACTGAATGCAGCACTTTTTTCAGCTATCATCTGACCTACTAAAAAAACTGAAGTAGCCGTGGTATGCACCTTTATTTAAAGAATTGGAAAATATTCTTAAAAAATTATTAAACTGAAAACAAAGGAGCTATGATATAAACATTATATTTAAAAAAAAAGAAAGGTCCTACTTTTTATTTATTATATATTATTATATCACGTTTTAGACATACGAATATACTTAAAACGATTACTTTATTTTTACGTGCAAGAAATAGAAATACAAAATTAGAACAAGTATTACACACTCGTTACTTAAACTGTTTACTGGTACATATTTAAAGAGTTATAGACAGACTTCAAGATTCTTTTTAATGGTCAAATGTATTACTCATTTAAGAATACAGGATAGGTATTTAAAAACTACCGCGAATCGGTCATTAATAACCCAATAAACAAAACTCTGAGTCTCTTTTCCAAATTCAAATATGGCAAAAATGTTTAATACAATTTGAAAAAATATATATTATCAAGATATTTATGTCTGACAAAGGCAAATTAAATCAGCATACCTTTGTAAGCGTAAATATAAATAATAAAAAAAGTAAATAAGGTAATATGATTAGAATAAGACCTAAAAAATAAAAAAAAAATAATTCTGGACAATATGATTTATTAAAAAATATATCAAAATATACGTACAAAAATGCTAATGCTCTAAATATTAAATAAAAATTAGAACCTTCCATTTATTAAATAATATGCTCAGATTATAGCTCATTTCTTTTCAGTTCTATTGTTTTTATTTGCATTTTCCGATTCTGCAGAGAAAGTTACATCTAATGGCTATTTTTGATATCTAAGATTATAGCTGAAAAAAGAGCCCCGTTCAGTCCTCATTGGATGACCCGGTACAAATATTAACATATTTTAATTTAATTTTATAGAACATCTAAAGAGTCATAAATAATTAATAGTGGTATATTTTGAGTTTCCTAGACGAAGTATAAGATTATTATTTTTTAACGGCAAAATCTAACAGATTTCTTTATATCTACTTAATTAATTAATGTATAATAAATAGCAAAATTTGAATGAAAAGTTCTCTTAACAATAATGATTAATGAAGTTCTATTGGCGAATATATAACATAATAAGATGCTATTTGTGATATTCTAGAGAAGTGTTCTCACATTGTTCCGTTTAAATTGGAACAAAAAACACCCAACCGTA
Source organism: Kuschelorhynchus macadamiae (assembly GCA_030620095.1). NCBI lineage: Eukaryota > Metazoa > Arthropoda > Insecta > Coleoptera > Curculionidae > Kuschelorhynchus > Kuschelorhynchus macadamiae. Next base: position 348,879 of record JAUTXW010003024.1, read on the forward strand.
AAAGTTGAATATCATTATGCATTGTTGATATGCTTGAAAATAGAGCAGTGAGATAAAAAGTTAGTATCTATCTAGTTACTATAATTAAAAGTAAAAAAATAAAACAATTTATGAATTTGAAGGATGACAACTAATATCAAATGTATAGCTTTACTTACAATCATATAGTACTTTCAAGCGGACTTCAGTAAGTCAGATTTTAAGATCGTTCAAAATTGCATTTTTATATATTTATTATTATTATTACTATTATTATTATTGCCTTATTTATAGACGCTTAATAATATTCAGATTTAATAATTTTTTAATTGATTACTTTTTACTTCACTTTTTAGAGGGAACAGTGCGAAAACTCTCTTCTACAAAAATATATTATTCATTATTGCTAAGAGTACTTTCCATTCAAGTAATTATTATCAATTAAGTAGATATAAACAAATATATATATATATATATATATATATATATATATATATATTTGTATATATATATATGTATATACATATATATATATATATATATATATATATATATATATATATATATATATATATATATATATATATATATATATATATATATATATATATATATATATATATATATATATATATATATATATACATATATATATATACACATATATATACATATATATATATATATATATATATATATATATATATATATATATATTGTTACGAATTTAGCCCTAGTCATAGATTTGTTAAGATTTAGATGAATTTATTTGTTGTTTGTTATTTTGTTGAAGTAGACTTACCTTAATTTTTATCCATGTAACGACTATGTTAGTGTCAAAAATCGTTCTCGATTGTTCTTTTAGGCTTAATTCATCTCACCCTTTACTATTTAGATTATTCTAGAATTTTCTAGATCATTCCATCCTTTTCTAAAAGCTATATAAGCGCGCCGCAAGGCCTCATTTGAGTTCAGTTATAATTGAGATTTCGAAGTGTTAAAAACCTGACATTGACAAGTTTAAAGTTATCTTAGTTACGATTGTTAAGTATAACCAGTCTCTACCTTTGATACCTGTAACCTGTGTTTTGAATAAAAGGAGTGCATTCAGATTCTACATGTTTGTGTACCGGCCAATCCGGAACATTTGGTGTCAGAAGCGGGATTAGGATCCAGTTGAAGCTAAAGAAGTAAGAAATAGTTTCTATTAGTAGCAATAATCATGGCAGTAAATTTGGATTCTTTGATGAACTTGATTATTGCAATGCATAATGACATTCAGAAAAACCAAGAAGATGTAAAACAAGAAATAAATAAAACCCAAGAAGACATGAAGAGAGGCCAAGAAGACATGAAGAGGGGCCAAGAAGACATGAAGAGGGTCCAAGAAGACATGAAGCAAGAACTAGGCGACTTGAAGAAAAATCAAGAAGACATGAAGCAAGAAATTAAGGAAGATATGAAGACGAACCAAGAAGAACTAAAGCAAGAACTTACAGATGACATGAGGAAGAACCAAGAAGACATTAAAAGTGAACTTGAAGATATGAGTAGGCACCAAGAAGACGTAAAACAAAAAATGCAAGAAATGGAAAAGAATCATGAAGAAATCACTAGAAAAACGTTGCTTGAACTGACGCTAACCAATGTAAAAGAGGAAATGGGACAAATGGAGAAGAAAGTGCAAACGCAAGTTCAGGAGGTTCATAACCAAATGCAGCAAGAAGTCCAAAGTTTACGATCCCAGATGCAGAAATTTGGACAGCACAGTGAGTTCAAATCCGACGTTGTCTCTTTATCGCATGTGATAAAGCCACCTACGTTCGATGGTAAGGTGCCGTGGGTTACTTACCTGAAACAATTTGAAGCTGCCGCAACAGGAAATAGTTGGGATTCCACCGAAAAGGCAAGAGCGCTGGTTTGTTCCTTGCGTGGCGAAACAATGGAGGTGTTAAGGAACATACCCGAAGATAAACAAAATGACTTTGAGACATTAGTAAGCCATCTAGAAATGCGTTATGGAGAAGCACATCTACAGGTGGTTTATAAAGCACAACTTCAATGTCGAAGACAAAAATATAACGAAAGTCTTCAAGAGTATGAAACCGATATCGTGCGACTAATTAACTTGACTTATCCATCCTACCCTGAAGAGATCAAGCAAGAGTTGGCAGTAAGCAGTTTTATCGAAGGCCTTCGTGATCCTGATACCAACCAAGCTTTAAGAATGGCTAGAATAAAGAAGATTTCAGAAGCTCTGGCATATGCCCTTCAGTTCGAAACAGCTAAACAAACATCCAGGGGTCAAGAAAAACTGCGTAGACTACATTGCACTCCAGAATACCAGACTACAAATAAAAATGCTTCGAACCTTTTAAAAGAACTGCAAGAGATTCTTCTTAAACATCAGAAAGACGAAAATAAATCTTTAACTTTCCGACAAAGAAAAGGCATCCGTTGTTGGAAATGTAGTAAAGAGAGACATGTGCAAAGCCGATGTACCAGCAATGGGATTCCTGAAGATATTCAGGGAAAACTCCCATTAGCCAGTTTTAAGGGGCGAAAGCCGGCTAGGTGCTACCAAGCCCCATTGACAACAACAAAAAATCAAAGTATCCCGGCTGCAGAATAATGGCTCTAACTTGGTAGTATCGGGGAAGATATGCGGTCGGGACTGTGAAATGGTACTGGATACCGGTTCAACACACACCATCGTGAAGCCAGACATTATAGCGCCTTGCAGGATAGAAAATCCATACAAAAAATATGTCTTGGAAACCGCCAACGGTGAAATTATACCTGTGAAAGGCATTCATGAGGCTGAAATAACCCTGGGGAACACTACCTTCATACACGCTATTTTCGTCGCAGATATAATGGATGATGTCATACTTGGTCTTGATGTTATGAACCAAAATCAGTTTATTCTTGACATACCTCAACGAGTCCTCCGTACAAAAAATGAAGAAATAGTTATGAACCTGCCACAAAGAAATAATTCCACTATCCGAGAAATGGTTTTGCTAGAAGATACTACCTTACCTGCCTGTTCAGAATGTGTAGTAAAAGCGACGTTTGATGATTTTGAGAAAGAAGTAATTTTATTCGAACCAGTTCAAGACTGTCCACTACATGCGAAGGGAATTTTACCAGCAAGAACCTTAACTCATTGTAGAGGAAACATGATGTTTGTCAAAATGATGAATCTGAAAGGTCATCCCCAGCAAGTAAAAAAAGGTGACAAGATCGGAACCTGTCAACCTGCTAATACAATATTTACCTGTACAAACGTACCACCTTCAGAACCTGGTACTACTTTACCTAAGGTACTCCAAGACCTGGTGAAATCGTTTTCTCCATATTTACTGAATAAGGTTCAGATGACCAAGTTGGAAGAACTTTTGAGAAGAAATCAAAATGTTTTCTCTCTGTATGACAGCGAACTGACATTACATGGAATGACATGGGAAACATGCCTAGTATATTTAGATGACATGATTATTCTTGGGAAAACATTTGAAGGTCATTTAAAGAATATTGAAGCTGTTTTCCAGAAACTGATAATGGCTGGCTTAAAACTCAGTCTCAAAAAGTGCCAGTTTTTTCAAAAAGAAGTGAAATATCTAGGCCATGTAATTACCGAACATGGTGTAAAAACCGATCCTGAGAAGACTGAAACCATTCAAAATTGGCCAATACCAAAGGACAGACATGAACTAAGGAGTTTTCTGGGACTTTGTACGTACTACAGACGATTCATAAAAGGTTTTGCTAATATCGCTAGACCATTACATCGACTTACTGAAAGCAGTCACAACTATGTATGGACCCAAGAATGTGGAGAAGCATTTAACAACTTAAAGCAAGCCTTGTGTAATCCTCCAGTGTTGTCATATCCTGAGCCATCCCAGATGTTTATTGTAGACACCGATGCTAGCAATGCCGCTATTGGTGGTATTTTGTCACAAGTACAAAATGGCGAAGAAAAAGTAATAGCCTATTTCAGCAAGGTCCTTTCTAAACCTGAACGCAACTACTGTGTGACAAGGAAAGAATTACTGGCTATTGTTAAAATATTGGAGCATTTTACTTGTATGGGCAAAAATTCCTTTTAAGGATGGATCATGCATCACTCAAATGGTTGCTACAATTTAAGAATCCCGAAGGACAAATAGCCAGGTGGTTGCAGCGCCTACAGGAATATGACTTTAAAGTTGAAAATCGCAAAGGGTTAAATCATAAAAATGCTGATGCTTTATCAAGAAGACCATGCCCAGAAAGTTGTAAACATTGCAACAGACACGAGGAAAAAGAAGATCCTGACGATTTTCATTGCCGAAGAACAGCACTTCAAAGCTCTCCAGAGTGGGACTCTAAAATGTTATCCAAAGATCAGCAAGTAGACCCAGATATTGGGCCTATAATTAAACTGAAATTAGAAAATTCACCAAGACCTTGTTACCAAGAAATTGCAGCCAAATCCCAGAAATTTAAAGGATACTGGGCTTTATGGGACTCTTTGGTGATAAAAGACGGCCTGTTAAAAAGAATCTGGGAAAGTTCTGATGGCAAAAATAACAAATACCAAACTATTTTGCCCTCAAAGAGAATTCCTGAAGTGTTGCAAGCCGTACACAACGGTGTAGGCGGAGGACATTTTGGTGTTATGAAGACTCTTGAAAAAGTTCGAGAAAGGTTTTATTGGTTAGGAAGTCGTACAGATGTGAAAGATTGGTGTCGAACCTGCGAAGACTGCGCCGCCAGTAAAGGACCCCAAACTCGTACTCGTGGCAAAATGAAGCAGTACAACGTGGGAGCACCCTTCGAACGAATTGCCATAGATGTAGCAGGACCATTTCCAGTTAGTAAGTCCGGGAATCGTTTTGTGTTAGTAGCGATGGATTACTTCAGCAAATGGCCAGAAGTCTACGCAATACTCAATCAAGAAGCCATCACTGTCGCCGACGTACTATTTCATGAATGGATTTGCCGATATGGAATTCCAAGGGAAATACACTCCGACCAAGGCAGAAATTTTGAATCCGATGTATTTAAAAGCTTGTGCAGCCTATTAGGAATTCATAAGACAAGAACAACACCTCTTCATCCGCAGTCAGATGGAATGGTTGAAAGATTTAATAGAACTTTGGAGAACTACCTGAAAATCCAAGTTAATGAACAACAAAGTGACTGGGATAAATGTATTCAACCATTTTTACTGGCCTATCGCTCTGCAGTTCATGAATCCACTGGAAAAACACCTGCCAGTGTAATATTTGGATCTGATCTACAGCTTCCAGTCGACCTCTTCAGAGAAACATGAAGAAGTCCGCCATAAATTACAGATAGAAAGCGATAGAATAAAGTCACGTTACGATCTACGAGCCAATCACACTGGATTTACAGTCGGTGAAAAAGTTTGGTTATACAATCCAAAAAGAACTAAGGGACGCTCGCCGAAGTTGCAGAAATCATGGGAAGGCCCGTATCATGTGGGGACCCGACTGAATGACTTGGTATACCGGATTCAGAAAAGCCCTCATGCAAAAATGAAAGTGGTGCATCTCCATCGATTAGCCCGTTACCAAGATACCAAAGATGTTTGATCGGGACGATCAACTCTGGGAAGGGGGTAATGTTACGAATTTAGCCCTAGTCATAGACTTGTTAAGATTTAGATGAATTTATTTATTGTTTGTTATTTTATTGAAGTAGACTTACCTTAATTTTTATCCATGTAACGACTATGTTTGTGTCAAAAATCGTTCTCGAATGTTCTGTTAGGCTTAATTCATCTCACCCTGTACTATTTAGATTATTCTAGAATTTTCTATATCATTCCATCCTTTTCTAAAAGCTATATAAGCGCGCCGCAAGGCCTCGTTTGAGTTCAGTTATAATTGAGATTTCGAAGTGTTAAAAACCTGACATTGACAAGTTTAAAGTTACCTTAGTTACGATTGTTAAGTATAACCAGTCTCTACCTTTGATACCTGTAACCTGTGTTGATTGAATAAAAGGAGTGCATTCAGATTCTACGTGTTTGTGTACCGGCCAATCCGGAACAATATATATAATATATATATATATATATATATATATATATATATATATATATATATATATATATATATATATATATATATATATATATATATATATATATATATATATATATATATATATATATATATATATATATATATATATATATATATATATATATATATATATATATATATATATATATATATATATATATATATATACATATATATTTGTTTATATCTACTTAATCGATAATAATCACTTGAATGGAAAGTACTCTTAGCAATAATGAATAATATATTTTTGTAGAAGAGAGTTTTCGCACTGTTCTCTCTAAAAAGTGAAGTAAAAAGTAATCAATTAAAAAATTATTAAATCTGAATATTATTAAGCGTTTATAAATAAGACAATAATAATAATAGTAATAATAATAATAAATATATAAAAATGCAATTTTGAACGATCTTAATATATGACTTACTGAAGTCGGCTTGAAAGTACTATATGATTGTAAGTAAAGCTATACATTTGATATTAGTTGTCATCCTTCAAATTCATAAATTGTTTTATTTTTTTACTTTTAATTATAGTAACTAGATAGATACTAACTTTTTATCACACTGCTCTATTTTCAAGCATATCAACAATGCATAATGATATTCAACTTTTACGGTTGGGTGTTTTTTTGTTCCAATTTAAACGGAACAATGTGAGAACACTTCTCTAGAATATCACAAATAGCATCTTATTATGTTATATATTCGCCAATAGAACTTCATTAATCATTATTGTTAAGAGCACTTTTCATTCAAATTTTTCTATTTATTATACATTAATTAATTAAGTAGTTGTAAAGAAATCTGTTAGATTTTGCCGTTAAAAAATAATAATCTTATACTTCGTCTAGGAAACTCAAAATATACCACTATTAATTATTTATGACTCTTTAGATGTTCTATAAAATTAAATTAAAATATGTTAATATTTGTACCGGGTCATCCAACGAGTACTGAACGGGGCTCTTTTTTCAGCTATAATCTTAGATATCAAAAATAGCCATTAGATGTAACTTTCTCTGCAGAATCGGAAAATGCAAATAAAAACAATAGAACTGAAAAGAAATGAGCTATAATCTGAGCATATTATTTAATAAATGGAAGGTTCTAATTTTTATTTAATATTTAGAGTATTAGCATTTTTGTACGTATATTTTGATATATTTTTTAATAAATCATATTGTCCAGAATTATTTTTTTTTTATTTTTTAGGTCTTATTCTAATCATATTACCTTATTTACTTTTTTTATTATTTATATTTACGCTTACAAAGGTATGCTGATTTAATTTGCCTTTGTCAGACATAAATATCTTGATAATATATATTTTTTCAAATTGTATTAAACATTTTTGCCATATTTGAATTTGGAAAAGAGACTCAGAGTTTTGTTTATTGGGTTATTAATGACCGATTCGCGGTAGTTTTTAAACACCTATCCTGTATTCTTAAATGAGTAATACATTTGACCATTAAAAAGAATCTTGAAGTCTGTCTATAACTCTATAAATATGTACCAGTAAACAGTTTAAGTAACGAGTGTGTAATACTTGTTCTAATTTTGTATTTCTATTTCTTGCACGTAAAAATAAAGTAATCGTTTTAAGTATATTCGTATGTCTAAAACGTGATATAATAATATATAATAAATAAAAAGTAGGACCTTTCTTTTTTTTTAAATATAATGTTTATATCATAGCTCCTTTGTTTTCAGTTTAATAATTTTTTAAGAATTTTTTCCAATTCTTTAAATAAAGGTGCATACAACGGCTACTTCAGTTTTTTTAGTAGGTCAGATGATAGCTGAAAAAAGTGCTGCATTCAGTCCTTCTTGAATGGTCAACCAGGGTCCTGTACTTATATATATATTGTTCAAACCATGCCATTAAATGTAATATTCATCAAATGTCCTTTTGATGGTATGAGTGGATTTGTATACATAGTTCACCATTAATTGCCTGAATGTTCTTTTTACCTTTGATTGGATGTAGGTTGGTTTCCATAAACCTTTCACTTAAAGTGATCACAAAGAGCAGAAGATCTTGACTTGACATGTAAAAACAATTTCGTTGGCAATAAGACTATTTTATAAAATGCTCTTTAATTTACCGAAACCGGACAATTTCCTCTCAGAGCTTCAGCCAGTTTCTCTGTTTTCGATGTTAAATAATCTTGATAAGACATCGAAAGGCCACTATAAATATTATTTTGATGTGGAATGTGAGGTCCATTATAAAAGCACCGTTTATTCTTCATTTAGTGGCATTCCAGAGGACCAGACTTACTCTCCTTTTGACTTGTAAAAACGCAATTTCTTTCGTTAAGTTAGTGGATAAAAGTAATAAAAACTGACGTGATAAAGAGATGTTGTGAAATTCGGTGGGTTCTTTAAAAGAATAAAAAATAAAATAGTGAAACAGAGAGGAAGTAGGCTGGAGGAGCCAGCCGAGGCTAACCGACGACCAGCCGAGGGTCAACAAAACAATCAGCTCCACGCTTGATGGAAGGACTGTCGCCCACTGATAAAATTCATCAAAATGTAGGGTATTTTACAAACTTATATACTCAACGACAGGTGTAACATAAAAAAAAACAAATCGTGAATGAATTACTGTCACCAGATGGAGCATCAGTGTCACGCTTCCATGATTTAACCTGCCCCTAGGAGGCAGGACTATTACCTACGATACCTTTTAAACCCTGAAACACGGAGGTAGTCTGAGGAACTTCCACCCTCTTGCCACCCTATAAAAAAATGGGCAGAGCTAGGTTATCCCCAGATCTTAGGTCCCTTGGTCAATAAGAGAAGGGCAACAGAGTGCAAGACTCCTCCAGAAGCGAAACACTATATATATATATATATATATATATATATATATATATATATATATATATATATATATATATATATATATATATATATATATATATATATATATATATATATATATATATATATATATATATATATATATATATATATATATATATATATATATATATATATATATATATATATATATATATATATATATATATATATATATATATATATATATATATATATATATATATATATATATATATATATATATATATATATTAACAACTACAACGTTCAAGATTCTAAGCTAAACTAATTTTATTAAAAGATTAACGATCGAAATAGTACGTATAATTACGTATTGCAATATTGCTGATTCTGCTTAATGAGGTAATTAGTTTATCGGTGTCGCATGAGGTTACTTGAAGTCATCGTCCAGTGGCGGGTAATATTGCCTAAATAACTCCTCCTTCGTTAGAATGAGGCATCCTCTGGAAGGGTGATGCTGTTCTCCTGAACAGGGATGTCTTGGGAAGTATTCTGATAAATGCAACCTGCAATTACTACCATATACAGGATGATGCTACATAAACTTGGACGTGTAAAGTCTTATAGAGGGTGTGCTTCTTGAATTGGGAACATGGGATCTTCAACTGCTGCTTCAGTGTTTAATTTTTTCAATTCAATACTTATTTTAGGTGGATTTCTCATTTTAAGTTGCAGGTTAGGGGTTTGGATTACTGAGGGGCGCCTAAAACTTTTTTCTGAAATGGAAGCTCCTGTTTTCTGAATATTATGTTGCAGGCATCTTTATTTATCAGGAAAACGCCTTTCAGTTTCAGGGTCTCCACATGATCTTCATAGTGCACTTGTATGCTTTCTTCTCGTGGAAACACAGCCAAAGATTTATTGATCTCATAAATTATCTCAATATGATTTTCAGCAATTTTTAACTTTGTAAATTGGCAGAGGCTAGAGTTGTCATGTTGAAGGATCCCTTCTTCGCAGGGCACTTTGATGTTGGCTTGTAGTATATTTGGACAATGATATGGTTTGCCTTCGGTACACATGCCATTTAGAGGTTTTATTGGTTTGTTATTTAATTTTAGAAAATATCGCGTACTGGGGATTATCATAACAAATTCTGATTCATAACTTGCAGGAATAGGCAAAATGTGATAGAGTTCAAATTGCTCTTCAAAATCTATTGGTATTGAAAGAAAATAAGTTATCTTAGTCTACTGTATATCGCATTTTACTTTAATTATTGATTCGTACATAGAAATATTTTCAAGAGTGACAGTGAATGGTAGTTTGTTCTTGTAATGAAAAGAGATTCTTTTTATTTCTGCAAAAAGATTTGCAGGTGAAATTATACTAGGGTGTATTATGCCTAATTTGCATAACGTAATAGAGTTCTCGATATCTTGCAGTGTGCTTAATAACGAGTTATATAAAATAATTAGTTGGTTATACAAGTCTTTTGCAAAAAGAATATCCTGAATTGCAACATTTTCTCGCAATAGTTGATCTAGAAACAATATTTTAGATCTTAACAAGTTTTGATTATGTTGAATATCTCTAATTGTATTATTAAAGTTTTTGATAACTTGATTATTAAGAGAGTATTGGATTTCTAGCTAGGTCTGCAAGTTATTACCCTTAGTTTCTAAATGGTTTAGTATTTCATATATTTTGTCCCCATCATTAGAATCTAAGTTACCTGTGATACCTTTAATAACAGATCCTAAGCCGTTTATTATACCTCTTTTAAGACGACTAGTATTATGTAAAGAAATAGTTTCTAACTTAGTAAGAACAGATTTTTTACTAAACATAGAAATACTTTCGTAATGTTCTAATTCCCTAACTAAATTTGTACTATTCGAATAAGTAACCTTAAGATTATCATGTTGGATAATTAAATTCTTATATTCTACGAAGATTTGTTCTAGGTCATAAAAATGTACGAACATATGTTCGGTTCTTTGAAGTTTGGCGGGTCCTAAGTTTATTGGTAAGGCGCCCAAATTCTCCGTAATATTTCTTATTTGTGTCTCTTGTCCTGGAATGAGGAACCTGGAATATTTTTAAAATGATAAGTTTTTCTTTTCGGTCTTTTGACGTTAAATAGGTGTATTTTATCCGTAGTGTTTCCGTGTGTGGGATTAATTCTAGAGGTTTTTAAATTTTCGTTGACCTGAATTATTTGCTCTGGTTTGTATTTATTTGATGTCTTTGACTGCTTTTGTTTATTTTTAACGAGTACCTTTTCAGGAATTTTTGGCAATTTTTCTCGAGATTCGTTAATTTTGTTGACAACCTTTTCTTTAGATTTTTGAATTGTTTTGTTTAGCTTTTGATAGAAAAGTTTCATTTTGTCGCGGTGATTAGAGATGTAATTATTGACGAGTTGTTTTTCTATCTCGAGATTAAAAGGGGATTCTGCGGCTAGGTGGCCTGTAACTATCTCATATGGGGCTAGATTGGTGACAGAATGTATAGTATTATTATATGCTAGTATAGAATAATTGACTTTCATTTCTATGGGTTCATTTTTAAATTCTTGTTGGTTATTGGGCAGCCTGATGTGCAAGATCAGTGTGGAATGGAATCTTTCTATAAGACCATTGGATTCGGAGTGTTGGGAACTTATAAAGTGAATCTTAATCTTATGTGTCTCGAGAAGTTCACGAATTATAGAGTTTTTAAATTCTAATCCATTGTCTGAAATTATTTGTTCTGGGATACTGTGATGAGAGAAATATTTTATTAAATTATTGGCAACTTCTATAGATTGCGCAGAGTTTAGTTTGTACGCCTAAGCATATTTAGAAAACGAATCAACTAAGGTTAAAAATTTGCAGTTTTCTAGAGAGATACTGTCGATATGTAGGATTTGAAAGGGTTTAATTGCTGTAGGTGTGATGTTTAGTTCTAATTTCAGCGGTTTCCTATCATATTTCATTAATTGGCAAATTTCGCATACGTTAATATAAGTTTGGATAGAAGCACGTTGATTAGGCCAATAATAGTTATTTTTTATGCGTTTTTCAGTTTCATCGATCCCTCGATGATTTGTTTTCCCTTCGTGTTGGTTTTGAATAATTTGCTTTATTTCGTCATTATCAGTGACGTCAATTAATTTCTTAGTACATTTAATCATATTGATTTGGGAATTTTTAAAGTATTTTTGTAAAACAACACTAAATTTTTCGTACACGGGGTCTTCGAAATATAAGTGATATTTCACTTTGGGAACAATGGTCTCTTTAATGAAATTTAAAACATCATTTTTAAAGTTGTTTTCTGAAAACTGAGCATAAGCGCGTTGTTTAAAATTAAATAGATCAATGCGAGATGGAGTAGCATATTTTACTTCAGAAATTATTAACTGATTTTTACCGAGATTAACAGGACATTCCACAATAGGAATACCTATTATGGGTTCAGCGGCATTTTCTATTTTGTCGCGGTCGCCTGTTTCGACTAATAAAGATTCATTCTCATGTTCATTATTTTCATTAATATTCTGATTTATTTTTTCGACATATTCTTGAAGCTTAAATATAGATTCGGAACTAGGTTCAGTTTCGTTCGCATTTAATTCTATGCGCGACAATGCGTCAGCATTTTTAGTAAGACAACCTTTTTTATAAACAATGTCGTAATCATACTCTTTCAGTTTTAAGCGCCAACGTATTAATTTTGAATTTGGTTCTTTTAGTGAAAATAATCATTCCATGGGCTTGTGATCGGCCACTATTTTAAGTTTACGTCCAAATGGATAGGGCCTAAAATATTTAGTGGCGCATACAATAGCAAGAAGCTCTTTCTCGATGGTTGAATAATTTATTTCTGACTCATTTAAGGTTCGACTAGCGTATGCTATCGGTAAGTCTAATCCTATTTTACCTTGAGAGAGAACAGCTCCTAAGGCGTAATTAGAAGCATCACACGTTAATATGAACGGCTCAGCAGAATTGAGATACTGAAGAATTGGTTCGTTTGTTAAAAGTTGTTTGCATAATTCGAAACATTTAATATATTTAGGATGTTTTATATCTATCACGGCATCTTTTTTTAGACTTTTCTTAATAAATTTCCTATAGTAACCCAAAAGTCCCAGAATGCCTTTTATTTCTTTTTGGGTTTTTGGCAAGAGAAAATTCTGGATTGAGCAGATTTTCTCTGGATTCGGTTTTACACCTTCAGATGTGACAATGTGTCCGAGATAAACCACCTCTTTTCTAAGAAATTCAGATTTATCGAGCTAAAGTTTGAATTACGTAATCGTTCAAAAAATTTTCTTAGTCTATCAATATGTTTTTCTACGCTAGTACTAAAAATGATAATATCGTCAAGATAAACAGGGTAAATTTCGTTATGATATCCTCTTAAAATATTATCCATAACGCGCTGAAATGTAGCGGGTGCATTTCGTAGGCCAAAGGGCATTCGCAAGAACTCATAGTGACCATTTTCTGTATTGAAAGCAGTTTTGGGGATGTCTTCGTCGGCCATTTCGATTTGATGAAATCCCGATGCCAAGTCAAGGGTGGAAAAATATTGACATCTGCCTAAACATACTATTTTGATTTGTTTGGGGTCTGAATGTATTTCTTGTAGAAATAGACATTGGTGTGGGTTTTGGTAAAGGCTGAGAGTTTGTTTGATTAGGTTTAAACACATTGTAGTTTGAAGGACCGGGGCTAGAATAATTTCTAGGTACAAATCAGTTATACACAAGTTGTGCATTATTCGGATTTGTTGTGTAGGTAGATGGTCTGGGAGCGAAATTTTTTACTTAAGACCTGCGGTCTGATTTTTTGTGTTCTGTGGATAACATTTTGAATTTGAAAATCATTTGTTAACATATTCAGAGCACTGTTTAAATTATCAGGGTTTTTAGTTCGCATCAGAGAACCTATCGGGTCTTTAGGACCACGTAAAAATACTCTTAAAGCTAATTTCTGGCAATACTCAGATAGAACTGGAGCTTGTATTTCATCAGCTAGAGTAGCAATTTGAGCTATTTGTAAATTTAACATTTTTTGAACTTAATTGAAGAAATCAAATGCGTTTTCGTTTTCTTGCCTAAGTTCGACCATTTCTATGTTTAAGGTAAAAATATCACGATTATCAGCATACGTGTTTAAAACAGCTTTTTTTAGGTCTGTTCAAACATTAACTATACAGGAAGAGATATTTACCGCTGCTTCGCCTTTTATTTTAGATAAAATAGAACTCATAAGATATTCGATTTGAAAATTGCTTGTATCGACTGTGTCGTAAAAGTTTTTTACAAGTTTTTCACAAATATCAATAAACCTAGATAAAAGTTCGACTTCTCCATAAAATTCTGATATCATATTTAAATATTCTTGTTTTAATTGTGGAGGAGCCATTTTTACAAAGATTATAACAATATGTAAAACTACTAAACTTAATAATAATATGAGCCTAGTGAATCAGAATTTGTGTGTTATTTTATTTTAAGTTTTTTCGGGCTAACCTCTAAAGAACAAGATTTACTTACAGCAAAATCACCAGAATGACATCCATGCACTTAACTTCGATATGCACTCAAAGATTCTTGTGTTGCTGATGGCTATAGTCTTCTGCGAAAGAGAAAGCTAGTTTTTGCCTGTAGAATATTCCTTCCTACTTTTCTGCTGGGCTTCTGGTTTTTAACGATTTGAAGTGGGTTACTCAATTCACCCAGGGACCGAACCACGAATTTTCGACATTTCACTACTTTTTTCGCGAACCCGTGAAGTTTTAGTTCTTTTATTTTTCAAAAATCGAAAAAACGAACCGAGTTTCTTGTGGAAAATCGTTAAAAAATCCTACAACGACTGCGCCAGTTAAAAGAATTTCCCTGTAAGGCTCTTTTTTAAAAACTTAAATTTTTATGTAAATAACAACTACAACGTTCAAGATTCTAAGCTAGACTAATTTTATTAAAAGATTAACAATCGAAATAGTACGTATAATTACATATTGCAATATTGCTGATTCTGCTTAATGAGGTAATTAGTTCATCGGTGTCGCATGAGGTTACTTAAAGTCATCGTCCAGTGGCGGGTAATATTGGCTAGATAACTTATATATATATATTTATTTATTTTTATATATATGTATATATATATATATATATATATATATATATATATATATATATATATATATATATATATATAATATATATATATATATATATATATATATATATATATATATATATAATATATATATATATATATATATATATATATATATATATATATATATATATATATATATATATATATATATATATATATATATATATATATATATATATATATATATATATATATATATATATATATATATATATATATATATATATATATATATATATATATATATATATATATATATATATATATATATATATATATATATATATATATATATATATATATATATATATATATATATATATATATATATATATATATATATATATATATATATATATATATATATATATATATATATATATATATATATATATATATATATATATATATATATATATATATATATATATATATATATATATATATATATATATATATATATATATATATATATATATATATATATATATATATATATATATATATAAATATATAGGAAAGTTGTTGAAAAAACTAGAAAACAAACAAACTAACGAGAATTTACAGGAGCCAGCCACACATTTGTGAATTCGGCTAGAAAAAACCCAACATTTATGGTAGATTTCTAACGTCTCTTCGGAGGTGAGCTTAGCCACCTGCTGTGGCATCCAAGCCCAAGGTGATAAATTAAAAAATAAAGATGATTGTGCGGATGAATTCTTAAAAACAGAAGGAAAAATAAATCGTGGGCATGTCGGCTAAAAAAGGTGTGAAGTTTGGGAACCGCGCTACACGTATTTCAGTCTTATTAGACTTCATCCGCAGAGCAGTTTAACCAAGTTAAAAGATATAGGAAAGCTGTTGTAAATCCTAGAAAACAAACAAACAAACGTGAATTCACTGACAGAAGCCGGCCACGCATTCGTAAATTCGGCCAGAAAAACCCAAAATTTAGGATAAATTTCTGACGTCCCTACGGAGGTGACCTTAGCCACCTGCCGTGATATCCAAGCCCAAGGTGATAAATCAAAAGAGAAAGATAACTGTGCGGATGAATTCTTATAAAGGGAAGAAAAAACAAATCGTGGGCACGTCCGCAAAAAAAGATGTGAAGTTTGGTAACCGCGCTACGCGTGTTTCAGTCTAATTAGACTTCATCAGCAGAGCAGTTTAACCAAGTTAAAAGATATAAGAAACCAAACCAGCAGCAGTGACCAAGCGGGTCCCTACAGCCAAAGAATTTTAACGGGACCCCGAATCTGGGCCATCCATGTCTCAACCACCTACACCGGAACCACGCTTTAAAATCGAAAATGACGGTTTTTTCGTCAACGACCCCGTGGCAAGGCAGGAGGCACCGGATGATCTACAGCTGAGACCCTTCACACCAGGTAACAACATTCCGGAATTGGAAGACCAAAGGCGAGAGACTTACCGAGGAAGTATTGAAGTAATCCGACCGGGCACTATGAAGTTCTCGTTTAGTGGAAGAACTCAGTAGTCTGCGTCATCCAGGCGTAACCCGCAGGCTACGCGTCCTCCTCACCACCAGGGACGGTACGACAGTGCAGGTGGTTCTACTTTAAAACACCGGGGCATAATTTTTTTTCTGGTCAAAAACAAGTGTTCATTGAAGGCCCTCTGGTGGCCAAACGGTTCAATTTTTCGACAAAAACAAAGAAGATTCAAAAAAGCATATGCAAGAGAAAAACATTTTATAAGCTGTTATCTTCAATCTTCATTCCTCCTTTTAAAAAATAATTCAATTCCAAAGGGTACCTTTACTTTAAGGCCGAATACAACCAAAGTTATTTACTTTTTTCATAAAAGAGCAAAACTTCAATCTAAATACCCTAAATGCCTTAAAGAGATGCCTGCATATATTTTTCACATTTTCCTTATACTTTAAAAAACGCCAAAGCATCAAGTTGTCTTAATTTTCAATCGAACACGGCGTGGGTGAGCCGCTGTCAAAACTAATGGGTAATTTGATTTAATAGAGAGCAATAGATGAGATATTTTCCTTCACATAAAGCTTTTATTGAAACGTTTTTGCCCAGTAACTATAGTATTTCAAAGTTTGCCTACCTTAAAGTTGCTAATAAGGTATAGCTATCTCTATATCCAGCTTCTAATAAAAACATATATTAATAATTAGTAAAATATATTTTAGTCCATATATGTATTGGATCGATTTGGCCTATACTTGGTGAAAATTCATAACTTAGATTTATGGTACAATGATTAAGTAAAAACAAAACAATTTTTACTTAAAATTTCCACTATATTAAAAATAAAATACCTTTCATGACATGTTTCGCCAACACTGGGGCTTCTTCAGATGATATAATTGGAATTAAGTAAAATATTTTATACCTAGTGTACAATGGGTTTTTTCCATGTTTACCTAAATCTATTTTAACAAAACACATTTAATAGAGGCGAATTACTCATGTCAGTTTGATCGTTAAGTAATAAACCTGTGTGTTTAAGTTTATTTATTTCTAAAGATTCTAGAAAATTCAATTTTATGCCTTTCTTTTCTGTATGTAAAACTTTAAAATTGTTACTAAAATGATGATTACAATTAATCAATTAAATGAGAAGCATAATTAGATCTGTCATCACCCTTGATAACGCACTTATAATGTTCATTTATCCTCTTCTCGAAACTTCTACCTGTCTGTCCTATACACGTTTTTGGGCAATCTTTACAAGTTAATTTTTTTACTTTGTTATTTTTTATAAAATTACCTATGGAATGGGTCTTATATGCAATATTTACATTTAGTTTTTTCAAAAGTTGTCTATTTTAATACTGGATTTTCCATAGTACGTAATACATTTATAGTTAGCAGAATGGGTCTTTTGAACTGTGGTAAACCGAACAAATAGCTTTTTTATAGCTTTTTTTCCTTAAAATATTATCAACCATATTTGAACTATAACCATTATTTATTGCAAGTTGTTTTATTAAGTTAAGTTCATTTTGAAAATCTTGTTTATTTATGGGTAATGTGATTAATCTATGGATCATACTATGAGAGGCTGCTAACTTATGTTGCATTGGATGACATGAAGTTTAATGTATTGTGGTATCTGTGTGTGTTGATTTATAAAAAACAAAAAAAGTATGTTTATTGTTTTCTTTTTAAATAGTTAAATCAAGAAAGTTAATATAATCATTTGTTTCATTTTCTATAGTGAATTTTATATTGGTATGTAAATTATTTATGAATACAAGAAACATCTTTAGTT
This sequence comes from Kuschelorhynchus macadamiae, assembly GCA_030620095.1. NCBI lineage: Eukaryota > Metazoa > Arthropoda > Insecta > Coleoptera > Curculionidae > Kuschelorhynchus > Kuschelorhynchus macadamiae. The sequence continues at coordinate 367,210 of JAUTXW010003024.1, forward strand.
GCTTTTCTGTTCCAGTGAAACAAGCAAAAACGGCATCTACGTACCTAGGCCAATAAAGAAAAAGAGGGTGTTGGCTAATTTCTTTTTCTAGAAAATTCACAAATATTTCAGCTAATAAGGGACTAAGTGGATTTCACATTATTAGACCATCATTACTTGTATATATATTATTATTAAATTCAAAATAGTTTTGTTCTAAACAGACAGAACAAAAATAAATCAAATACTAATAGCAATCATTTCTCAAATCACAATTTTTTTGATAAGAAGCTAATTCGCCCAGGAATTCCGTAATGTTGCCAATTAGAAACTCAGAATAATTGTATTAAAATAAAGTCCAAAGTTAAAAATAATATTTTTGCTTTAGTAAAATACTGAGTGATTAATTACATAACTTAGTGCTAAGCTGTTTCAAATTTACCTTTATAAGAAAAATATCTTTAGAAAAACAAAACATTTATAGTTTTATGATACTAAGTAAAAACAAAACAATTCTTACTTAAAACTTCCAATAAAAAAGGAAAATTACTATCATGACATGTTTCGCCAAAACTGTGGCTTCTTCAGATGATACGATTAGAATGAAGTAAAATATTTTATACCTAGTGTACAATGGGTTTTCCTATGTTTACCTAAATCTATTTTAATAAAACATATTTAATAGAGGCGAATTGCTCAGGTCAGTTGGATCGTTGAGTAATAAACCTGTGCGTTTAAGTTTATTTATTTCTAAAAATTCTAGAAAATTCAATTTTATGCCTTTCTTTTCTGTATGTAAAACTTTAAAATTTTATTAACATGATGATTACAATTATTTAAATGAGAAGCATAATTAGATCTGGCATCACCCTTGTCAAAGCACTTATAATGCTCATTTATCCTCTTCTCGAAACTTCTACCTGTCTGTCCTACATACGTTTTTGGGCAATCTTTACAAGTTAATTTATAGGCGCCTGATTTTTTACTTAAATGTGTTTTTGATTTGTCATTTTTTATAAATTTGCCTATGGAATTGTTGGTCTAATACGCAACATTTATATTTAGTTTTTTTTTTAAAGTTGCCTATTTCAATACTGGATTTTCCATAGTACGTAATACATTTATAGTTAGCATACATTGTTTGCAAAATTAACTAAACCTCACCTTTTAGACCGTAACTCGACTTGCTTAATTAATATCGACGTAAATTATTATTTGGAGCTACAAAAGTGGAAGTTATTTGTAGCATAACTAGCTTAACAAAATAGAATTACTGACTCTACCTCCACACTGGCGTAGCCATGGGGGCAGCTGTCCTCCCTGACGCATTTCAAATTTGTGTTAAAAGTATATATACTTTATTATGGTACAGTGTTTTTATTTATAAATGCACCCCCACATTAACTTTCGTAACTTTCAAGATATCAAAAAGGCTAAATACACAAGTTTCTTTGAATTATAGGATTTTTTAGTGTAGTTTACATATGTCTGGTTTTCATGAAATCAACATCACCTTTGGTTTTTTAAACATAACACCCTGTATATTATACGTGCATCAAACTGATCTCTTTTTACTGATTATAAATATACCAGGTTAGATACCTTTTCTCTTTAAAAACACCAAAGACATTTAAGAAAATCCCGGCATTAAGAAGCAATGTATTCCTATTGACTCCACCAGTAGAAGAACGTTTTCTGTCTCACTCTAACACATTGCCTCCTATGGCAAGGTTTTTGTCAAATTTGTCGGGTGTCTTTAAAGATAAATGTATCACAGTTGGTATATTTATAATCAGTAAAAAGAGACCCATTTGATCGACCAATAATATATAGGATGTTACATTTAAGAAACTAAAGTTGATGTTTATTCCAGAAAATCTAAATACCCTGTATATCTGCAAAAATTTGAAGAAACTTTTATATTTAACTTTTAACTTCCCTCATAAAAGGCAAGCATTTTAATCGTGAAAAAATCACTGTCCGAAATTTTTTCAGATCTTTACGTTTCAGGGTCTTTAGATAAACCCGAAAAACATATTTTCTCAATTCTGTCGGTCTGTCGGTATGTCTGTTCATGGCCGCGGCATAGCTAAAAAATCAGTAAATTTCCTTCACCCGGAACTTGCCTCGTTATGATTTTTTTCCATTTGTTAGGAATAGTGAAGTGTGACCCAATTTAGTTCAGTACATAGTCACAGCATATATATATGTTGCATATACTATTTCTTCATTTTTATTGGGCGCCATTTTGTTCCATCATATTGGATTCCTACCAATATGTTTACCATTTCCCTTCTACCTATACCACATTGACTTTTGGGCATAATTTAAAAAAATTCAATAAGTGTCCCATTTTCACATTTAATTTGTCGGCAAAATTTAAAGTCAATTGAACAAGATTTTTTAACGTTGATTTTTTAAAAATGTTAATTGGCCGCCATTTTGTTTCGCCATCTTAAATTGAAATTCATCCAGAGAGACTCCAGTAAAAAAAAACCCTTTTTTAAATTGTCGACGTTTCGCCAATTTATTGTTGCATCCTCAGGACATATAGATTTTATATCGTGTATAATCCATATTAGTCTTTACCTACTCTGTTGGTCCGCAGATATTTCTTAACCCCAAATAATTCGCCACTCTAACATAACATCAAGAAGATCGTTAACGAAAACCATTTAGAAACGTAATATCTGGGAAAAATAAGACTGAGAATATGGGTTTTATGTAGGATATAGGATCTATGTATGTGTCCTGAGGATACAACAATTAAGTTGCGAAACGTCGTCAATTTAAAAAATAATTGTTTTTTACTGGATCTTTACCCCAAATAATACACCAATCTAACAAAATTTTGTTAACATTGTTCGTTATATTGGATTTTTACCAAAATATTACTAGGTCATCCCCATATGACCTTTAATTTTTGGTCAAAATTTGAAGTTCATCGGGTAAGTAGTATTTAACCTATATCGCGAACTGACAGACCGACAGACGAACCGACGGAATTGACAAAACCTGTTTTTAGCATCTAGGGACGCTAATAATATGTAAATTCTGAGGTGATTTTTCACGATTATAAAATTTTTTTTTATAATCGTGAATATTATGAAAATAAGACTCATATAGGGCTGACATGGTAACATTTTGGTAAAAATGAATGAAATGTTAAAAAAATTATTACTAAAAAACTGCTTATCCGATTTAGCTAAAATTTTGCACAAAAATCAAGTATTTTGTGGTAATCAATGTTGGTACGAATCCAAAAAGGCGAAACAAAATGGCGGCTTAACTAGATATTTTAAAATTCAGCCTGAAAAACTATTTAATGGACTGATCTCAAATTATGTGCCATAAATAATTGTGGCATACAGATGCACTAGTAAAAATGTGGTACTAGTTCAAGATGACGGAATAAAATGGCGGCCAAATAAAATATTTCTAATCGTGGAAAAATCGCCCTCTCAGGTTTTACATATTTTTAGGTTTTCTTAGGCCTCCTTAGATGCCACAAAATATGTTTTATCACTTCCGTCGATTTGTCTGTCTATCAGTTCTCGGCATAGCCTAAAAACTACTCATCATATTGACTTCGTTTTAGTCAAAATTTTATATAATAATAATATTTTGGTAAAAATCCAATACGCCGGAACAAGATGGAGGCCTAATGAAACGTTAAAAAAATTATTACTAACAAAACTAATTTTCGAATTTTCAAAAATTTTGCACAAAAATCAAATATTACATAGGAATGAAGTGGTAACATTTGGTATGAATATAAGATAGCAAAAACAAAATAAATTATTTAAAAATCGACCTGAAAAATAATACCTATTGGATTAATTTTGAGGTTTTGTGTAAGTATTAAGTGTGATATAGAGATAAACTGGGTAAAGTTGTGGTACGAATTCAACATAGCGAAACAAATTGGCGGCCAAATAATTTTTACTTCCCGCGTAAAAAGAATGTTTTCTCAATTTCGTTGTTTGTCTGTGGGTCCATCTGTTCGTGCATAGCTAAAAAACTACTTATCTGACTTCAAATCTTGGTCAAAAATTAACCTTTTAGTAAAAATCCAATATGGCAAAACAAAATGGCAGTCTAGTGATACGTTAAAAAATTGTTACCAAAAAAACTATTTATCTACTTTACCTCAAATTTTGTACAAAAATCCAATATTGTTTTGGAATCAACTGGAAAAATTTTGGTATGAATCCAAAATGGCCGCTTAATAACATATTTAAAAATTCAGCCTGAAAAACTACTTAATGGACTGATTTGAAATTGTTAGCCATGACTGATTGTGGTATAGAGACGAACTAGTAAAACTGTGGAACAAAATGGCGACCAAATAAAATATTTATAATCGTGAAAAAAAAAATCACCCACTTAGGTTTTACATATTTCCAGGTTTTAACGTCCCTAGATTCCAAAAAATAAACCCTATGGACTTGACATTTTGAAAAAACAATTTCCCTCGTAGTCACTAAAAAGGTTTAAAAGTTAGACCAGGTCTAGTTGCCATGGTACTTTAAACTCTTAGTTCGCCAGTTATGTTTTGCTTATGATGTTTTTTTTGTAATTGTGACATTTCTAAAAAATATTTGCTCAGTTGTTAAAAATTTCAACTGAAAACTGTCAATTTAGACCTGGTCTAAATTTAAACCTCTTTAGTGACTACGGTTAATAAAAGTTTAATAGGAAGAGACTGCTATTTTTTTAGTGAGAATCCTATATGGAAAAACCAAATGGCAACTTAATAAATAAAAAACCCAGTACCAAAAAACTACTTATCCAATGAACTTGAAATTTTGAACAAAAATCAAAAGTTAAATAGAAAGAGACTGGAAAATAATAAAGCACATAATTTCTTTTTTGTAGACTGAATAAAAAACCCAGTACCAAAAAACTACTTATCCTATAGACTTGACATTTTGAACAAAAATCAAAAGTTAAATAAAAAGAGACTGGTAAATTTTTAGTGCGAATCCTATATGGCAAAACAAAATAATATTCGGTAAAATTCGATCTCCAGGAATAAAACCATCTTTTTATGAAGGAAAATAATAAAGCACATAATTTAATTTTTTAAGATTACGTAAATAATGTTACGAACAAAAAATAAAATAATATTTAATAAAATTAAATACTAAACTAGTTATTGTCAAATGTATATAGTCTGTTCATTGTAACTAGTGGAATTCTGTACGAGTTAATGTACTTATAGGCGTATTTCAATCTGTACAGAATGTTTCACTATATTTAGACTTTTTCTACTGCCTTTGTTATAAGAGATAGAAAAAAATGTTAAATACAAAAGTTGTAGGGATTATCCTAAACCGCCAGGAAATAATTTTTATTGACACAAAGGAACATCGCAAAGCTACTAAAAAACATAAACTTGGTAATTTTTAAAAGGGACACCCTATATATTACATTATATTTCGATAGAAAATATTTCTCTGATTTCAAAAATGTATACTATGTCTCTGTTTGGATCAGCAGTTTTTGGAATATTTACATTTAAAAATTCCGATAATATGAGATTTGGGTTTACAACATCACAGTTGCCATGGACAAAAAAACAAAACTAAGCGGAAGATTCAAACGTCTTTAATAATAATTAAAACTTATTTAGACGTCAAAACGAAATAGTTTAAACTGTAAAATGAGTTATACAAAACAGTAATATTGTTAGTAGAGCTCAAGCAGAATATCGCCGTATTTATCCCGGCAGGCAAGTTCCTTCCAAATCAACCTTCTACTATTATACACTGAAAGATCCATCAGGGCGCAAGCATTTTTAAAAGATAAAACGCACTATGACTCAAAACAATGGTGAAGAGCTGCAAATATTATGCTTAGGTCCAGCCCAAACCATTTCAATACAATATTTTTTTTCTTAATTCTATTACTGAAAAACAGTACCTAACCTGCATACTTAAGTAAGTTAAATATTCTGTGATTTATACTAAATAAGTAAGATTACAAAAAAGATATACGAAAAGATGCATGAAAAGATATATAGCCAGACCAAGTAGAAAGAAATTATTAGAAATGTTATTACATATTATTGACATAAAAACTCTTATTACGTTTAAATGTATTAAGATTTGTAATAGTTTTTAAATGCTGTGGTAAAAAATTATACAGGAGGGAGGAATAATATGAGAAAGATCCCTTGAAGGTGCTGGAAGCATGACGTGGTACCACTAACAACACTGGAATTCGTCTTGTTCTCTCAATATTTTCACTAGCAAAAACCAATTTATCTCTCAGATAGAAAGAGAGCCCAGAAGTTATTATTTTTTTATTAGAGTGACGAAATATACATCTCATCTATCATTCATCCTAAGCAAGCCGTACTGCAAGTAATAAGGGGTTATGTGATCCCGCCTCCCAATGTCTGCAGAGTACCTAAGACAAGAATTTTGAACCACCTGTATACGATTTGCGTAGTAATTATTTAGACATGGGCCGTATACTGCATCGCAGTAGTCAAATAATGGTAGAATCAAGGACTCAATTAACTTGAAAATTTAAAATATTTTTGAAAGGATACAGATTTTTCAGACGTAGATATGCTAATTGTATTTTACTTATTACATGATTAGAAAAGCTTAAGTTTTGGTCTATAATTAGTCCCAGATTTCTAAAATGTGTTTTAAAAGCAACGATATCATTTCCAAGCAAAATTTTATCTTTTAGGTTGACCTTTTGACTTTGCTTCTCAAAACCATTCAATAGGGCTACAGTCTTCGACGGGTTTAATATTAAAGAGTTGTTTTTTGACCACTTATGTAAAGCATAACGATTTCTATTCATAATAGTGACCACGCGTTCCTCTTCATAGTCAGGGTTAAAAGAGGTATATACTTGACAGTCGTCAGCGTACAAATAGATATTCACATCAACTGATTTTACTATATCAACCGTCTAAATAGCAAACAACAAAGAACCCAGAATGGAGCCCTGTGGTACCCCACTAGGATTCACTAAGCTTTCAGAAAGGTTAACCTCACTATCACTCACCAATTTCACCTGCTGATGCCTATTTATCAAATAACTTCTAAACGAATCCACGGGCTCCTGTGAGAGACCATAATACTTCTGTTTAGCGATCAAAAGGCCATGATGTATAGTATCGAATGCTCTTGAATAATCCAACATTGTCAGAAGAGAAAGTTTTCCATTATTCATTGCGCGTAATAAGTCATCAACAACGTTGGAAAGAGCCATAGTAGTGCTATGCCCAGGGCGAAAGCCTGATTGTATACGGTAGAATTTTATTTTTATTAGTATAGCCCTTTAATTGATCATAGACAACAGATTCTATAATTTTTGAGAGTACTGACAGAATACTAATTGGTCTTAAGTGATTCAATTCAGAAACTTTTTCTTTTTTTGGAATAGGGGTAATAAGGGAATGTTTCCAGCGGCTGGGCACAACTCCATTAAGCAATGATGAATTAATCAGACGCGTAAGAGCAGGCACACATAGTTTTATCATGTCCCCAGATATTTTGTCTATCCCTTTGGCATTCGATTTAATTTTCATAAGTTTAGAAGCAACAGTATCAGGTGAAACAAGCGAGAAGTTAAATACATTATTTGCGATATTTGGATCACTATTTTGATCAAAGTACTGAAATGTTAGCAAATCTGGTTCGGTTCGCACAATAGAAGAAATAAAAAAGGTGTTTATATTATTGGTATTCTTAAGATGATCCGGAAGGTCGCTGGAGGGGGGCGGCACTTTCTATGTATATTTAATTTTTACTTACGGCATTCCAAAGTGTTTTGGAATTTTTGTGGTTTCGATTCAATTCAAACTCTATGAAAGCCTTCTTTTCTTAGTTTTGATTGGGTTTCAGCAAATGACACACTAAGGGATTTTAAGGCTTTACGGTATTCATTAAGAGCATGATTTCTCAAACGCATCATGCGTTTAATGTTTGGGGTTATCCAGGGGCAGCAATTTTTCGTGATTCTAATTGTTCGGATCGGCGCATGTTTATTGAAGATCTCATTTGTACAGTTCTCAAATGCTAAAACCTTCATATCCAGATTAGGCTCAGTATACCTCACACAATGCTAGGAAATATTGCGAAGGTCACTGTTGAAACGAGCCACATCCATATTTTTAATATCTCTAAACGAATAAAAGGTAGGTTCATTTTTTTGTTTTAGGGGTATATCAATTATAGAGTATACCAAACAATGATTTGATAATCGCCCAAAATTAATATTTTCAGTGTAAAGAACCCGATCGTATTTGTTAATAATTATTAAATCAAGTAAAGAAGAATTTCGCGTTGGAGTTGTAATAACCTGATGTAGGCTAAAAGTGCTGAAAAAATTATCTAAAAAAATACATTCTGGTGTGGTCCTATTTAAGTAATTAATATTGAGATCACCTAGGCAAATAAAGTAATCACACATCATCACACATTCAGCACAATACATACCACAACATTGCCTATTTTGGCAGAAATCCAAATGTTATCAATGTTTTCATTACTACCTTTTTCAAGAACTTTGATATATTTAATATTTGAGCTATTTTTTATGAATATAGCCACGCCACCACCCCTTCGTTCTCTGTCCTGTCTGTATACCGAGTATCCTGGAATAGAAACAAATGTGTCTGATATAGTTGCCATTAACCAAGTTTCTGTAACTGAAAAAAAGTCATAGTTATTTGATATTATGTGATCTTTTAAATCACTCAATTTAGGTAGTATGTAGGTAGTAATGATCTTATGTTAAGGGGTTGAGGGCGCCATTTCGTTCCATCATATTGGATTCTTACCAATATTTTACCCGTTTCTACTTACGCCATACTTGATTTTTGGGCATATTTTAAAATAAAGAAAATTCAATAAGTATTTTTTTACACTGATACACACCGCCATTTTGTTACGTCATGTTGAATTCGTACCAGTTTATCCCTATTTCACATTCAATTTAATAAGACTTTTTCTGATTGTTTAAAAATGCTATTTGGCCGCCATATTTATATTCATATCAACATGTTACCAGTTCATTCCTATGTAACACTTCTTTTTCATGCAAAATTTAAAAAAATTGGATAATTAGTTTTTTTAGTATAATTTTTTTAACGATTCTCTAAGCTGCTATCTTGTTCCGACATATTCAATTTTTACTAAAATTTTACCAGGCTTATATAGCCCTTAATTTTTGACTAAAATTTGAAGTCACTCTGATGAGTAGTTTTTATGGTTTGCCGAGAACTGACAGACAGACAGATGGAATTGGAATATGTCAAGTCCATAGGGTTTATTTATTAAGCCGCCATTTTGTTCCGCCATAATGGATTTACACACATTTTATCAGTTTATCTCTATATCACACTCTATTTGGCAACATTTGACGTCAATCGGAGAAGTAGTTTTTAAGCTATGCTGCGTACCGATAGACAAACAGACAGACCGACGGAAATGAGATATTTCTCGGGGTCCAGGAACCCAAAAACGCAAACGCAAAATGTGCAAGAAACTCGGAGGATATTTTTTTCAAAATTACAATACTTCCATCTTCAAGTGTAGTAATAATTAATATAAGAAAACTTATAAAAATTTGAAATGTCCTGAGAATATTCTGAACGTCAAGTTGTTTGACTTTGAAAGTTCTCGATAACCTTGAGATGCCCTTAACCTTTTACTTTAAAAAGCCGGTGAGGATTATCTGATTATTTGACCTTATTTTGTGGTTGACCATTGGAATATTCTCAAAAATATTTTGAAGGTTAAACTTGGGATGTCTTAGACGTTTTCTATAAAATTGGGTGTAAGGTGTACTGTATTAAGTATCGGGTAAAGACTTGTGTTAAAAAGTTTTCTTGGTAATATACCTTCATAATCTTGAGATATATCTGTGAAGATTGTGATGTAATTTTATCGAAGTTATAATATACAACGCCATAGAGGTGCGTCTTGCAGAGCACAATTCGATAATGGCGTTGAAAACTCAGGGAACAGAGTGAATCATATTCAGTCACAACCCTCAGCATGGAATATGGAAGCGACAATGAAATAATTATTATTAACTGGAAGTTATTATATCTGGTGGGAGTTCATGTTCTAGCAAAGGTCAATATGCTTGTAGTTGACCAATATAATGTAACATCACCGGACGCATGCAGCGACAAATCGTTCAATACTTCGAATGAAATCGTTGCCTCTGGAAGTGACTTGGATGTAGTATGAATCTTTTATCCATGCAATGAAGAGTCGGTCTTCAGAATTTCAAGAAAGATTCTGGTATAGTAAAGTTATGTTAAGTTGAATCAATATTTATATTGTTCAATATTTTATTTTTTAGATTGGCCTCTACAGAAAATCCTATATCTAGAAGTAAACAATAATAACTTTATCGTAAATAAAGTTGCCAAATGTATTGAAAACAAAAAAGCTTTTGTCAATATGAAAAATCAAGATGAATGTTGTGTTGCCTGGACGATAACTTCAGCATTGCATACCACAAGCAATGGTAGTAACCAGATGTAACTCAGACTACTTATAAAGTATTATTGTTTTCTCGCAGTACTAATAAACTATATTTTTGTTATGGTTGTTAATTTATTTCAGATGACCAACATCGTTGATACCACATTAGAAAAATGATTATAATCACATATACACATTGATACGCTTAAAAATAGATAAGTTTGGAAACATTAGCGGAATATATGTTAAAATTTGAGAATACCGAAAAAAATGAAAGTTCCTTTTGTTGTATATGCAGACTTTGAATCTGTTTTAAAATCATTAGAAAATAATGAACCAAACCCCCAAGTTTCTTACACAGGAAAGCTCGTTAAACAAGAAGCGTATTCTTTACATTCAATACAAGATTTCGTTTCTCGACCTTTCGATAAGAATAACGGGACAAAAAGAGTTGGTTTTATTTCATCTCTCATCTTAATTATAAATTACTCAATTTTATCCCCATTATATTCCATAATTTAAGTGGTTATGACTACCATATTTATTAAATAATTACGAAATTGTAGGTTTGCTGAAGACGGGGGTAGACTTTCCCTCGAAACGTCCAGAAAGCAGGCGTTTTTCAGTGTCGTTCCTCGGATACCTTCGTAGTGGACCCAGAACTCAAGACTATCTATTCAATTTATAGGGTAATTATTTTTTATTTTTTATTTTTTTTCAATTTTCTAAGGCGGAAAAACCCAAAAAATAGTTTTATACCATATTTATTTAAAAAATATGTCGTCATGGGGATAATATTGACGAAATAGTCCAAAGCAAGAAAAGGACATAGCATTCACAAAAAGTTTTTATGTGCATGATTATGTTGATAAAGCTGATGGTGTGACAAAATGAAAAAGTTAAAATAAAGATTTATTGATGGCTTTAAATTTTTGTCACCATCATGGTAAAATTTTGATGCTGGTTTTAGGATTAAAAAGTTCTTTATTTCAAGCAATTTGATTTGATTGACAAAATTAATTACCCCATACTTCTAAGAAAAATTAATTTCGTGATAACTTAAAGGAAGAAAAAATTTGCAATGAAGAGAGAGAGGGCGAAGGAAGTGCGGTGTCTGTTTAATTGTAAGAATTTGAAGAAATATTAAGATTTGTATTTAAAGTCCTATGTTCTCTGATTATGTGATGTTTTCGAGCAATATCGAGATACTTTAAATAGTTATAAACTAGAGCCGTCACAATACTATAGTGTCCCAAATTTGTCTGTTGATTGATATACATTGATATGGCTAACTTTTTCAAAAAGAGTATTCGCGTTGGAATAAGGCAGTATTCAGACAATAAGCATATTTACAATAATATATTTGGCCAAACTATGATCTATCTTTTTCTGTCACTTATTTAGATGCCACTAATTTATACGGTCTTAGTATGTCACAACCATTATCATACAAATGATAACAGATTTAAATATAATGGACGTTGAAGATGATAGCGCAAAACGTTACGTTTTGGAAGTTAATGTATATTATCTTAAAAAAAATTACATGGTGCCCATGCCAGCTTTCTTTTTTTAGTAGGAAATAATAAACCACCTACAGGAACGGCAAACATGCTAAAGTTGATTCTAACCATAAAAAAAGAACATTGTGCATTATAGAATATTAAGATAAGCTATTCAAAACGGCCCAATAGTAATGCACATAGAGTTTTAAAATTTAATTTAATCAGTCGGCATAGTTAAAAACTTATTTTGAATTCATCACTAAGTTACGAAATTAAGCTAAAAATAACTTTAACTATAACTTTAATATTGCAGTTTTTGGGAAAATCATGAAAAATGTAGAAAATTGAAAAGAGGTCAAAATAGTTACTCAGTGGGAGAATTCAAGGAGGAGAATGTATGATCGATCATTAATTGTTCGACGCAACTTTAATAGTTGTTCAGTATTTACTGAAAAGTGTGTAGCTATTGAATTTTCTATATTCGACATGTAAAAAACTGTAATATATGTTTTCTTTACAATTATATTTCAAAAAACGAATTGGTAAATCAGATACTTTTCAGAATATTATATTTTGTAAAACTTTTATCTTATAGAAATATGTATATTGGTTTAGTTACATTAAAATAAACACATACTCAATTTCAACTTGTTTTGTTTAAATAGGTGTACAATAATAAACTAGCCCGACTCATCGGTAGAAACTATTATTCTTTACCATCTTAATCAACCTCTTCATTATCATTCAGAGACCTTTTTTCCTTAGGAATGTCCCAACTTTTAAGTGTAAGCATGGTAAATTTATGAGCGTTTATATATACCTGCCAACCCAGTTTAGCCAATTCTTCTTCGAAATACGTTACAACATGTTTACCTTCTATAGTCTTTCCCTGAATATCATATGATCCACCAGGTTCAATCTTAAAACCAGTCCCTAGTGAGCCTCATAGTAATCCGATAGCATTCTCTTTCGCCTAAATTTATCAATCGTTTTGTAACCACTAGCCATTTTAAACTAATACTAAACTATTGTGATTTCCTACTATAGTATTTTTAAATGTAAAATAAATGTTCTAGTATATGTGAGAATATGTGTATTTTTGTGAAAATATTTATTTGAAAATTTTACGTTCTATGGTAAGTCTTAAATTTTAAATACTTTTAATTGTTATATAGAAATCGAACCAAAAAATCTTTTAGGTTTGAAAAAACCAGAACTATGGTCGAAACGTTACTGATGCATCAAATATATGTTTTAAAAGATATGTTTTGATTTGTTGCTTAATCTAATGTCCTTACACCAAGAAAATTAAGAAAAAAATATATAAATATATATACATACATATATATAAAAAAAAATAATATATATATATATATATATATATATCACGAGGGCTTAGTTTTTTCTTTTAATAAATTGATTGTATGTAAAATAAGTAAACAGTAAATATGTGTCATTTTAACATTACGATCAGACTTTACTTTTTTTTTTTAGAATATATTTGTGATGAGCATCCTGACGTGATTGGGATCTCTGAAACTTGGCTGCATTCCGGTATATCTGATGAAAGTGAGCATATTCCCAATTACGATCTATTCGGGTTAGATCGCGACTCCCGTGGAGGAGTTGCAATCTATACTAAATCATATTTAAGAGCCCAGTTGGTTGTGACCGCTGATTCTCAGAGTAGACTTGAACAGCTATGGGTGAGTATTAAGCTTGTTGGCAAGCGGTTGTGCCTGGGTTTTCTATATAGGTCTCCCACTACAAACCTTATTCTTTCTTTAAATGATTGTGAGACTGTCCTTTTTGACTTACTACTTCCACATGATTTTGTTATTTTCGATGGGGATTTCAACTTCCTGAACTCAAAAACAAATGCATTCAATTTGATAATTTTATTAATAAATTTGGTCTAGCGCAGATTGTGTCTCAGCCCACCCGTATTGCAAATAGCTCACAAACCCTTTTAGATCTAATATTTGTAACAAGTTCTTTAATTGTGAATAACACCAATGTAATCGATATGAGTAACCTCTCTGATTACTGTCTTGTAACTTGCAACTTAGCCTTAAGAAAACCTACGGCGGCTATTAAGTTTCGAACGTATCGTGACTAGCTCTTTTGATTACAATGATTTTATGGGCGACCTTGTAGCAGTAGACTGGGATTCTATTTTTCAGTTCGACCATGTTGATGACTTATTTTTTTTAATAGTAATCTTAACTACCTATTCGATAAACATGTTTCCCTAAAAATGTCTAGATTCACAAAGGCGCCTGCGCCCTGCTTGACTTACACTTTAAAATTATTGATCAAGCTTAGGAAAAAAGCTCTTTCTAAATATAAAAAACTAAAAACGGATGCTGCTAGAGACGATTATAGCGAACTACGTAATTTTGTCACTATGGCGGTTTGCAATGAAAAGAAAGCCATAAATTAAAATCGAATCTTATTGATTTTTGGCGCACTATCAACCATTTAAATATAAATTCTAAGCCTAAATGCAATTCTGATATTCCTCATTCAGCTGTATCATTTAAAGATACCTTTGTCAATGGTCTGTCAATCTCTCTAAAAAAATTATGAAGAAGTTATTTCTAATTTATACGAAAATCCATCTCAACATCGACCGCCAATTTGAATTCGCTGAAGTCAGCCTGGAGAAAATTGAGAAACTCGTAACTCTTATTAGATCTTGTGCTAGGGGTGTGGATGGTTATGACATAAAACTTATATCCCCGATTATTCCGTATCTGACACCACATGTAACCTATCTGATCAACACGTGCTTAAATACTGGGATATTTCCCACTCTTTGGTAAAAAGCTAATGTAGTTCCCGTTCCAAAAATTATTAAACCAGCCTTAATTTCCGACTATCACTCTACTAACATTCTTTGTACCATGTCGAAGATACTAGAAAAAATAGTTGCTGAGCAATTAAATAATTTCCTTCTTATTAATAAAATTTTACTAGATATTCAGTCTGGATTTCGTCTGGGTCACAGCACTACAACAGCCCTTCTAAAGGTGTCGGATGACTTGCTGAGGGCCCAGGATTGTGGGAAAAACTTCTGCTTAATCATATTAGACTTCAGCAAGGTATTTGACACCATATGTCATGCTATTCTTATCAAAAAGTTAAGGTTCTTTGATTTAAGTGGTACGGCCGTTGAATTTATGCGCAGTTATTTAAGCGATAGACAGCAAAGAGTAACATTGGGCAAGAACGTATCGACCTTTTTATCAGTCAAAAAAGAGATAGCACAGGGGAGTGTTCTGGGGCCTTTATTATTTTCTATATATTCAGCAGACTTTTCTAACTTTCTCTGTTATAGTCAATCTCATCAATATGCTGATGACATGCAGCTTTACCAGTCATTTTCATATAACAGTCACCTAGAGGCTGCCACTTTTGTTAAGAGGGATCTTGCAAGTATACCAATTGCAATACTATCGCTTAATAATAAGAAAACAATAGTTCTTATTTTTGTTAAGGACAAAGAATTAGTCTGTAATGATGCACAGTTTGTTTTGGAGTTAGATGATAATATTTTAAATCTCTCCCGAGCGTGCAAGAACCTCGGAGTACATATAAATGATGAAATGCGCTTTGATACTCAAGTATCTCATTTGTTGCAGATTTTATTCTATAAACTAAAAACACTAGATTTTCTTAGTGCCGACGTCAGATTGCAGCTATTTAATAGTTTGTTTCTATCGGGTCTTGGGTATGCTGACATTCTTTACTAGCCAGGCCTCACTCAAAAGAGTAAAAATAGTCCTCAATACTCCAGAATTCCTGTATAAGGTTTTGTTATGGATTGAGAAAGTTCGAGCATGCCTCACAATTTTATAGCCAATCAAAACGGTTAAACATAAAAAGTCGTTTTAAACTGCATATGGCTTCCTTAGTATTCAGGATCCGGGTATCTGAGTCTCCCCGTTATCTTTTTAAAAACTTAGTCATGTTCATTGTATTGCTGCAAAGCGCCGAAATTTGTATACTGTTCCCAGACACAACACAGCGACGTTTCAGCGATTCACATGTTGAGGCTTGCTCATAGGTTCTTGCTATGAAATAACAATACCGTCAGTATTTGCTTAGGGCCAGAGATAAAAGTGTGTTTTTTTTTATTTCGGAAAAAATACTATTTGCTTTCAATCGTTTCAAATACTATTTGGATACCATCTCTTTTAGGTATTACTGCTTCTTATCACTTGTATATTTTCTATCCTTATTGGTTTCGGGTTAGCTACACGCAAGTATTATTTATTTATTTAAGACTATGTTAGTAAAAATGTGGTTACCTTAGTTTTTTTATGGTGGTTAGGTGAGCAGCTATGCTGGATCTCGCCACCATTCTAGATTTGTATGTATCCCCAATAAAAGCCTTTTGAATTTGAATGAACGAATTTGAAGTAAAATCTAAGAAATATACGGAATGTTTGAATTTATGTAGTTCACGTATGTAATATAAAAAAAAACATAACCCAAATATGGCTGCAGTTGTAAATTGTTAACTATTAATAGCCACATGATTTAAATTATCTTTATAGTTTTTCCAAATCTTAATTTCAATAATATTAAGAAGTACTACTTGATTACTGATAATTAACAACTATGAGCTGCAGACCTACCTGGGTTAGATTTGTCTGACTTACGTTAAAAAATGCGTAGTTCGTGTTTAGTCTAATCTATTGCTCTATCTGTCCAAGTGTAGCCTTAGAATGTTAGCTTTATCAGTTCTGTTTGATTAGTTTTACAACAAAACAAAGTTCCTATTATAACTGGGGGCTTAAGACTTTACTCGCAAACGTGTAATGGTCTTTTGCTACACATAATTCCGTAATAATTTTTATCTGAAGAAAACGAAGCAAAATATTAAACCATATATTCTAAATTAACAAATCAAAATATTAAATAATGTAGCCACTATCAATACGGGATAGCTAATAATGAAAAATTTACCAATAATCTCCTTTTTTAATCTCATTAACGTATTAGCATTTTACTCAACTTGTAACCCACTTCAAGGCGGCTACTTTCATGACGTCATTACGAAGGGGTCATGACCTCTGATCAAGTGTCTCACGGTGGTTTTTTATACCTTAATAAGTACATATGCAGTGTGCGAAATCTGATACTGGTAGCCGAACTTTTGGTGTAAGTTTCCGTTAACTCCACCGACTTTTTATATAACTTGCCTCTCATTAGCAATCCCCCCACTTTTCAGACAATTTTACTGCCTTTGCCAGTGTACCTCTGCCATTCTCGTTCTGAGCTCAAAAACACTTTGAAAAATTTAGATTTATCAAAATACCGATAAAGATCCGGGTGTTTTCCTTTTGGAATCCAAAGATTATGTCATATTTGGATTTACTGAGGTAGTTAAAATAAAAGTTGCAGGTAATTTGGCTATCTCTGATGGTTATATTTTTTGGTAAAAAAATTACTTACATTTAACTTAACAATTTCAAAGCTTATTCGGAATTATTCCCGCACATCCCTATTATAAATGACCAGCTGTTATATTGCAAATAAAATGTTATTTAATAAATATACCGGTAACCTTTCACTTAAAAAAAAAATTGAAATGTGTGTCATATGGAGCTTATGTTTTTCAATACAAGTTTCTGCGAAGTTTGTAAAATAAGGTATTTGTATAAAGAAAACAAATTTAAACTCAGTAGGTTATAGGGCTAAACACAACTCAAGAAAGTTAAGAAAATGTTTCGCGAAACTTTTGTAATAGTCCGAAGTAAGTAACTTGAAGTTTAAAGTAGGTCCTTTCCCTGAAAGTTAGAGAATATGGATTTTATGAGACATACTGAATCATTAAATGGAGAAGCAAAATAACCTAACTGTAAATCTAAGATGCGGACTATATGCTGGATTGCTCGAATGATTCTTGAATGTGATTTATGTCAAGTTTGTTTCGCCTAATTCTTACAAAACTAGTTTATAAGGCCTAAATTAACTTTGTACACGGTAAAAGGGAGAGAAATATTATTCAGAGGCCATTTTCATGAATATTCAGAGATTTACTCATATACAAGCAGTTAAGTATTGTTTTTCTTCTGACGATTGCAGATATCTTGGATAGACCGTCACTGAAAGCAAGCGCTGACCTGAAATTGTTTTTAGAAAATCGGGAATAGTGAGACAGCAAAAACCAGGTTTAATATTGTCATTTCAGATACTTCGGGACAAAGAGAAGATTCTTAATAAGTTAACAGTACAGGATTTGTGTTAATATTTTGAGCAAGGTCTACTAAGAGATAGAAAAAAATACAAAAGTTTTCAGACCTTGTTATTTTAAATGGGACCCCTATAATATCGGGTCCTTAAATGGTCAGCTCTTTATTAATTAACTAAAATACGTCAGGTTTAATAACTTTATTTTAAAAAAAAACAAAAAAAAATTGAAAAAATCTCATCTTAAGCGGCAATATATTCTTATGTATATAGTAAGAATATTCTCTCTTTCTAACACATTGCTTCTAATTGCAGGTTAACTGTCAATTTTATAGATTGGTTTTTAAGATTTGATCTATAATCAGCAAGAAAAGACCTCAAGTAGACTTGTATAAGGACAAGTAAAACTTGACATTAACTGAAAGTTATTCTAAAGTTTAACCCCAAGAGCTTAAATTTTCGGTTGTATAAGCGATAGTTACTGAAGCTAGAAATAAAAAAGGAGAAGTAGGTATTTGAGCTTGTTTCTGTACTGTTTAAGAAGATGAGAGAAGCCGAGACCCAATTTAGCCTTAAACAACTATGGCCGAGGCCAAGAGATTTTTAAAATTTGTTGTTAGTAGAATTGACTGACAACCTAAAACGGTCCAAAAGTTCTTTGTCACTCGATTGATCGAAATTTTGAATACGGGTTCTAAATACGCTAGTGCTCTATAGATTTTACACTATATTAATAATATCTATTTGTTCTTCATCAGCTAACAAAACACCCTGGAAAACAACTATATATATTTATATATATATATATATATATAATATATATATATATATATATATATATATATATATATATATATATATATATATATATATATATATATATATATATATATATATATATATATATATATATATATATATATATATATATATATATATATATATATATATATATATATATATATATATATATATATATATATATATATATATATATATATATATATATATATATATATATATATATATATATATATATATATATATATATATATATATATATATATATATATATATATATATATATATATATATATATATATATATATATATATATATATATATATATATATATATATATATATATATATATATATATATATATATATATATATATATATATATATATATATATATATATATATATATATATATATATATATATATATATATATATATATATATATATATATATATATATATATATATATATATATATATATATATATATATATATATATATATATATATATATGCCATTAAAAACCTAGTATATATGAGGATCAATCCCGGAATTATTCTATTGAATATTAAGTAGTAATATAAAAGCCGATGAAACGTTAAATAAAGCTAAAAATATTGTATTACACGTTTTTGTTTTATTTTGGCAATGCCGATTTAACTCCGAGTTTATTCAGTAAACCGATGTGACCGAACAAATTCTTTAAAATATGTTAGAAGATAAGCATCAGCCGTTTCAACCCAAACAATACAGGTAGATCCTCTGGTGGAAAAGGAACGAAAAAATTTCAGTATTTACATATATTTCCCAAGCAGTTTATGATGTTTTGCCATATTATTTTTTAATTAGATATTTGTATGAAACAGCGACACGACAAAAATCTGATCTTTAGAACATTTCACCCCTCGGCTTCTCAGCATTTTAACCGCAACCACGATAACTATTAAAATTTAGTTTTTTAGCCTTAAATCTAATCTCAAAGACTCCGGGAGTCGTCCCATCTTGATCCCTAAATGTATAAGGCATAAAACAGTCGGGATCCTGGACGTCCGGAATTGCTATCCATAGTTGCCACCCTTAATATCTAATATATTTTTTATTCAATAAAGTTTGATATATATATATATGATTATTGAAACTTTCTTGAACCATTGTAAATATAAAATTTTTAAAACGAATTTCTGGTTCAAATAAAGTACAATGCAAGGTAGTAGGCAGTTACATGGAGTTTATTTTTATTAATTTTTCTCAATTGGTTTCGTTGCCTTTCGTCAACTTGTTCAACTGATAATTGTTAGTCTAAAAGTATAAAAACTAAACGTACTCACAAAAATTAGAAAAAATAAACTCCATGTAACTGCCCACTACCTTGCAGTGTACTTTATTTGAGCCAAATTCCCAAGAAAATTTGTTTTAAAAATTATATATATATATATATATATATATATATATATATATATATATAGAGGGGAAAATGTTACGATATTTAAGAAAAAGATAATAAGGATTTTTTCAACGAAATTTTGATTCTCGATTCTTACTCGCCATCATCAAGAACCGACTTATACCAAATTCAAAGAAAGGAAGTCATTAGCCTTGATAAATACCAGCTTTCAAAAAATGCATTTTTTTTTTAATTTCAAATGCAGAAATCTCTTGAACGGTTGTCTTGATAAGAAACACTATTTTACATTTTTTATTATTTTAACGATCTTTATTGAATTTTAGTAAAAAAATTGCTTTAAGACATTTTTTAGTTTTATAATTTTAATGAAAATAATTAAGGAACAAAATGCAGAGCTGAAGAAGTCGAATATATTTTTAGTACGCCTTTTTACTATTTTCTTTTCTAAATTGGATAAAAATAGTCAAAATAATAAAAAAATGTAAAATAATGTCTTTGATAAAGGCACTGGTTTAAAAGATATCTGCCTTCGAAATGAAAAAATGCATTTTTGAAAGCTCGTATTTCCCATAGCTAATGACTTATTTTGTTGAAATTCAATATAAGGGAGTTCTTGATGATGCTGAATAAGAATCCAGAATCAAAATTTCGTAAAAAAAATCCCTAATATATTTTTCTTAAAAATCGTACCATTTCCCCTCTCTAGGCTCGCACGCCAATGCGCGATGTCAAAGTTGAATATGTCCAAATAGTCATATTTTAAATCCATACACATCACCAAAATTTGAAACTAACCTGGTAGTTAATTCCCGAAATATTAGGGTGTTCCGCTTTTAAATGGGTCACACTGTATATATATATATATATATATATATATATATATATATATATACAGTGTGTCTCAGATATATAGGGATCTCGGCTCCTATTATACCTACAGCAAAGGTTAAATGGATAAAGTTTTAGAGGAAACTTATTGCATTCGATATCTGGCTTCAGATTTACGAGCGATCAATAAATTTGGGAAATATCAGCGAAAAACCGAAAATGGCGGATTTCGTTTTTCGCCAGTATATCCAGAACGGTAAATTTGACAGCTGTCAAAATGTGACATTATTTGGACACATTTTTAAGACAAATAAGATGGCGTATACGACACGTCTTCATTGTTTTTTGTTAACCCGCAACCCGCCTCAACTTTCATTTTTCTTATGACCGCCATATTGGATTTTTCGCTTTTTGGAAAGAGCCTAAAATTTCCAGTCTAGTGATATCTCACAAGTGCCTTAAAGATTTTAGTGTCATCAAAATATCACACTTCGTAAATTAGGTTTCAATGTTTTTATAGGAGGCCATGAAATATTTGTCACAAGATTACATTAATAAGTAAGTAATATATTGAAAGCATTGAATTTTCATACAACATGAACGTAAATAACGACTTAACAAATCTAAATGAGCTTTAACTACTTTGTAAGTGGGTAACATTAATTTACAAATCTGCAAAATGGCGTCCATTTGCATCGAGACATTTTTGACAATTGGTGACTGTTTTTCGTACAACTCTGGTAAGTGTATTTCGGTTAATATTTCTAAATGTGTCCAGAACTCTTTGTCTCAAGATTTCTATGGTCACGGGGGGATCAAATTCATAGATTTCATTCTTCGTGTGACCCCAGAGGTAGAAATCCAAGGGCGACAGGTCAGGGGATCTAGGAGGCCAAGATATTGGACCATTTAAAGAAATTATTCTTTCGTCAAACTGCTCTCTTAAGAAGTTCCTGACTTGAATGGTATTGTGAGCCGGACATCCGTCCTGTTGAAACCAAGTTCTTCTTAATTCATCTTCCGTTAGAATAGCTCGTAAGGCTGGTACAACCTGGTTTCGCAAAAGCTCTAGCTACCTCTGCCCGTTTAGGTTGTAGTCAAACAAAAATGGTCCAATAAGTCGATTTCCTGAAATGAATAATAATTTATAAATAAGTGCCCAACAGTCAAGGGCGAAAGGGTCGGCCGGGTGATACTAGAAACTATAAATTATAAAGGGAAAATTATCTTTATTAAAAAGTAGATATTTTCTTTCCAAAAATATTTATCATACATCCCGTAATGAATGAGCTTGTATACTGCTGAAACCTATTCAGCTTTATTATGAAAAAGAAAAACAAATTTGGTTAGCGGGAAGTAATAGCCGTAATAAATTATTTTGTTGGTATTGCATATTAATTTCGGAAATACTAAATCAATTTATTTCAATGATATAATAATCTTAAAGAAGTACACCGTGACTTAATAAAACATAAAATATCAAAAAAACAAACCCCTTGCGCTTTAAAATTTAAATTATTCGGAAATACAGCTGAACGCCTTTCTATAAATCATAAGGAAAATCGAAAAATAATTCGACATTTGATTAATATGGTATTTTTTTCATAACGCAAGAACTAGGCTTCCCGAGTAATAATAAATCATTAAATTCAGACAATCAAAATAATTTTAGGGAATTAGCTAAATCTGCAGAAAATTTAGATAAAGTCTTAATAAATGTATAGAACCCAATTCTATTTTTATAGGTTCTTCGAAACTACAATACAAAATGATTGAATAAAAATGTAATGTAATGGGAAAAGTTTTAGAGGAAACTTATTGCATTCGATATCCGGCTTCAGATTTACGATCGATCAATTGTTTTTGAAAATATCGGGGAAAAACCGAAAATGGCGGATTTCGTTTTTGGCCAGTATATCCAGAACGGTAAATTTGACAGTTGCCAAAATGTGACATTATTCGGACACATTTTTAAGACAAATAAGATGACGTATACGACACGTCTTCATTGTTTTTCTTAACCCGCAACTCGCCTCAACTTTCATTTTTCTTATGATAGCCATATTTGATTTTTCGATTTTTGGAAAGCGCCTAAAATTTTCAGTCTAGTGATATCTCACAAGTACATTAAAGATTTTAGTATCATCGAAATATTACACTTCGTAAAGTTAGGTTTCAGTTTTTTCTAAGGAGGCTATGATTTAAAGTAATGTTAGCTCTCAATGCTTTTCTAAGGAGGCCATGATTTATCTGTAACAAAATTGGATTTTGACTTTGACTTAAGTTAAATAGTTGAAAGTATCAAAGCTGTGTTTTAATAAGTAGTAGGTACGCTTTTATCCCAGTAAAATCATAAATCTGACACATAAATTATTAAAACCTATAGAAAATGGCAGGCATTCCGTATTGAAGAAAAGGTTGACATGTTAGCTCTGTACTTTCAGTCATACAGAAACGCCGACGTTACCTCAGCAAGGTATTTGGAGATGTACCCCGAACGACGGCAGCCTCATAAAACCCAATTCAGGAAAATCATAGTTAATTTAATTAACCATGGTGCCTTCGAACAACCTAGAAGCGGATACAAAAATAACAAAGAAAATCGAAACAGAAACATTTTACAAGCTATCAACGAAAACCCTAGTGCATCGGTAAGAACTGTAGAACAGGAAACTAATGTGCCAAAATCAACAGCACAGAGAGTTTAAAAAAGAATAAGTACCATCCATACAAACCCATAATAGTACAAGGACTTAAGGAAACTGATTTTCCAAGACGACTACAGTTCTGTGAGTGGTATACTAGGAGATGTAATGAAAATCCTGATTTTGTAAATCATGTCTTGTGGTCCGATGCGAACAGGTTCACGAATTGTGGAGTCTTTAATAGGCACAACCATCGTCATTGGGCTGTACAAAATCCTCACGAAGTGGCAGAGAGACGTCTACGTATCAGATTGGGAAGTAACGTTTGGTGTAGGATCATTGGTAAGTTAATCTAACCAATCTTTTTTAAATAGGCACCAAATGATGGTCAAATAATAATCTTTTTTTTTTTCGTTTAGTTCTTTAATGATACTAAAAGAGTATAATCTAATAAAAAAAAGTAAAACGTTCTACTCTAGTCAGTCAACTTACTTTTTTGATATTGTATTACATTTTTATTCAATCATTTTGTATTGTAGTTTCGAAGAACCTATAAAAATAGAATTGGGTTCTATACATTTATTAACACGTTATCTAAATTTTCTGCAGATTAAGCTAATTCCCTAAAATTATTTTGATTGTCTGAATTTAATGATTTATTATTACCCGGGAAGCCTAGTTCTTGCGTTATGAAAAAAATACCATATTAATCAAATGTCGAATTATTTTTCGATTTTCATTATGATCTATAGAAAGGCGTTCAGCTGTATTTACGAATAATTTAAATTTTAAAGCGCAAGGGGTTTGTTTTTTTGATATTTTATGTTTTATTAAGCCACGGTGTACTTCTTTAAGATCATTATATCATTGAAATAAATTGATTTAGTATTTCCGAAATTAATATGCAATACCAGCAAAATAATTTATTACGGCTATTACTTCCCGCTAACCAAATATGTTTTTCTTTTTCATAATAAAGCTGAATAGGTTTCAGCTGTATAAAAGCTCCTTCATTACGGGATGTATGATAAATATTTTTGGAAAGAAAATATCTACTTTTTAATAAAGATAATTTTCCCTTTATAATTTATAGTTTCTAGTATCACCCGGCCGACCCTTCCGCCCTTGACTGTTGGGCACCTATTTATAAATTATTATTCATTTCAGGAAATCGACTTATTGGACCATTTTTGTTTATATGTATATATATATAAATGTATATTTAAATATATTTACATGTATATATATATATATATATATATATATATATATATATATATATATATATATATATATATATATATATATATATATAAATATATATGTATATATATAATATATATATATATATATATATATATATATATATATAATATACATCCCATTTTCAAAGCTTTCTTTTCCGCGTCCGAATAAAAAATAAATTATATTAGGGACTGCGAAGCTTCCTTTCATACCCCCATCCGGGGCCGAGGGTTCTTTGTTTTTTTCGCAGTTTGTAAAAATCCAATAATATTCTTATATAGTGCCACATTTAAAAATACGTGCTTCATACCTTTCTGAGCCAGTATGTATAATAAAAATTATTTCGGAAACATATAGTATACGGTACTGTGAATATCTGAACAATTCGGTTTATTATCAACCCAACAACGTTTGTCCTTTCTCTGCCCTAAATGTCTGGGGTGGATGAAAGAGGGCCTCCTTACCCAACCAACTATATATATTTATATATATATATATATATATATATATATATATATATATATATATATATATATATATATATATATATATATATATATATATATATATATATATATATATATATATATATATATATATATATATATATATATATATATATATATATATATATATATATATATATATATATATATATATATATATATATATATATATATATATATATATATATATATATATATATATATATATATATATATATATATATATATGTATATATATATATATATATATATATATATATATATATATATATATATATATATATATATATATATATATATATATATATACTGTCAAATGCAAGTACATGGAATAGATTTTTATGAGTAAAAAATATTTTCTGATTTGCCAATAAAAAGTATGCAATCGTGGTTTTTGATACATTTTTTGATATGAGCCGTTTTCCAGATAAAAATTAATATGTTTTAACGCGTGACCCTGACCTTCTTATAACCTACCCTTATGGTAGGATCTGAACTTCCATTTTTCTTTTTCTGCAAAATTTAGTCAATTAAATAAGAAGGCATAAAAAACAAGATAGTAGGCTGCATACCTTCTTTCCGATACGTATGATACCCGAGAAGCACTACCGAATTGACAACAAAACAACGTATTTTAAAAAAAACGCACTTCCACCTACTATTTATTTTAACTATTAATTTTATTAATCTCTAACTAGAAAAAATTAAAAATATTTATTTTATTTACATGTGTGTAAATATTTTTATGTCTGTTTTGATCATGTGCTGTTGTCTAATAATGTTTTATGTAATTAAGTTAATTAGATAAGTAGTTCTTTAAACATTTTATTAGCCCACCATTACATTTGATTTTTGTGAAAAATTTGAGGTAAATTGGATAATTAGCTTTTTAGTAATAATTTTTTTAACATTTCACTAAGCTGCTAGTTTGTCCCGCCATATAGAATTTGTAACGCAAATATCGGAATATAAAAATCCCTAAAAAATAATTAACACTTAACATACAGTGCGTCATTTTATTAGAAGTACGACCTTATACATCGAGACTATATATATATATATATATATATATATATATATATATATATATATATATATATATATATACATATTATATATATATATATATATATATATATATATATATATATATATATATATAGAGAGAGAGAGAGAGAGAGAGAGAGAATAGTGGAAAGAAACGCTGAAGAAGATTTAAATATTTTATTATATGTTGAAGATAATTTTAAAACTTTTGTATTAAAATAATTTATTTATCTTATTTATTCTTGTTTTAGAAAATCCTGAGCGCTCAATTCCCGATGCGGCCACTTTTTTTAACAAATCGTGGCATAAAATCCACTCAGTTCTAAAACATTATAATGCTTTTGTAGATAACTGCATGAAATTTGATACACGTCTTCTATGCATTAAGGAGCATACTGATTTGCCCAGGTTAATTACATATGCACGCCACTGGTAGAAATTTCAAAAATTGATTGTTAATAAAAAATGCCCGTTTATGCATAAAAGACGTGTATCAAATTTCACACAGTTATTTATCTATAATATAATAGCATCAAAATTAGGATTTAAAAAAAATGTTTTTTTAAAACCCTGTATCTCCAAAGTTAAGACTTTTAGGTTCATATTAAACTTTTTCTTAAAAAGGTCCAAGAATCACCCACCTTTAACATTAGCACGCAATTAGGAAACGCCCTGTATAGTACTTCACAATGACGCTTCCTGTGCAAAGTAATATGATAGACGGAGACAAACGGTCACTTTTGGCATACCCGAATAGCCCAAAGTCGAACTGCATAAGTTAAAATTTTGATAAATCTTGTTCACTGGAATCAGTTGTTGGACCACATACAAGATTGTTCGATTTAAGCCATGATATCATATGAGCTTTTGTAGAGTATTTAGTTGGCACTTTATCTTCTACGTGAGAATGATAAGACGCATTATCCATTACCACGACTGATTTGGGAGGAATGTTAGGTAGAAGCTTCTCGAGCAACCACTTTTCAAAATTATCTCTATTCATCTGTCCATGATAGTCTCCAGTTGTTAGTCCCGAGCGAAAAACTAAAGTAGCACCTGGAACAAATCCGGCTTCTGAACCAGCGACTACTAGAGCGGATTCCCTGAGCAACACTTGTAACACTTTCACTTTGCCAGCATTTGTTCACTGTCATATCATTATCTACCCAGGTTTCGTCTAGATACACAATATTGCGTCCCTCTTGCCTATATTGCCTTACAGTTGATAGATATTTCACCCGCCAGCGAAAAATATTTAGTCTCTCAATGAGCAATTTTCGTTTATTTTAGCATTTGCGCCAAACAAAACCATTTGATCGCCGATTTAAGGTTTTATACCCGTACGGAAAATCTATTTTGTTCTTTATAGCACGAAGTAGGGGTTTGCAGGTCGGAACCTTCTTCAAGTTTATATAAAAATCCTCTATTGTTCGTCGAATTACTTGAAAATCACCGTCGTCAATTTTATCTTGGTATGATAATCGGGGTCTTTTTTTACCAAGAGATTTTAAAGGTGAAGTAGAACATGAGCGATCATTATGTTCTCTTTAAATTTTTCTTACACTACTTTACATAACACCAATGTAAAATGCAGTGTGTTCTGTTCGATTTTTAATTGGAATAGTCATACTATTATTTTCAGCTTCTCTAATACAGGCCTCTATAACGCTCGCAATAAATTCACGTGCACCGCTTCGAATTGTTTTTCCTCTTTTGCTAGCCATCGTTACTTCGAAATAATAATTCAAATTCAACGCAACGCATTTATATAGAAATGAAAATAAATGCTCGAAATGTATAGGCGCCACTGGAAATAGCTAGAACCTTCTAGCGGCAAGTGCATGGCGACTCTGGGCACATCCCAATTACAAGTGGAACAGTGCGGAATTTACTAAATCCTCGATTAATTTTCCGTACCGCTTAGCTGGCGCACTTTATAGGTGAAGCGGCAAACTATTACAACAAATAAATAAATTTTATTATTTGCGTACACAAAATTTACTTTTCCGCTTGCTTAAGACTATGAACCTTTATTTTAAGGACCGCCCGGTTTTCTTTCGTGTTCCTCACTTTACGATCACAACGGATTAAGTGAGAGTTATATTGGTTTAACAATTAAAAAGAGGAATTAATATGACAACAAAATATACTTAAAAGTATAACGGGCCATATGCTTCTACGGACTACCATAAACGATATTTAATTCGGAATAAAACATAATAAAAATGTAATAAATGAACATCCTACGTATCAAACTAAAGGTCTGAAGTAAGTATTTGTTATTATTCATATTTATTTAAAAAATCATTCATTTTTAATTTTCTTCAATTTGACCTATTGTCTTGGCACACAAAATACCATACAATTTTTTTTTGTTTAAGTTGACAGTCAATTAACTTCTTGACATGCTTCATAGCTCTTCTCAATGACCAAAACAACATTATCTAAATTTAGACGGTCTGGGGATGCGCCAAAATGTACTAGGAAATCAACTGCAGTTTAAAATATATATCAAAGTATTCTTAAAAACAAAGAACTTTTATTGCATAGATTGGTGTGAATTGTTTTGCTAAGATATATATATATATATATATATATATATATATATATATATATATATATATATATATATATATATATATATATATATATAGGTATACATGTATAAACTTCGTACATAAATTATCGAATGTGTAAAAACCATGTAAATTTTACTACATTTAAAACTGAGGTACGGGATACACCGGGTGCTGACATTTTCATTTTATGAATGTCTTGGGTACAGTTTCCATGGAGATACTGTACCAAAAATCCCGCTTGGTTGATGGTAAGAAACAGATGGCATTTTTTCGAAAATTATTTCTTTTTTCAATTACGGGTGAAATACACGCCTTTTTTTGAAATTTGTGCCACGTTAAGTCTTACAAATTTTCCTTTAATCAAAATTATCGCGAATTTTGCCGAATTTTAAAGGATGCTTCAAAAATGCCAAGCTTTCGAAACAATTCGCTTCTTCTTCAGGGCTATATAAATTAAATCCAGAAAATTTAAGTTCTTTATGAGTTGAAAGGTACTTACACTAATTAAAATGTATTTATAATTTTGCATGATTTTCATAAATATATAAATTATAAAATTGGGTCGTATTTCTCTACTAAAATTTCGACATTGACAAGAAATAAATAATTTCAAATCATTTGTTTTTCTGTCAAATAAAGAAAGACAGAAGTTAAATATGTCAATTGCATTAAAATATTTTAAAAATTAAGTAATACATTATACAATATAGAGCAAACTATTAGAGGTAATTTGAAAAAGAAATGTTTGTGATTTTTAAGTAACTATTCGTCTAAATTTAAAATACAAGAATAAATGGGTCCTAAGTTTTCAATATCGTTTTTTTTGTTCATTGCAAACTTTTCTTTATGTATTCAGTCGGCAGTCATCAATTATTTCTAAAAAAGCCTCTTGTTAGTGTTATATTCAGTGTGCAAAATTTGTATTTTGTTAAAATTCCGTGTGTGTCCCGTATTTATAATATATTCTGAAAAAGCACTGGTCTTGCATCACTTTTGTGTAATGCAATTCTTTTACTTAATCTATGTTTTGTTTGACCAATATATTGTTTATTTCAATTAGAAGAAGGAATGAAATAAACGCAATTATACTAGTTTGAAACATCATCTTTATCCTTTAATTTACTATACAAAATACCAACGGTTTCAACATTACGTTGTCCGTATTTTCTGTTTTAAAAACTATAATAATCTTAAGACTCAAATTTTAAATATCGGGAATTGACTAAAAAAACAAGTCATTATTAGGATTTACATGACTTATTTCAAAATTATTGTGATTATCTTGTTAATAAGTTTAACTGTATGAATTATCTAGTAAAATTTGTCGGATCTTGAAATATTTTTGTTTTAAGTTTGGGTGTACTAATTTTTCAATTCTGTTTTTTAAAGTTAAGATTAAATTAATTTTCCTTTTGTTATTATTATATGACCCATAATTATTATATCTACCGGAATTGGTAGGTTTGATATACCAATCTGTAATTAATTTATTATTTTTAACTTATTTGATATTTGAATCTAATCTAAAATCTTTGGTTAGTTTCTTTTTCTAAAGTAAATTGTAAATTGTGGCGTATACTGGTTAAAAATTTTAATAATCTCATCGCCTTTATTATATTGGACACAACAAAAAAGGTCATCAACAATTTTTTTTAAGTGAATGTTAAAACTTAATATAGGTATGCAGTGGTCAAGTAAATCGCTCATTACGTATTGGGCAATAATTGGGGAAATAGAAGATCCCATTGGTGTTCCGTTACTATTAGGTGAATTTGGTGAGGAAATAATGGGTCTAAGAGAAAAATTTGCATTATGAATTTTAGGAAAACTGTAAAATTTTGGACAAACTGGGTTATACATTTTTAATTTAGTTCTTTCTTTGATAGTTATCTTGTCTTAAAAACTCAGTCTAAAAAACTACTTATTAGATTGATTTCGAGTTTTCAATATACAAGAATTATATTATATGATATAGAAATGAACTAGTAAAATATGATATAAAGATGAACTAAAAATTGTTGTACAAATTCAAGATGGCGGAACGAAATGGCGGGCAAATAAAATATTTATAATTTTAAAAAATTTACGTATTTTCACCTTTTAGAGTCCTTATAGGCCAAAAATCATGTTTTCTCAATTCCGTCAGTGTGTCGGTCCCGGCGTAGTTAAAAACCACTGGTAATATTTTGGTAAAAATTCAACATGTCAGAACAAACAGTTTGCCTCAAATTTTACAAAAAAATCAATTGTTACATAGAAATTAATTGGTAATATTTTGGTACGAATCGCCGTCAGCCTAATAAAATACTTAAAAAATTCATTCTGAAAATCAGTGATTTCAAATTTTCTGCAAGAATTAAGTATAATATAGAATAATATTGAACTGGTAAAATTGTAGTACGAATTCCAAATGGCGGAACAAAATGGCGACCAAATAAAATGTTTATAATCCTAAAAAAAATTACCCTCCCTAAATTTTCTTAAATCCGCCCGCTTGTCTGTCACATTTATTAATAAAATCATTAGAATTTTCTTCAATTATGGTAAAGATATTACTATTTAATTTAATACAAATAACATGAAATTGAAACGTGAATCCGCAAATTCTTATATTCTTTTCCGTATAGAGGGTGCTATAGTGTAAACGTTCCCTATATCTCGGAAAAAAATGGGTTTTCGGACCTATGTAAGGGGTTTTCTAAAACATTTTGCTTATCAATTAGAGGATTAAATATTACAGATAGAAAAAACTTTAAACAGGAGAGTTGTAGCAATTTATCAGTATTATCTTTTAAGGATATCAAAAATTTTAAAAATCATTAAATTTTTGAAAACTATACTATATTTCATTAAATGGGCCTCGTCTTACGGATTATAAATATACAAGATTTGATACCTTTATCTTTAAAGACAACCGAAAAAATTGACAAAAATCCTGCAAATAAAAGGCAATACATTACCTCTTAATAATTTCACATTTAGAAGAGAGTATTCCTCCCTCCCTCTCTAACGCGTTGCGTCTTATGTCAGGGTTTTTGGGCATTTTCTCGGTTGACTTTAAAGATAAAGGTATCATTTATAATCGGTAAGACGAGACCCTTTAAATTAAATAATAATATACAGGGTGTCCCAAATGAAAAAATATAAGTTATGTATATTTTTCAACTTTTTAAAATATTCTGATATTCGTAAAACATATTTCCTATTTAAAGCTTTTTTCTGTCCGTAATATTATACTCTAATATAAATTTATTTTCTTATTTTGGGAAGTACTATACGTTAAAAGTGCTTATTTTGTGCCATCCTGTTTTCTCCGTGCATTTTGTATGAGATCTGGACAGAGTTAACATCCTTTTCATATTTTGATTGTCTTTACTATCCTTATTAGATTTATTAGGAAAAAAATGCCATAAGATATAAGTATATAAAATATTATTGAATTTTTCAAAGTCGTTTCCAAATTTATTTTTAATAATTACACTGCATCCAGTTCTGGCAACATGGCAAGCGATGACGAAATTCAAAATTCTGCAAAGAAAAAATTGGAAATAATGTGTTTCCATTGTGATAAAAAGGTCGTTGGAATCGTCAATTGTGTGAAGTGCAAAAACAGCTTCCATCCGGCGTGTCTACATCAGGCAAGTAAAGCTATATAGATCGGCTGAATGTAAGTATATTACCGCTGACGAAGAATCTAACCTCAAAACCGATGACAACTCTCAGAAAAAAATAACAGAATTAAAGAACATGTACCAGGAAATCCAGAAGAACTATCCAAACCTGGAGAAGAACTACCATCAGCTACAGGATAAAGTAAACTCGGAAAGATTGTTTTGGAAAACAAGGTACAAAGTGCAATTCCCAGTAATCCTAGGAAAGAAACGGCAACATTGCCTGGGCGTGACCGTCTGAAGTCGGCATAAAGTGCGAATGGTAAGAAGTTAGAATAAGGTTAATCAAATGGTGTTAACCAACAAAATTGGAAGCCGAAATCACAATTCCAATTACAATATATGTTTTTGGCGCTGCACTTTGCAACTTGCCAGATTGCTCTCCGTCTGGGACTAAGTCAGAGCTGGAGCGACCCTTCCAGATGATTTACACATGTGGAACCACTTAAAAACACAGAGGCCTTCGACGAGGCGATTCGAAAGACTGAAGCCGAAATCACAAGAACTGAAAATCCGATGAGCCGAAATAGAGATGTGCCAGGTATTGACCAAATTCAACTACCGACTGGACACAAGAATGCCCGTTCCCAGTAAATACGACAAATGCAAGATCCCTGTAAGTAAGACAACCAACGGAGTAGAAATCGTTATAAAATATAGCCCTATCAGAGCAATAACCACTGAATCTGCGAAAAAAATGCGAATATTGTTATATCCTCATAATGATTCTAACACAAGCAATAATGTAAAGGAAAAACAGAAATGAACTTAATCTTAAAAAATAAAAATCTGAAAAGAGATTGCCGATGTTTTAAAATAATCACAAAAATTGACCAAATAAGGAGTTCATTTAAACTTGGAGTCAGCGGGTAAGAAGAAAGAAATCATGAGGGTTGAAGTGTGGCCTAATTAACAATTTTCGGAACCAACGGCGCCCGCGACCACTGACATTGAAAATAGAAGGGGCAAATAAGATTATTTTACCTTAATATACAATTTGTTAGACATAAAATAAGTATGTTAGAAACATTTCTCTTTGGTAAAGACATAAGTATCCTGTGTCTAAGTGAACACTGGTTATCCGATGTAGAATTTATGTACTTACGTATCTCTGGCCTTCCTCAGGTGTTGTCGTCATTCCGGCTTGTAGAAAGAGGTGGGGGATCTGCTAAACTGCTGAGTCTTGATTTGGTTTTCGAAGATCGGTTATACAAAAAAGGCCCGACGGTAATAAATTTTATTTGAATATATTCTGGTTATATTAAAAGCATGTAGGTAATTATTTGTAGTAGCTGTGCACAGGTCGCCTGCTGGCTGTTTCGAAACTGTTTTAAAGTGATGGAGAATTCTGTGAGTAACGTAGGATTAGATAAAGATTTCGAGTGACTATAATGTCCACTTTGGCTC
Organism: Kuschelorhynchus macadamiae; assembly: GCA_030620095.1. Lineage (NCBI taxonomy): Eukaryota > Metazoa > Arthropoda > Insecta > Coleoptera > Curculionidae > Kuschelorhynchus > Kuschelorhynchus macadamiae. The sequence continues at coordinate 401,496 of JAUTXW010003024.1, forward strand.
TGGATCCGAAGAGTGCTTTTATCTATGTTGTGTATTACAAGCGTATACCTAATTAATGAGGCAATGAGACAAAACAACTGTATTGGCAACGTAGTCTCGAATTTTGACAAAAATGAAAAATGGCGTGTGTATATGAAACCGATTTGTTTAACCACTGAGGGCAGCTGATAGCGTTTTCAATCTCTTTTCTAAATCAATAAGGTAAAATTGTGAGAACAACATGCAGGCTCATAACTGACGTATGTAAAACTTCCTTTTATAATAAAACTGATGCAATGGCATGGAACTTTGGGAATTATTGTAACCTCGGTGCGGATTGTTTATAGACCTAATATCGAATGCATTGGAGAGTTCGTTTCTGAAAAAAATTACTCTAAAAAGGTAATCATAACCATACCAATAACTGGTTTAATAATGATCTTATACCTATAAGGGAGTATTTGCAATTCCGTTTAGAGCTGCAAAAAGTTTGCAGAAAGATGATAATCTATTAATGAATTCTTCCAATCCCATCAAGACTATGTGGCATATGAATGAACCAGTATAGGGGTAAAACAAAAACTGGCGCTGTTGCGTCAAGTATTTCACCTGATCAATTCAACGAGTTCAATGCGAGCATAGCTGTGGATCTTCCAAATAATACTCCACTCTCTAACGCTCTCAAATTTTACATATCTGCATGTTATAGCGCCCCTAGATGTCAAAAATATGTTTTATCCATTCCGTCGGTCCGTCTGTTGGTCTATCAGTCTGTCTGTCTTTCAGTTCGCGGCTTAGCTTAGAGACTACTTACCCGAATGACTTTAAATGTTGACCAAAAGTTAAAGTCCATATGGGGATGAACTGGTAATATTTTGATAAAAATCCAACATGACGAAGTAAAATGGCGGCCTAGTGAAATAAAATAAAAATTATTAAAGAACAACTTATCCAATTTATCTTAAATTTTGCACAAACATCAAAGTATTATGTTGGAATCAACTAGTAAAATGTTGCTACGAATCCAAGGTGGCGGAACAAAGTGGAGCCTTAATAAAATATTTAAAGATTCAGACGGAAAAAACTTCTTAATGGATTGATTTCAAATTGTGTATCTTAACTAATTGTGGTACAAGGGTCAAATAGTAAAACTGTGGTACTAATTCAAGATGACTGAACAAAATGGCGGCCAAATAAAATATTTGTATTGTGAAAAAATCATCTTCTCAGGTTTTACACATCTTCATGTTTTAACGTCCCTAGATGCCGAGAAATGTGTTTAATCAATTCCGTCGGCCCGTCTGTCGGTCTGTCTGTCTGTCTGTCAGTTCGCGATATAGCTTAAAAACTACTTACCAGATGGACTTCAAAAATCAAAAATTAAGGGTCATATGGGAATGACCTGGTAATTTTTTGGTAAAAATACAATATGGCGGAATAATGTTAAAAAAATATAACTAAAAAAACTAATCATCCAATTTACCTCAAATTTTACACATAAATCTATTGTTACATAGGAATGAAGTGGTAACTTCTTGATATGAATCCATGATAGCAAAACAAATTAGCTGCCTAATAAAATATGTAAAAAATTAGCCTCAAAATACTACTTATTAAATTGATTTCAAATTTTGTGCAAGAATTAAGTACGATATAGAGAGACTGGTAAAGTTATGGTACGAATTTAAGATGTCGAAACAAGTAGCGGTACATTTAACACATATATATATATATATATATATATATATATATATATATATATATATATATATATACTGTGACTATGTACTGGACTAAATTGGGTCACACTTCACTATTCCTAACAAAATAAAAAAAAATCATAACGGAGGAAGTTCCGGGTAAAGAAAATTTACCAATTTTTCTAGCAGATGTAGAAATTTTAAAACTCTATCATTTGAGATATGCCTGATGAAAGAGATTTAATTGGTTTCCGAGAAAATCGCGAAAACCCTTAAATTAGCTTTTTTCAAATGTCGATAACTTATGCAATTTGCAACATGCCTAAAGATCTGAAACTTCGTACATATATAACCTACCGGATGCTTAATATGTGTGCAAAATATTGACCCTGTGACTTAATTTGTTAACGAGTTTTGTCTATTTGTTTATCCCGGGAGGCATTGTTTAAACAGTAATTCTGCTGCAAACGAGATCAGGAGAACTTTACGATTTGTCATAACTGACATTACACTACACAACTGTTTAGTATTATTGAAATTTGCAAAATAATATAATAATACCTTTTAAATATAAACATCATCGTATATTGGGAACCCAGATAGATTTTTTTTGTTTTTAATTTATTGTCGCTTTAATTATTAACATTAAGATTCTTAACTTATTTCAATTTGTATATCTCTTTTGATCTTATAAAGACATCTATTTCCAGCCTTAAAAAATTATTTACCCTAGGAACCAAACCCTTCCTAATTTATTTCAATAGTTTTGTATTTTATAAAAAATATTTTTTAACTTTTGAAAATTTTTTACCATAAAAAATTGGTGAAGACGTTCTAAAAAAAATGTTTTAAAAAAAGTGGAGAAATAAAAAGTGATTGCATTTAAAATTCATTGTCTTTAACTGTGATTAACTTAAAACAGGAAAACTGTTACACAAGGTAGATTTGACATTTTGTAGTTGTCGTTCGAGAAGTATTTCAAGTTAATATGTCTATATTATGTAGTTCTCGTGCGCAAATTATTTCAAATTATAAAGTAGTACTTTTTGTAAATAGTTAAGATAATCATATATATTGGAATAAAAAAAATAAAAGCGTAATAATAATTAAAGGTAAAAGAATATTTGACCTTATCTTTTTTCTGAATCACCCTATATAGTATAGCAATAAAAATAGTGTACAATAAAAATATTTACAGGAGTTTAATTGAATTTGTGCAGAGTATTTGCTGTTCACTGATTAGTTTGGAATAAACTATCAAACAGCTTTTTTCATGGAAAAAGTATCCAAAATTATTCGTAAAAACCGAGATATGAGTACATGAGGTAAACTACACAGCTTTAGGCAATGTTTATGAACTGTGGGAACATTAATGGTTACGTGATTATTTGGAATCATATCAAACGTTATTGGGTTGAATTCGCCAATAGAAACATGTCTTCTAATACTATATGTATTAAATTTGTTGAAATTAAAGAAAGTATTATTATTATCTAAATTTTCAAGGAATTATTCATTTTTACTTCCCTATATAAAAGATAATGTTATTAATTCACTATATAGGATATAGGCTATATAGGGAAAGTATTGGAATCGTGAAAATTTTCGAAAAATATCAATTAGTTTAATCGACGTTCGATGGAGTACAAAAAAAAACGATACATTTTCTTTATTAGGAATAGAGAAGTATGACCCAATTTAGTTCTGCACATAGTCATTTGGTAACACATATATATTGACTTTTTAAACATTTTTATTGGGAGCTATTTTGTTACACAATATTGGATTCGAACCAATATTTTACCAGTTTCCAGCTATGCCACACCTGATGTTTGGGCATAATTTAAAATAAACTCAATAAGTAGTTTACCCTCTGTAGTTTACACTCTGATTTTTTAAGACCGCCATTTTGTCCCGTCATGTTAAGTTCGTAGGAGTTTATCACATTTAAGTTTTGTGAAAATTTTAAAGCCATTATTATTACATAGGAAGATTTATACGATGACTTTGTAAACATTTTATTTGGGCACCATTTTGTTCAGCCATTTTGAATTCGCACCATAATTGTACCAGTTTATTTCTGTCACACTTAATTAAACACAAAATTTGAATTTAATTTAATAACTAGTTTTTCTTTAAATTTCTCACTAGGCTGCTATTTTTATTATATATATATATATATATATATATATATATATATATATATATATATATATATATATATATATATATATATATATATATATATATATATATATATATATATATATATATATATATATATATATATATATATATATATATATATATATATATATATATATATATATATATATATATATATATATATATATATATATATATATATATATATATATATATATATATATATATATATATATATATATATATATATATATATATAATAAGTGTAAACGTCCGTCAAACTAATTGAAGGCCTGAAAGGCAAATAACACCTGAAAACGAGGAACATATTTTAATCTTAGCGGAGTTAGTTAAGTTACGTTTGATAATAGGTGGATAGGTCGAAATGCCCCAGAACGTAGAAAATGGATTCCAAGGTCACCAGACCTAAACCCCCTTGATTTTTATTTTTGGGGCTACATAAAAACATTAGTGTATAATATGGTTGAAATTAAAAATGAAAATGACCTTAGAAACCGTATTTTTGCTGCAGCGGAACAAATTAGTCAAAGACCTAACATTCTTGAATCTGTTCAAGAAAATTGGCTTGGCCATGCATTCAGTATTTACTTTAGGTTTTCAAAATACTTTTTTTAGAGTATGAATTACCTACCTAGTGCTATAAATTATTATGCTTGGTTCATATTCTTTATTAATTTTTGAAAACTAATAACCTTAATTAGGGCTACGCAGTTAAAAAATACATAAATAAATAACCTAAAAAGTTTTGATAAGAGGTTTTTACAATTTTTTATACACGCCGATATTATGCTAACCAAACACAATTTATCAAAAAATTAGTTTATTAAGGAATTATTCATTTTTACTTCCCTATATAAAAGATAATGTTATTAATTCACTATATAGGATATAGGCTATATAGGGAAATTTTATTGGAATCGTGAAAATTTTCGAAAAATATCAATTAGTTTAATCGACGTTCGATGGAGTACAAAAAACGATACATTTTCTTTATTAGGAATAGAGAAGTATGACCCAATTTAGTTCTGCACATAGTCATTTGGTAACACATATATATTGACTTTTTAAACATTTTTATTTAAGCTATTTTGTTACACAATATTGGATATATATATATATATATATATATATATATATATATATATATATTTAAAATAAACTCAATAAGTAGTTTACCCTCTGTAGTTTACACTCTGATTTTTTAAGACCGCCATTTTGTCCCGTCATGTTAAGTTCGTAGGAGTTTATCACATTTAAGTTTTGTGAAAATTTTAAAGCCATTATTATTACATAGGAAGATTTATACTATGACTTTGTAAACATTTTATTTGGGCACCATTTTGTTCAGCCATTTTGAATTCGCACCATAATTGTACCAGTTTATTTCTGTCACACTTAATTAAACACAAAATTTGAATTTAATTTAATAACTAGTTTTTCTTTAAATTTCTTACTAGGCTGCTATTTTTATATATATATATATATATATATATATATATATATATATATATATATATATATATATATATATATATATATATATATATATATACATATATATATATATATATATATATATATATATATATATATATATATATATATATATATATATATATATATATATATATATATATATATATATATATATATATATATATATATATATATATATATATATATATATATATATATATATATATATATATATATATATATATATACATATATATATATATATATATATATATATATATATATATATATATATATATATTTTACAAAGAATTCGCGATACGATATAATAAGTGTAAACGTCCGTCAAACTAATTGAAGGCCTGAAAGGCAAATTACACCTGAAAACGAGGAACATATTTTAACCTTAGCGGAGTTAGTTAAGTTACGTTTGATAATAGGTGGATAGGTCGAAATGCCCCAGAACGTAGAAAATGGATTCCAAGGTCACCAGACCTAAACCCCCTTGATTTTTATTTTTGGGGCTACATAAAAACATTAGTGTATAATATGGTTGAAATTAAAAATGAAAATGACCTTAGAAACCGTATTTTTGCTGCAGCGGAACAAATTAGTCAAAGACCTAACATTCTTGAATCTGTTCAAGAAAATTGGCTTCGCCATGCATTCAGTATTTACTTTAGGTTTTCAAAATACTTTTTTTAGAGTATGAATTACCTACCTAGTGCTATAAATTATTATGCTTGGTTCATATTCTTTATTAATTTTTGAAAACTAATAACCTTAATTAGGGCTACGCAGTTAAAAAATACATAAATAAATAACCTAAAAAGTTTTGATAAGAGGTTTTTACTATTTTTTATACACGCCGATATTATGCTAACCAAACACAATTTATCAAAAAATTAGTTTATACATTCCAAAAAAATAATCAAAAGAAACTAATTGAATCGTTGTCAAACCTACAAATTTTTTTAAGATTGTCATCACATTGATGTCGAAGCAAATAGCAATGTTTCCATGTTGTCTTCTTCAAAATTAAAAATTTAAAAATTAAATATCTCGAAAACCCTTTCGAATTTACTCATGGTTTATAAGAATATTTTGTTTAAAATCGTTATGTTAAAATATTTGTAGTCAAACCCCTAATACCCTGCATATATATATATATATATATATATATATATATATATATATATATATATATATATATATATATATATGAAATAAAATGTGGTATTTCAAAAACATTTAACTTGTTTACAAAACAGTGAAGCACGTCAAATACAGGGTAGCCCTAGGGCGATAAAACGGACCTCGAAATATGAAAAACATTATATTTTATAATTTTGATTATAAAAGATTTTTCTATTATACAGAAAAGCACTAGGAAGATGAAATAGCCCCTGCAAACGAAAAAAATATATTCCAAAAGCGTTTACCTTTTTTTAAGGAACGTTGAAATGTATTCCTCTTTTGCATACATAAGTAATTTTTTTCCTTTATATTGGGTTAATCTAATCCAATTTTAATTTTAAGATTTTTAAAGAGTAAAATGTAAAATTTTAATAAATAAACTGATATTAAAGAAAAACAAGAAAATAACACAAATTTACCCTATTTTTGTCAACTTGACAAAATCATTGACGAACATACATTTATGAGGATCTACATGTTTGCCAAAACATAGTTTTTAGTCTTGTCTTCTTTTAAAACTAATTAGATGACACTTACTGACTTTCTTAAAACAATAATAATTTCTCAAAAATACATTTTACTATAAAAATGATACGTATTTGAGAAATAAATGCTAATTCAGTAGAACCTGGCGAAAAACTGATCATTAATGCTGTAGTGTTATTTTATTATAATAGCAAAGCTAAAACCTTAACTACGGTACCTCAACTGGTGCGATTTAAAGCTTTCCTAATAGTACAATCCGTGATTGAAAAATACGTAGCAAAATCTGCATATTTGACAAAATATGGAAAACGCTTTGTAGTAACATGGAATACGTGCACCATCCTTAGCATTTAGTGATTTAATTTTAAATACGAGATAAAATATTATTTGTTTTTTGAAGTTTTTGAGCCAAAAATTATTTAATATAACCACAAAGTAATTTGAAATCTTAACTGGCCTTAATATATTTTATGCAAGACTGTTTTCTGTTTTTTTTTAAGTGGTGAAATAGTGACTTTATAACGTTTAAACCTCACTTTTGTTAATATATTGCCTTCAGGTAAGTAATCATTTCCACCACCTACGTACTGCATTATTTTAGATACAATTATAGTCATGCAAAAATTTAGGTTAGGACGCCTTGCAATCAGGGTTGGATGGGCTCATACAAACCGGCCCTGGTAATTTCTTTTCATTCAACCCTCCCTCGGATACAACAATCAAAAATATATTTGAAAAATTTCACTCTAAAGAAAACTTTGTTCTTTTTTCTATAATAATAAATACGTAGTAGTATTAAATATACATATATTATGTATACATATATTAAACACTATAACATCATTAATATCTGATTTTTTTACAAACTTAAAAAAAGTAAAAAAACACGATACAAAATTTTAATATTCTTTTTAAATAATGAACTTGATGCTGCAATTTTATCTATGACCTTATCATTTTCCATTTGACACGATACCGACTTTTCAATGTTCATTAACATAAATGCCTCCATTAGGTCATCGCCTAATCTATTTCTTAGCCAATTTTTTATATATTTTAGCACAGAAAATGATCTTTCACAAGTTACTTGAGATATTGGTATTGTAAGAAGATACTGATAAACTAAAACCAATAGCTGATAAGCTTCTTAATAATCTTATATTTTAATATAACTATGTAATAACAAATTTCACAATTTTGGCAATGGCATTTTATCGTCCCCATCGACATATTCTAATTCTTCTAAGTTATTTAATGGATTTTTTTCATACTTTGTATTTAGAAGTTCGTTTAGGCTAGTTTGTATTGATCCCAGTTGTTAATGAAATTTGTTCTTCAGAAAATCCACCCAAAGGTATCATTTCGTTTTTAATTTTTGGCAATATATACTGCATTGTATCTTCGGGAAATCCATGAATTTTTAAGTCTTTAAAATATTTAGGATCCAATATAGAAAAATCTCTGCATAAATCTCAAGTATTTGAAAATCGAGACACCATAACCTCAGTAGCGACGTCGAGAGGAACATTATCCCCTGTAATCACCAAAAAGGTTTAAGATTTAAACCAGGTCTAGTTGCCATGGAACTTAAAACTCTTAGTTAGCCAGTTATGTTTCGCTTATATCACTGTCATTTTGTAATTGTGACATTTAGAAAAATTATTTGTTCAATTATTAAAAATGTCATTCTAAACCTATAACTGTCAAGATGGACCTAGTCTAAATTTAAACCTCTTTGAATGAATACGGGTGTATACGTTCCAACTCGAAACTTATCTTTTTGTATTTGAGGCTGTTAATATATCGAAGATATTGTTGGAAATGACGAAAAAAAATCTGTTAAAGTCTGAGCCCATAATATTAATATTAAAAGGTGCCTTATTGCAAATTTCAATTTCCATTTAAATAACCTGGGAAAGATTTTTTTTATGTTTTGAACGCTCTACAAAAAAGGTCTCTAATATATTTTTGATAAACCGACTCCTTCAAAAGTTATTCGAGATTAAATTTCGGTTCATAATAAATTTTAACATTTTTTCCGGCGAAACTATCAGTTTTATTTCAAAATACTATTAGGCTTTTTTGTAGATCATTTTATTTCCTATAATTTATCTTTAATTAATTTTTCGAAATTTCTTAAGGATCGTGGGTTACTTGAATTTAAATGTGAATTTTTCTAAAAAAATCGTGTTCTGAGTATTTAAAATTGATTATAAAATTTAAAATAATTAATTTTACAACTGAAAATTATTTGTATCTTAGAACTAATTCTGGAAAAAGCATGTATTTATTTAAATAAAAATACCGATTTATGTTACTTTTTTTATCCGGAATATTTTTTAACTGTTGATGAATTTTGATTATATAATTCAGTCGAAAACAACCGTTACAAAAATATTCCAGATATAAAATAAGCAATATAAATCGGTATTTTTTATTTAAATAAATGCTTTTTCGACAATTAATTAATTATTGTATATAAATAATTTTCTGTTGTAAAATTGAATATTTTAAATTGTATAATCAATTATAAATATATTATTTGGAAAAAAAAATAGTCGATTTTTTTATACAGCCTAATGCATATTTTAATATTAATATTAATGCAATTATATGCAATGCATATTAATGCAATTATGAAAACCCTTTAAAATAACTTTTCACAATAAGTTTTATGACTTTGATTACCCTGTCTAGGATATGCCCGTTTATCGTAACTTCTGAATTATGTTTTGTGGTCATATCCTCGCTATACGTGAAGCGACGTTCGTCTAACTGCTTTTACGTGCGAGGCAGTAACACTTTGCGCACTTGTTAGAAACAATATTTTTTCTACGATCGTCTAGATTAGTATACACATTATTTTTGAAGATTATTTAATGCAACTTGAAACATGTAACAACAATAACAATACAAAAATTAACTCCTTGTTATTAACATTTATAAAAAGAGAACAATTACTGACGTTTTACAATTTTATTGTAAATCCAGTAACTTCATTTAATGGGTGGCTTCTGGAAGCACTTACACGGTTTGACTTGATGCAGGTTGAGTTAACTTAGGAGGGCAGTTATTCAAGGCTAATATTTTATTCGACATGTCCTTTTTTTGATTTATTTTCGGAATCATCATCTAGCTATCTGCTCAGCCGTCGATTTCCAGCCTTCAAGCCGCTTGACATTAGTAATTTCTTCCCCAGAATCAGCCAACATGGTAGCCGAGGATCGACGAAAACTATGTCCCGTGCGCTGCTCTGGTTTTTTGAGTTGTAGGTATGCAACAATTTCTGAAGGCATTTTTCCAAATGAATTTATTCCAACACATTGGCACTGAACAAAAAATCGTCCATGCTGAAGACATGTATATACAATCTGATACGGTACGCGAAGCCGACGTTTTACAGTGTTTGTTGTTTCTTGACATGAAAACGGAATAAAAAGTTTGACATTACGTGTTAAAATCAACAATTCATCTATTGTACCCAAATGCGTACAACTTTGCGCACACTCGTAAAAAAAACAACTTACTAGATTAATTTCAAATTTTGTGCAAACATTAAGTGTGACATAGGGATAAACTATAAAATTTTGGTAGGCAATCAGAATGGCGAAAATAAAAGTTTTTAAAAATCAACGTATTCAATTGGTTTTAAAATTTTGCAGAAAAATTAAATGTGATATAAGGATAAACTGGCACGAATTCAACATGAAGTAACAAAATGGTGGTCTGTGTCAATGTAAAAACTACTTATTAAATTTATTTTAAATTATACTCAAAAATCAAGTGTGGCATAGGTAGAAATTGGTAGGAATCTAGTATGATGAAAAAATGGTGCCCAATGAAAATTTTTAAAAAAGATAGTATATAAGTGATACTAAATGACGTTGTACTGAACTAAATTGGGTCACACTATTCCTAATAAAAGTAAAGATTCATAACGAGGTAAGTTCCGGGTAAAGAAATTAATCGGTCTTTTATTTTATAGAAGGAATACAAAACAACTAAAAATTAAATATAAAGAATAGAAATCAATTTCATCGAAAAAACAATTTATAATAAATATGTCTGATTACGTAACAATTTTTTTATGAAGATTCAATAAGCAGAAAAAAAGATCCTCTGAGAAAAATTAATAAACTGAAAGTGGTATTTAAAGTCAAATTTGTTGAACAATTATATAAAATATAAAAACATTTATCCTGAAATCAAAATAATAACTGATCTGTCAAAGGTAAAAGAATGTAAAAATTAGACGACAAAAACATAACTATACCAATATTACGAAAAATGTAAAAAATAAAAATTATTTTTGTACAATATTTGTTTAACTATATTTGTTTAAAACAACGTGACATGTTTCGATAAATTAGGATATCTTCTGTGACGGGTAGCCTAAAACTAAACTGAACTGTGAAATATGTAAAAATTAGACACACACATAACTATACCAATATTTTGTAAAATGTAAAACATAAAAATTATTTTTTTACAAACAGTTCTAATTTTGTTTTTACAAACAGTTCCATTTTATTGGTTTAAAACAACACATGTTCTTCGGACGTTACGGGGTAGCGAAACATGTAACCTTGTTTTATACAAATATAGTGGAAATGTTTGCAAACAAGCAGCGTATATTTTTCCTATGCTACTAAATATTATTATGGATTTCCACCGAGTATCGGCTGACACAATCGTATGACTATATCTTCCAATAATTAAAACGCTGTAGAACAGAGTGTTAATTTACTCCCCTCGCTCTATATACTAAAGTAAAAAATACATTCAAATAAATAAAGTAATACTTTAGTTTAATTTGCATTTGGAGGTCCGTGAGCAAAACCTCAATGTACGACATGTAGTCGTCTTCCAGCGCAGGCCGACGTTATCGCGAATATAAATACCGTTTGCGGAACACAGCGTACATTTCTCTTTCAACCCTCTCGCGTGTCGAGTTTCCTGTCCAGAAAAATTGCTAAAAAGTTCGCAAGTCAATTTTCGAATCGTCTCTTGGCGGAAGCGCGCACTTTTCGGAAGAAGTGATATTTCCACACCCAATTTCCGCGGCATCGAGAATTTTAAAGGTGAGTTCATTCATATATTTCACTTGATCTGTTGGACGTTAAACCGAATTTGAGAATTTAACATATCTGGTATTAAAATTAAGGACTTTATGAGATGACACCACAACTACTTTCCTAATAACAGATTCCAATTTTTTTTTCTTAATTTTCTTGGTTTAATATCATTATATTAAACAACAAATCAGAAGATATCTCTTAAAACATATATTTGATGCCTCAGTTACGTTTAGATCATAGTTTTGGTCTTTTTCAGTTTCAGTTAAAATAATTTAAAGTTTAAGACTTACCATAAAACGTAAAATTTTCAAATAAATAATTCCACAAAAATACACATATTCTGACATATACTAAAACATTTATTTTACATTTTAAAATCACTGGGACGATCACTGTGTTAAAATCAGACAAATACAACGCCTGTGAGTGATTATAATAAAGATATATATATATATATATATATATATATATATATATATATATATATATATATATATATATATATATATTAATATATATATATATATATATATATATATATATATATATATATATTAATTTGTTGTTTAATATTAATAATCTTCAAGAAAAATATATTGTTGAAACGAAAACAAAAGCAAATATATATATATATATATATATATATATATATATATATATATATATATATATATATATATATATATATATATATATATATATATATATATATATATATATATATATATATATATATATATATATATAACTAAAGGGTCAAAGAAAACAAAAGCAAATATATATATATATATATATATATATATATATATATATATATATATATATATATATATATATATATATATATATATATATATATATATATATATCTAAAAATCAACACATATATATATATATATATATATATATATATATATATATATATATATTATGTTTTCTGTGTTGGGTTACGCGGGATGTTCCTGTAAAGTTGATGTAAAGACCCATATATCAATTTTTATAATTTATCTTTTTTTCATATTCAGTTTTTACATATTTTCGTCCGTTTTTGCTATATTATAATATTGTATATATAATAACCGAATGTCACCGTTCTCTTGACCAGTTTATATTGCGCTTGCGCAAATAAGAGTGTATGAGAACACATCTGGTTTATTTACATATCTAACAATCACTTTGAAGATTGAAATGTACATTTTTCATCTTCACAACTTTTATTGTCCAGATCTAACATACTTACACACAAACATTCTTGCACTTACCGTACCTACTTAAATAAAACCACTACTTCGATACTCGATACCATTTTTTAGATTTGTTCTTATTTGTTAGTAATTTATTTTTATTTAATTATTTGTATAATTTTCTCTTTTTTTTAATTTATATACATAATCTATAAACATTCAATTACAATATTTATTATTTTCTTCCATAAAAAGAAGGGCTTTACTCTAGGAAACTGAATTTTACCGATTTCTTAAAAATTTAATTAGGCAGCCAATTTTTTGATACTAATATTTTAAACATTTAGTTAGACTGGTGTTGTTTTCACCATAATAGCTCTTCACCGAAATTTTACCATCGTATTCCTATGCCACACTTGATTTTTGTGCCGGATTTGAGGAAAATTGGGTTAGTGGATTTTAATAATAGTTTTTTTAACATTTTATTAGGTTACTATTTTGTTCCGCTTAATGTTTCCATGTTATCCCTATATGACCCTTAATTTTTCGACTACATTTGAAGTCAGTAGTTTTTCAGATATGCCGCGAGCAGACTGAAGAAAATAATCTCCGATTCCGCAATTACAATCCTTTACGGGGAAAGTAAAAAAGAAAAATTTCCTTTACCTGGACTAATAGTGACGTGTAAACAAATTTAGTTCAGTACATAGTTATTTAGGAACACATATATACTGTCTTATCAAACATTTTTATTGGACACCATTTTGTTCCAATATATTGGATCCCTACCAATATTTTACTAGTTTTTATCTATGCCACACTTGATTTTGGGCAGAATTTAAAATGAATTCAAGAAGTAGTTTTTACATTGACACACATCGCAATTTTGTTACGTTGCGTCATGTTGAATTCGCACCAGTTTATACAGTATATATAATTATTTAATTGCTAATAACTTCTAAAGGGTGGGAAACATCGAAAAAACTACTAAGAAAACGAAGAAGACAGAATGAACAATTTGGCTTTGTAAAACTGGCCAGAGACGTCGTAGTAAAGTATTCGGAAGGTTTAATATAATCAAAACACGGAAAAATAACACCTTGTAGATTTTTATAAAATTTACGTATTGGCATTAGTTATAGTACAACAATGTAGAAATGTACGAGGTATATCAAAAAACTAGAAACATATTTTAACACCCTGTGTTTCGAACACCAGGTGTTTGGAAAATGTTTATATAATGATTTTTTTCTTATTTGTATGAGTTATTTTTTAGAATTCTACCTTGAATACACATTTTAATTAATTTGAGACAATTTTGCCTCGACTTTAGGGTCTACTCTACAGAGGACTTTTAAAATGATATATTTATTTATGATTTATTCTATATCGTACTCAGACATTTTCATATTCGGTTTTATAGGGGGCTCTTTGGATTTAAATTTTGCCATACAGTTTATTATTTTAAATGCAATACCTATATTATAAATATTATTACCGTGGTAATTCATAATTAACAGATTTATTAAAAAAATTCTCAAACGGTCTCTAGCTAATGACTCAGAGATATTCAAAGATAGCTTAGGTTGTAAATAGCCTGCCTTAGTTTTCTGATATTTATTTCGAAACCGATAATTTGGAGTTGAAATATTTTCCCTACAAAAGTTTTTAGACCCAGTGTATAAATTTTGGGTAACATATACTATAGATGTATAACTTCAACACATTTAGTTTTAAGTAATAAATTTACAACGTAACAAATGAAAATTTTTATGAGAAAATCAAACCTCGAAATTTAGGGGGTATATTCAAAAATTCTCCAAATTGTTTTGTCTTTAATCTCCTAAATATCCACGTAAAATTAATTAAAATTTTTTATTTTTTTCCATGTTTCTAAAATAAAAAATTTAAAAAAAAATCACCACTTTTTGTAATCACCGGTATATCAAAACTGCTGAAATTACAAAAGCCCTTGGTTCTTTGAACTAATCTAAAAGAACGCACGATAATATTTTACAAAGGGCATTAAGATATCCTTTCTCGTTTAAATTTCTAAAAAGATTTTGCTTTATGCATTCGGGGTGGCCAGTAAAATATTTTTGGAAGATTGGAGTTGACAAGAAGTAAACCATTTTTCTGCCCAGTTTATTATAATTAAAGTATCGATGTACGAATAAAATATTAGGTGAGCTATATTTTTCACGAGAGGGACTGACTAATGGAGAAAAAAACGCACGTTGCTCAGGCTTTACATATCTTCACGTTTTAGCGTCCTCGGATGCCAAAAATATGTTTTATCAGTTACTTATTAGATTGACTTCAAAAATTTAGTCAACAATGAAGGGTCATAAAGAAATGACCTGATAGTATTTTGGTAAAAATCTAGTATGCCGGAACAAGATGGTGGCCTAGTACAACATTAAAAAAATATCATTTAAAAAATGAATTATCCAATTTACCTTGAATTTTATATAAAAATCTAGCGTTACATAAGAATGACCTGGTAACATTTTGGTATGAATGTAAGATAGCAAAACAAAATGGCGGCCTAATAAAATATTTAAAAAATCAGCCTGAAACAAAATGACGGTGTGTGTGTCAATAAAAAAACTACTTATTTAATTTATTTTAAATTATGCCCAGAAAAAAACTCCGGCATAGGTAAAAATTGATAAAATATTGGTAGGAATCCAATACGATGGAATAAATTTGCTCCCAATAAAAATGTTTTAAAAGACAATATATATATATGTGTTACTAAATGACTATGGACTGAACTAAATTGGGTCACACTTCACTTTTCCTAATAAAAGGAAATATTCATAACGAGGGAAGTTCCGGGTAAAGGAAGTTTACAGGTTTTTTTTCTTAGTA
Source organism: Kuschelorhynchus macadamiae (assembly GCA_030620095.1). Lineage (NCBI taxonomy): Eukaryota > Metazoa > Arthropoda > Insecta > Coleoptera > Curculionidae > Kuschelorhynchus > Kuschelorhynchus macadamiae. The sequence continues at coordinate 417,657 of JAUTXW010003024.1, forward strand.
GTCACCAGTTGATATCAGTCTCGGCTGCAAATTATAAACTCTTCGAAACGCCCTTGCCTACTATGGTACTAAAAAAAAGAAAGTATTCATCACATCAATTTTTTTCAATCTGCATATTACCAAAACTAGTTATATTCTGAAGTTAACACATGTAGAAAGAAGTGACCTTAAGCCTCGAGAATAACTAGAACTTTGGAACATTTTTAACTCCTGAGCTTTTAATGCTTTAATATCAAAAACACTGACATGTATCATTACATTAACCCCATTTACAAATTAATAATTAATCTATTGTTTTTAAGTTTGAAGTAAAGCGTTTGATTAGCTAATTTGAGTATTACATAAATTAATTATCGAATTGTTTCTTATTATCACAATATTTGTATAAACATTATCGGTATACAAGTACATATATGTAAACAAAAGATAATTTTCATGACACAGAACTTTCTGGTTTTACTGAAATATTTTTCGCGTTATTATTACATGATTATGAGAAACAACAGCTACATTAGAATTATTTATTTAATATCGATTAAACAGCTCTTTAAGCATTTCTAAGTTTTATAATATAGAAAGTTACCTACCAAAAAAGGCGGTTTTTATATATTCAGTACATATTTTAGCTCAAATTTAGGTTTTTAATGACAATAAAATACATCCGCTAATACGTTGTTATATATATATAATATATATATATATATATATATATATATATATATATATAAATACATCCGCTAATACGTTGTTATATATATATATATATATATATATATATATTTATATATATAGGGAAAATATTTTTCAATATATAGCTTTCTTGACATCTTTAATGACATTTTTACCAAGCGTATTAAATGCAACTCTAAAGATAAATCTTGTATCATTTAGGTAGTTAAAATATACATATATTGGATATGAATTTTATTTCTATTTTCATATAAATTAGTACGCTAGACAACCTAAAAAAGATAAAATTTCATTAACCCTACAACTAATCATTAGGTAGGTATAGCCCCCACAATTACTACTAACAAGCTGCTAGAAGATTTTATTATTACACTCCACATTAAAACAAATGTGTTGGCAAATACAGATTCAGATTCTTTAGATTTTTCTGTCAGGTACCTCCGAGACGAGCACAAAGTATTCCGGAAGGTTCCCATTGCACCTAGAAGGCCGATCTTATACTAGATGTGTTAGGGTAATGTTTATTAGTTGTGTTGTACAAAGTAGAATAAAAGTTAGTGCTATTTGCTTAAAGAAGTGTTTCTTATAACGCGAACCCGTAGCAATATTATAAATCTACCTATTTTTAAGAAAAAGAGCTCTTTCGATGTTTGCTTATATTTCATGGGATTAATTTTGCTTCAAGTGTCGTTTTCCTGTTAAATCGGAAATGAAATTAAAAAATTATATATAGAAATGAAATATAAAAAATAATTTATATAACTTTAATTATCAAATCAAACCAAATATAAGTAAATGTCTGAATATTGAATATTGATGCTCATTTTTTATACAAATTTAAAAACATGAAAACGAATATTTGAAGTACCAAACATAGCGCCACTTCTCTTTAAAGAAAAATTAGGTTACATTGTGATAAAGCTTAAAATACACTTAAAAATAACGGAGAAATAATGGTTGTCCATACTAAAAATATATATCTAATCTTTGGTTCCCGATTTGGATTTGGCCGTATTTGTCAGATGCCATTCTTTGTTGACAACTTTAACATTCATTTGCTTCTTTGCCGCCTCTAATGATTTAAATCTTTGTTATCAGTCTAAGTCATAGTCGCTCGTAGAACCATTTCCAAGGGGTCCAACAATGTTCAAATACAGGATGCATTTAGTATGTAAGTTCAGCGATTAAAATACATTTTCCAAAGTACAGAGTTTATGGCTTGAGTATGGATTTACATATGCATAAAATTAATACACTCAAAAATAAATGGATCCAAACATAAAAAAGCTCAAAAATTACATTAATTTAAATTACCTTAAAATTATTAATTGAAATTACCTCAAAATTAGTGGCATGGTCAACTTAGCAAAATAAAACAAATGCATATAGCTACATCGTATGATGTGTAGGCGAAACTGGACGATCCATATCCATTAGGCTTAAGCAGCATGAGCGATATATTAGAAAAAATTCAGGGCCCATCTTAAAACTTAAAACATCATTAAACTCTATTAATTTTGAATGTGTTTGCACTCTCTAAAATAAAACAATCTTGATTTTTATAAACAAAAAAATAAACAAAATAGGGAAAAGAAAAAAACGCATACCTACAATCTAAAAACAGTCTCAAACTAAAGAGACCTAAACAAAAACAAAATTGATTTTCGGCCTAAACTGTTAAACAAACTAGAAAGTATTCAATAATGCATTTGCAAATCAAATAAGGTATGTATTATTTAGAAATCACAGTTGGGTACAGTGAGGCCGAGCATGGAGCCTGCTGAATATAGAGCCCTAGGCCTGAGCGGCATATCCATATCTAACGTACAGTATTGCACATCTAGCACACCCGAAAGCTCTTCGTAACTCACGCGCGTGGTTGCACATTAGCTTACTATACCGAATGTTAGATAATCATTATTACCTATTCTTTGATACGCTTTGTTTTCTTATCTATGATATTTTATTAATTATTACAATTAATGATCTTAAAAAAAAATCAGTGCAGAAGAGTTAAAAGTTAACCAAGAGTCAATGAAAGCAAATTCTTAACAGAGGGTGAAACTGAGATACTTGCTTTTATTAATATTTAAAAATGCTTATTAGTATTTTAATAATGCCATATGCCATTTTAGTTAGATCGTTGTGTACACTAAACCCTATTGGGGTCTTTTTAAAGCTTTTATGCGGTGATTGTTAATTTTGATATTTTTATTGTACTTAGTAAATATTAACAACTTAAAACAATCTACATGATACATGCAATCTTAATGTATTATTTTATTGACTTGGATATCATAACATACTTATATTTGTGATGAAATTAGAAACTAGCTAGCTAGCTATATATTTATAATACTAAGCCAGATTTTTCAGCTCGTTCGTGAGAGAGTTGTACGTGCAGTACATTTACATGTTTTTTTTTTGTAAGAGATCGTCTGGTTAACGAGACTTTTCAACACTATTTTTTGTATTATTTTGTTGCGTATTTTTCCTACAAAACCAATATGTTTTTCTTCAATAACATTTCTGGATGATGGGGTGAATGCGCCTCATTTTCTTATAATTCCACTGGAAACTCATCGCCCCCACGGAAAAGGCAGAACAAGGTCTGCTGATTCAGGTAGTTCTATTAATGACTTACGTAAATGGCGTGTAATGTAGATAATTCAATTGTATATAATAAAAACGCCTGTAAATATGTGTAATTCAAAAAAATCTTATCTTCAGAATGCTCAAGATGTTCTAATAAAATTTCGGAATCATTAGTGTATATTTGAATCAAACTGAAATTAATAGAAGAACAAAATATTGGGTTAGCCACTGAAGTAGACGATTAACATCTTTTTAAGGGTGTATATTATATGAAAATTAACAAACTCATTTGAGTAAAATTCAGAAAAAAAAAATAGCGTAGGTAAATACCTTGCTGGCATACAATTTTCAGAATCATTGGCGTAGATACTTGAAACTTTTGAGGGCTAAATATTATATTTAAAACAGCATTTGGTAAAAACGGCACTTTTCCTAGTTTCGTTCGTCAAACGATATAAAATTAAAACTTTTTTTATACAATAAAAAAATATCAATACTAGGATTTTCGTAAAAATTAAACATTTCGAACTATTGTTAACTATAAGATCAAACAAACTTAACTTTATTTATTTTTCGAAGATGCTTATTTAAGCAAAATTGAAGTTCATATAACAGTAAGCATATTATTTCATAGAGAAATACCAAAAAGATACATTATTTAACAATGTATGATTATTGTTGCTTTTACGACAAATATTATCACAATCATAATTAGAAAAACTCTAGGGATTGTTACAGCAAGACTTGATTATCTGTTGGCTAATTGAGATTTCATGTAAAGTTAAAGCAAATTACATATATTTTATTTTGTTATAATAGTTAAAACAAATAAACTAGTAAGTGGATAAAAATAATAACTGTAAATATTTGTCTTGTATTTAGAAATTCTCATATTCTTAAATATTTCTGTGGTTAATGTATTTATAACTTTTATGTGGATATTATCTTCAGTTCTATTATTGATAACAAAAATTCTAAGAATGTGAGAATGTTTAGTCACAGAAGATTTGAAAAACATTGTATTTCTGAAAGAAACACTGCAAAATAAATTTATGTACTTATTATATTAATACTTGTTATAATTTTACATATACATATATACATTGAAAACAAAAAGGATTTATTGAATAATTGTGAAAAAATGTTTATTTTTTTAATGAATTTGTTCTTTAGAAATACTTTAAAATTGTGCTTTATTTCTTTTTTATTATCTTACTAGACTGTATGTATTTTCATCTACTAATAGGTCGTTCTGTGTACACAACAGTTTAATTCTTCTCAGCACAAATTCAAAATTTACAATAATTGCCGCAGAACTTCGTACTGATGGTAATGGTATGGTCTTATAATGCGGCTACGTATGCTTTTTAGTAGAGGCATAAAAAACCATTTTCTTTTTTATGCAGATAATAAACGAGGCGTATTTTACATGTGTTCTAAAACAAAAAAGTATTGCGTAATCGAAATTAAAAGTTTGAACTAGATCTAGTTATTATGTTTGTAATTACTTATCTATATATAAATTTATATATATATATATATATATATATATATATATATATATATATATATATATATATATATATATATATATATATATATATATATATATATATATATATATATATATATATATATATATATATATATATATATATATATATATATATATATATATATATATATATATATATATATATATATATATATATATATATATATATATATATATAAAAAGTCACTAAATAGAGCACAGATTTTATAAAATACTATTGATTCCCAAATTAAATATACCGAACAATTTATAACGTTGCAATGTGACAATATGATACGTTAGATATGAACCTGTGAGTTATGAATCGTCTTCGGATCTGCCTGATGTGGAATACGCTACGTTAGATATGAATATTCGCTCCCGAGCCTTTCTGGCCTATCGGAAAAGTAGCCCCGCAAAGAAAGAAATTGTACAAATTACTGATGCTGAACGCCAGAATCCACTGGACATTCAATAAATGTAAATGAAGTCAAAGTTCTTGCCTGAGTCTTGTTTTCCTACTAATGGAAAATTTAAATAGGAAGACGGATTATGGTGAATTTTGATATATCGCTATAAAAATAGCAATATACACGGCGATTAACTGATATTTCCATCCATTTGAACGTTTCAAATCAGTCCTGTCCTTTTTGGGATTGAATTGAACTGAAGTGGGTCGAAATATTTGTATCGCGATAAAGATGGGATTGGCATCGCCATGGATTAAATTTTGACACTTTTAAAGCAAATTTTTCTCATAACCTAACTTCTTGTTGGAGTCAGAGTTTGTTTCTGTTCTGTTTTTATTCTTTTCTGTAGTTTTAATAACTGTCGATAATTAAATTAAAATGGCCACCGTTTTAAAGCTTTGTTTAAAATAACAATTCGTGTAAAAATGTCGTTTTCCAGTACTTGCATCTCTATCTATACTGCTTGTTTCTTTGTTGTATAACAGTGAATTGAAGTTTTGGATGTATGCATACAATCTAGTATTATGCGATAAATACGGGTTTTATTCAAACCGCTTTGAAGCAGATCGATTCAAGTGAATGCAATTTACATGATATATATGTACTCATTATTCGGTGAGTACAGGTCAAGTACAAAGAGCCAGTTTGGATCTCTCCGAGCTCATTCATTATTCCGATCTCGTGTAGGTAGGATCTCTAAAGATGTGTAATCGCAGGCAAAACGTCGGTAAATGCTTCCATTCCCAAAAAAATACATTATTCCCACGACCCTTTTAAAGTGCACAGCTAGCACACAAATTACCTTAATTTTTTACTTTTAAATTCCCTCGTAAGAGGCAAGTATTGGAATCATGGAAAAATTAACCTCTGTGATTTTTGAATATTAATCTTATCACAAGATAGCTAAAAGACTGCTTATATATATGTGGATGAAATTAACAATAACACTAATAATAAAAATAATAATAATTAATAAAATATTTAAAAAATCAGTCTAAAAACTGTTTCAAATTGACATAATTGAAATTATGTTAAAAAATCAAGTGTGAAACTAGAAAAAAAAAGCGAGCGAAACAAATGACCTAATAAAAAGTTAAATTTTTATAAAAAAAATGCCTGTTCAATTGACTTCAATTTTTTCGTGAGAATCATTTATACAAATATAATATAACGCAACAAAATTACCTAATAAAGTGTTTAAAAAAATCAGTATGTCACTATTATTCAATTGAATGTAGAAAAATCGAACCAGAATGGGAGAATATTTAAATCGAATTCAGCGCTCGAAATAAAATAGCGGTCTAACAAATCGTTTTTTTAATTTTCTGGCAAGAGAAAAGTATTATAATTATGAAAAAACTATCCTCCGAGATTTTTTCAGATCTTCGTGTTTCAGGGTCCCTAGATGCCGAGAAACATGTTTCTCAATTAATTCGGTCTTTCAATCTCCAAGTAACACTTTTAGTCATGAATACGTCATTGTTATCAAACGTATTTTCATTGAAGTAACCGGAACTTGATGCCGCTACGTTCTGTTTAGGCTGAGACTACGCAGTCTTTACCAAAATGGAGAACAATTTTAGGGTAACTATTTCGTGAATAACATGCAACTGTGACTGACTATTGCGTAGATAGTACGGAATTGTGTAGTTCCATTTCGTTTTAAAAATATGTATGGTTCGTTTTAATACAAACAAAACAGTTATGGCGACTACAAACACTCAAATTGGGAATATGATGTAGAGCGTATAGATAACGTTATTGGTATTCGAGGTAGGATACATGAGTTTCACTTAGTTTTCTGGCTATGCTAAGGACCTAAAATTAAAACGCAGGCAATATCTCTGGTAAATATGCTGATGTTAGTCGTACAAAAATTATGCGCCTTTAAAACTCGTTAATTAACTGTCACTTATACCCAATTACTTTAAAGTCTTGAACACTAAGCTGTTAACGAATAAAGTTATCCACAAAATTCTTATTAAGCCTATACTATATATTATTACCAAGCGGTTACAACTTGGGAAAATTCCGCCGGTTCTTTAAAATTTAATGCGTTGTGTCGTAGCATGCGAAGAGTTGCGGTACTTAAGTCACTACTATAATTCTGCCATTTATCATAACCATAACAATTGTTCCGTTTTTATTTTTTGTGTCCTTAAAATACCGCGTTAGGTTGTTTTGTTCAGATATGACATAATCATGTTGCGATATTTTTAATTTTCTATAAAATGTGGCTGGGTGACAAAAGGACTTTTTTTCTTATGGTATGTGAAGCCATTGTGAACCATTTTAACTTGTTACTCGTAGACGATAAGATAACACATACACAACTAATTAATAGCTGTAGACCGAATTACAACGACTTTAAAAGGACAGTGGTGACAATAGAAGTCCACCCGCCTAATTGATGCAAAATTTCTAAACGTTTAAGTGGAGGCACCCATATTATGGTTAGTTTTTCGCAAAATATGACTAAATTAATCTACTTTTATATGGACAACCTCTGTTAGCGTCAGTTGTAAATGTAGGGTTATGTTATTGTTTTACTTTAGTAATCTATTCGAACTATCTAGTACAAACTTACTTTTTCATTTAATTCATTTTTTAACAAATAACAATGTATGTGCAAACGATTAATGAGAATTGTCTGCCAAGTGAATTTAGTAATGTAATATGTACTGAAGAAAGCATACAAAATAAAGATCCTTTTATGCTAATCTTAGAGAGCTTCTACCTCAAATTGAGGTGCTGAATGAAATAAAACATACACTAAGACATGAAACAATATTGTCTTTTACAGCAAAATAAAAGCAAAATATAATAATGTGCAATATTTAATAACTTTTCTTGGAGTAAACTTAAGACATTTACGGTCATAGTCAATTACACATTCATCACAAACACTTTATAATTACAAGCCAAAAACAGGTGAACCAGGCTTAAATACATTTCTCCATATGGCCAATAGCTGAGAACTTCTTGTTTCGATCAATATTAATTTTAATAATCAAAAAAACTAATAAAATGAGACATTAAAACAACAAACCTCATAAGAAACCCACGTAGGCGAAAAGTAAACAAAACGATTTTAGTAGCAATATGGCCGAATCAATCAAAAATTGGTTGCTCCATTGTTGGCACTGTCCTTATAAAATCACCGACCGAATCTCGTACCAGCGCCCCCTATCTCCGGAACCTTAAGTACAAGAGGTAATAGTTTACTTATAGTAAATAATTACTGTAATTCCTACTTCTAAGTTGCAAGAGAAGAATAACGACTGGTAATAACCAGTTTAAAGTAGCAGTAGACGATAACTTTTTCTACTCTGCAACGACTCGTTTTACTTTATATAGTAGCACGTTATGGAGTAATCTCTACAAAGTGCGAGAAGGTACTGATACTTAAAAGTTATAATTTAGTAAACAGATTAGAAACTAACTTTGAATAATTACTATTATGTAACGGAAAAGAAATGACGACCTTGGAGTCAATTCCTTAAGTAGTTGCTTGGCATTAGTTATTATATAATTACTTTACATGGAAGCTTACTATAAAGTATTATTCGCAGTAACAAATGCATATATAATACTTAAAAACGTGTAACCCAAAGTGTTTGTTGATATATAGTAGGATTATTAGTAATAAATACGTAAATACTCTTAAAGAGTTGTACTGGAAACAGTTGTAGCTACTTTAGTGCTAGCTGGGCTGTCTACTGTCTGTTCGGGGCATAGCTAAAAAACTACTTATCCGATTGATTTCAAATCATGGTCAAAATTAAGGGCCATATATTATAGGTAAATTAAAAATCCAATCTAATCCAATTTATATACAAATTTGCATAAAAATCAACTGTAACATGTATAAACTAGTAAAATTTTGGAGGCCCTATGGTGAAACAAAATGCCGACCTAATTAAATCTTTAAAATACCAGTATCAAAAACTACTACTTGTCCAATTAAGTTGTAAGAAGTAAGTAAGAAATTTTGTACAAAAATCAAATGTAAAACAAGGATAAGCTGGTAAAATTTTATCTATCCCAGAATGCCGGCATAATAAAATGATAAAAAAAAAAGTTGTGGAGATGTTTATTAGTTTCAATCTGAATGATTCTTAGATATGTAAATAAAACATATATATTTTCAAACATTCTTATTTACACATTCGCAGTTTAACTATTCGAGCTTGATAAACACAATATAAAAATGTGACAAAAATAGTAGAAAATAGATACAAAATGAATATGGAGAAAAATAAATTTTAAAAACCAGTACAGCTCTTAAAACGAATTCCACCACACTCGGATAACATATACATATATTTGTCTTATATATATATATATATATATATATATATATATATATATATATATATATATATATATATATATATATATATATATATATATATATATATATATATATATATATATATATATATATATATATATATATATATATATATATATATATATATATATATATATATATATATATATATATATATATATATATATATATATATATATATATATATATATATATATATATATATATATATATATATATCTTGGGTATATATATATATCTCCAAAAAAAAACGTATTTATATAATGTGTATAAAGTTATTACTAAATATCTATTATAAGTAACTCTTTTATTTGACCAGTCTTACACAATTATTTTTAATTGGATGCCAAATTTCGTGTGATTTCGCCTTTAACGCTGCTATATGTCAAGTATTAACTAAAGTAGTCAAAAGCAAGAAGTCTCAGTTGTTATCTAATGAAATTAATTAGGTAAACTTATAAAATAAGCTTTTGTCGTTTTTAGTAAAATTAAGATCCAGTTAATCAAAATATCGATTAATCGACTAATAAAAAATCGTATATTCGACAAATCGAGTGACCGAAATATCGAATAAAGGAATCAGATATACGGATTAATTGATATTTTGGGAAAAGGTGACCGAATAACCATGCCTATAGGTAACGCATTTATAGAAATATACTGGTCAACACTTATATTGTATCAACTATACAAGGTTGTTCAAAAGAAACGCACAAAATTCATAATATTTTCAACTCTCTCCCTGCAAACCCTTAATTTGTAACAACCCCAACTTTTTTTTTAAATCGCATTATTAACGTTACGGTAAAACGAATGATAGCTAATGTAACAAATAATTAAAACGTCGAATCTTAGTAAATACTATCAACCGCACTTCAAATATATATATATATATATATATATATATATTATATATATATATATATATATATATATATATATATATATATATATATATATATATATATATATATATAATATATATATATATTATATAAGATTTTCTTCAAAGAAAGATGGTCCTAAAATTCGGTTATTTATTATACCAGCCCACACATTGACTTTTTGGGGATTTTGTGTATGCCCCTCACGTATCTACTGTGGATTTTGATCAGACCAAAATCGATAACTATGTCTATTGTTCATTTTATTTATATAAAATATAGCCTCATCGGAGAAGACAATATTTTGAAAAATATGTTATTTTCATCATATCTTGTCATCATTTCTTCACAGAATTGTAATCTCCTATCGTAGTATCTTCAAGAAGTTCTTGTACAACGTGCACTTTAAACAGGTGATATTTCTCTTTAATAATCGCTGTAAAGAAGCTCTACTGACATCGTTATTTAGCACTAAGTTATTAGTTGAAGAATGTGGACTTCGTTTTACTGATAGGAATATATCAAGTTTTTTGACTTCAGTTAAAGCGGGTGGTCGGCTCGTTTTATATAATGTGTATAAAGTTATTACTCAAATATCTATTATAAGTAACTACTTTTCATTGAATAACACACAAAATTCAGTCTTCCACAACACAACAGTACAAAATTTATACGTTTTAATTCAAAAATGTCATAGTTCCAAAATACTAACACTTGCTTACAATTCAATGATCAAACTGAAAAACTAAATTTATTATTTTGTGGGTGTAGAATGAACAACCAAATGTGGGAAAAAAACTGTTCTAGAATTTAGGAACCTTTTTATCTGCATTTCACAATGTAAAAATGTGTAATATTAGGAAGTTGTTTCTTAACGTATGGGACAATAATAAATACCACTATTGTTTAATCAGTCCTCTCAAGAAACTCAATGAAATTTTCCCAAGTCAATGGATAGAATTATGGGATCTAATAATTGATAGGAACCAAGGTCGTTTCGCATTACATCATAAGGATCTACTTTGAACAGACCCCTAATTTGTTGCTAGTATCGGGTTCAGTTTTAGAAGACCTTCTCATAGAGACCCCACATGAACTTGGTTTGAAAAAACAAATGTTGAGGTGCCTAAAAATTAAGGGGTGGCATGAAGAGGGCTGAAAATATTGCAAAAAGACAAACAACCGTTTAAACCACTTCACGTGTTCTAGCGTTTTTGTGAAAAATTACCCATATAGAACATATGAATTTTGTGCGTTTCTTCTGAACAACCCTGTATTAATACCGTTAATTCCAAAACCCCATATTTTCATTAATAATGAATCGATTTCGAAAAACTTTTTTTCGACTAAGAGGTGGTTTCTTTTTGGGGGGACTCTATATTAAATTACTCACTTTGTTTTGTTGTACGAGGGAACATAAAGACAATTTCACTGTGAACATTTTTCAAAAAATATTGATCGCTAAACATAAACCAGAGTACAGAGTTTTAGTTTTTTCATTGTTTTGAATGCACTTGAGTTCAATGTATACGTTCATTGTGTGGATAAAATTGTGTCAATATATTGATTTGAATCTTAAATTGTCAATCTTTTCAGCTCTAAAAATACATACCGCTCACAACAATAATTTGTCCTATTTTAAAAAATGGCTTATTAATTATTTCCTATTGACCTAATTTGGTCGTTTTCAATATACACCACATCTAAAATTTTGATACCCACAATGTTATGTTTAGTAGTGTACCTCCTTCCAAAGACGTGTAATTAAAAAACTAACATCTAGAGATATTGATATCATTGGTGAGGTATCATATTAAAACACGTAAAATGTATTTTTGTTAAAATTGTAAACATTCAAACTTATGCATGTTTTATAACATAGAAATGCGACAATTTTTTGAAAAAAAATTTTTTTGCCACAAAGTGTAGAAGAGCCGAGCTTGTGAAATTAGAAATTTACATCGGGAAAAATTGATTTATAAAAATACTAAATCTATTTGAAGAAAGAATCAAAATTGAAAGGGTCATTCTTATCGTTGAGCAGCTTAGTTGCCTTTTTTCCATTTTTTGTCCTAAGTTCTATTGGATTTGTAGTAACGTATATATGCAGAAATCCACTATAAAAAGAGCTTTTAGTTCATTCAAGAAACATGATTCTTATTCACCAGTGTCATGCTAATAGTATACAGTTGAATTATAACAAATGATTTATAATAATATATGGAATTCGTTTCAGAATTGTATCAAATATCGTTATTTGAAACCTAAAATTGAAACGTAGAGGTGTACCTCGGAACCCTGCTCCACTGAACGGATTTTTTGTAAAACATTTTGCAATGTGTTTTAAACACTAAGTTTTAATTATTGCCGTTTTTGAATTTTTAATTAAGTATTTAAATTAATAAATATTAAGGACTCGGAATATTCATTTATTACTTAGTTTTAGGGTCCCTAGATGTCAAAAACTTGTTTACCCAATTCCGTCGGTCTCTCCGTCTGTTTGTTTGCCTGTCTGTGCGTAGTATAGCTACAAAACTATTTATCCAATTGATTTAAAATTTTCAATAGGGCTGCACAAAATGTTAAAAAATTATTAGTAAAAAACTAGTTACCCAAATTGCTTCAAATTTTGCACGAAAATCAAGTGTGACATAAAAATGAGTTGGTAAAATTTTAGTATGAATTTAAGATGGCCAAACAAATTAGTGGCCTAGTAAAAAACTGCTACTTTGATTGATTTCAGATGTTACCTAAAAAATTTTAGTACGAATTTAAGATGGTAAGATGTCTAAAAATCAGCGTAACAAACTTTCTTACTCAATTGATTTCAATTTTGCACCAATATTAGATATGGTGTAGAGATGATAAAAATTTGATAAACATTCAACATGGAACAAAATGGCGCCCTAATAAAATTTGAAAAATCAGTGTAAAAACCTATACTTACTCGATTAACTTGAAATTTTACACAAAAAATCAAGTGCAAAACGGGGATAAATTGTTAAAATTGTAGTGCGAATTGTATATGGCAAAACTAAAAAGAGGCAGCCTATTAAAATGTTTAAATATTCTGCAAAATTCCATATCCTGAAATAAAATCTTCTTTAAAATCAAGGCACAAAAGTTCACTGTAGAGAATTTGGAAATCTTAAATTTACATTAAACTTATCTAATCGAACGCTAGAAAGCCGCAGTACTATCGAATAGTTCCGTGAAGTCTAATCACAAAACTAGCCACTGGAAGTCCATCTTCACCCCAGCAATCCGAGAACGTCTATGTTACCAGCAAACCTGTAAAATTATAATATAACAATAATCAATTATAGTTTAAAGGATTTGTATAAAGATATTACCAATTTATTATATGCATATAGAAACTGTGTTACCTGTACGTAATGGAATTCTGTACGAGGGAAGTTCAGGGTAAAGGCTAATTTACCGTTTTTTTAAATTATAAATTCTACATTTTCTCGTCTGAAATTAGGTTTTACATAGGCCAGCATGTTTTTGTAGCCGCAGAGGACCACAAATATAAAGAGCAGTAGGGGAAGGGATCTAGAAGGGACAACAGCCGATGATCGGCTGCGAATGCAACATAATAGTACACGTTGCAATTAATTTGATTAAGCACGGAACTGTCTTTGTGCATTTCGACAAAAAATATTTACAGTTTTTGATGATTTAATATAGACATATTTTTTAATATGCAGTTAGTGCGATAGACGTTAATTACTACACTTAATTCAATATTTGATATTCGCTTTAACGTCTACATTGGCCGAACGTATGCGTATTGTGTTGTTCGCCCGCTTTACGACAGTCAATTGTTTTAGCAAGAAAAAAAAAATATATATATATATATATATATATATATATATATATATATATATATATATATATATATATATATATATATATATATATATATATATATATATATATATATATATATATATATATATATATATATATATATATATATATATATATATATATATATATATATATATATATATATATATATATATATATATATATATATATATATATATATATATATATATATATATATATATTATGTATATATATATATATATATATATATATATATATATATATATATATATATATATATATATATATATATATATATATATATATATATATATATATATATATATATATATATATATATATATATATATATATATATATATATATATATATATATATATATATATATATATATATATATATATATATATATATATATATATATATATATATATATATATATATATAGATATATATATATATATATATATATATATATATATATATATATATATATATCAAAATCTCAAAAGATATATCAAATATATATATATATATATATATATATATATATAGTATATATATATATATATATATATATATATATATATATATATATATATATATATATATATATATATATATATATATATATATATATATATATATATATATATATATATATATATATATATATATATATATATATATATATATATATATATATATATATATATATATATATATATATATATATATATATATATATATATATATATATATATATATATATATATATATATATATATATATATATATATATATATATATATATATATATATATATATATATATATATATATATATATATAGCGGTAAAGTAGCTACAACTGTTTCCACTAGCACTCTTTAAGAGTTTTTACGTATTTATTACTAATAATTCTACTATATATCAACAAACACTTTCGGTTACACGTTTTTATGTATTATATATGTATTTGTTACTGCGTATAATACTTTATAGTAATTTTCCATGACAAGTAACTATATAATAACTACTGTCAAGTAACTACTTAAGGAATTGACTCCAACGTCGTCATTTCTTTTCCGTTACATAATAGTAATTATTCAAAGTTTTTAATCTGTTTACTAAATTACAACTTTTAAGTATCAGTACCTTCTTGAACTTTGCATTACATTCAAATGTACTCCTATAACGTATTACTATAAAGTAAAACGAGTCGTTGTAAAGTAGAAAGAGTTATCGTCTACTGCTACTTTAAGCTGGCTATTACCAGTCGTTATTCTTCTGTTGCAACTTAGAAATAAAAAATACAGTAAATATTTACTACAAGTAAACTATTACCTCTTGTACTTGAGGTTCCGGAGATAGGGGGCACAGGTACGAGATTCGATCGGTCATTTTATAAGGGCAGTGGCAACAGTAACCAATTTTTGATTGGTTCGGCCATATTGCTGCTAAAATCGTTTTGTTTACTTTTCGCCTACGTGGGTTTGTTGTTTTAATGTCTCATTTTATTAGTTTTTGATATATTTATATATATATATATATATATATATATATATATATATATATATATATATATATATATATATATATATATATATATATATATATATATATATATATATATATATATATATATATATATATATATATATATATATATATATATATATATATATATATATATATATATATATATATATATATTTTAAAATAAATACTGATTGAAACAACAAGTTCTCAGCCATTGGCCATATGGAGAAATGTATTTAAGCCTGGTTTTTGCTTGTAATTATAAAGTGTTTGGATGAATGTGTAAATGACTATGACCGTAAATGTCTTAAGTTTAAGTTTACTCCAAGAAAAGTTACTAAATATTGCATATTATTATATTTTGGTTTTATTTTGCTGTAAAAGACAATATTGTTTCATGTGTTAGTGTATGTTTTACTTCATTCAGCACCTCAATTTGAGATAGATGCTCTCTAAGATTAGCATAAAAGAAACCTTATTTTGTAGGCCTTCTTCAGTGCATATTACATTACTAAATTCACTTGGCAGACAACTCTCGTTAATCGCTTGCACAAACATTGTTATTTGTTAAAAATCTAAATGAAAAAGTAAGTTTGTACTAGATAGTTCGAATAGATTATTCAAGTAAAACATAACCCTACATTTACAACTGACGCTGACAGATGTCATTATAAAAGTAGATTAATTTAGTCATATTTGGCAAAAACTAACGATAATATGGGTGCCCCCATTTAAACCTTTAGACATTTTGCATCAATTTGGCGGGTGGGCTTCTATTGTCGCCACTATCCTTCTAAAGTCATTGTAATTCGATCTATAGCTATTAATTACTGGTATATGTGTTGTGTTATCGTCTACGAGTAACAAGTTAAAATGGTTCGCAATGACTTCACATACCATAAGAAAAAAAAGTAGCTTTCGTCACTCAGCCACATTTTATAGAAAATTAAAAATATCACAACTTGGTTGTGTCATACCTGAACAAAACAACCTAAAGCGGTATTTTAAGGAAACAAAAAATAAAAACGAAAGAAAGAGTTATGGTTATGATAGATGGCAGAATTATAGTAGTGACTCAAGTACCGCAACTCTCCGCATGCTGCGACACAACGCATTAAATTTTAAAGAACCGGTGGAATGTTCTCAAATCGTAACCGCTTGGTAATAATATACAGTATAGGTTTAATAAGAACTTCAGTGTAATTGGGTATAAGTGACAGTTGCGTATTTAAAGAATCCAAAACTATAAAAGTGTATGGCAGCAGTAGACACTCGATGTTAAGTAATTTTCTCAATAAAGAAATGCAGCCAACCTAAAAGTAAAAGTCCAATAGAACGCCATTGTTTATTTTCATCTCCCCTATAAATATTTAGCTATGATGCTTGTTTTTGTGAGTATAAAAATGCATACCAATTAAACATTATGTTAAAAAAAGAATCACTCTTTGTAATAAGATATTTAATGATAATTGCTATTTAAACCAAAGTCCAAAATTACATTTATGAGATATAAATTGGCTAATATATTTGACCAAAATGTATTAAAAATTAACGAATTTTAAAGACGCGTAGTTTTTTTACGACTATCATCAGCATATTCACCAGAGAAATTGCCTGCGTTTTAATTTTAGGTCCTTAGCATAGCCAGAAAACTAAGTGAAACGCCTATCCTTCCTCAAATACCAATAAAGTATTCTATACGCTCTACACCATATTCCCAATTTGAGGGTTTGTAGTCGCCATAATTGTTTTGTTTGCCTTAAAACGAACCATACATATTTTTAAAACGGACTAAATAAAGACAGAAATAAGAAAGTGACGAATAGGGCGAATTATTATTACTATTCGGCTACTTAAATGAAACTACACAATTCCGTACTACCTACGTAATAGTCGAAGTCACACTTACATGTTGTTCACGAAATAGTAACCCTAAAATTGTTCCCCATTTTGGTAATGACTACGTAGTCTCGGCTTAAACAGGATGTGACGACACCAAGTTCCGGTTACTTCAATGAAAATACTTGTGATAACAATGACGTATTCATGACTAAAAGTATATATATATATATATATATATATATATATATATATATATATATATATATATATATATATATATATATATATATATATATATATATATATATATATATATATATATATATATAATATATATATATATATATATATATATATATATATATATATATATATATATATATATATATATATATATATATATATATATATATATATATATATATATATATATATATATATATATATATATATATATATATATATATATATATATATATATATATATATATATATATATATATATATATATATATATATATATATATATATATATATATATATATATATATATATATATATATATATATATATATATATATATATATATATATATATATATATATATATATATATATATATATATATATATATATATATATATATATATATATATATATATATATATATATATATATATATATATATATATATATATATATATATATATATATATATATATATATATATATATATATATATATATATATATATATATATATATATATATATTGCTTCTTATGGCAGGGTTCTTCTCAAATTCCTCAGGTGTCTTTAAAGGTAAAAATATAAAGCCTGGTATATATATACAACTACAGGAAGATTTTTATTTGATGGACGTAAAATAGATTTGGTGTTATAAAGTATAAAAAAATTATAATAATATAAATAGTAATCCTATTTTTGCTGAAGAAACCATCACATCAATAATAATAAACAAAACTGCTTATTTTATCGAACCTTAGACCACCACCTTACATAAAACCTTGAAGAAAAAATTGTAAAATAACCTCCATTGACAGTAGAAAACCAGCGTGAAAAGAAAATATTGAGAAAAAAAAATATCATTTTAATTCATTATCTTGGATGTTATATATATATATATATATATATATATATATATATATATATATATATATATATATATATATATATATATATATATATATAAATGTATAAAGTCCTCGCCGAACCAAAACCTATAATAACTAATAATAACCATAAAATATTATTTCTTCCATTTCAATGTTTTCTCTTAATGTTGGTTTTATTTTTTTTATATTCATTTTTTTATTTCACTCTTTTTTGTTTTATTTATAAGAAGTTTTATTAAAAAGATCACGCTCAAAGTTTTTGAGAGCTAACCATGGGTTAAAATGTTAGATGTACTTAATAACTAAAACAAGTACTGGGGTTTATTGCACTTAAAATTTGGCTAGACTCAAAAATCAAAATGGCGCCATTACCCAATTTTTACATTTTTAAAATCTGTTCATTATAAGATGACCTCAGCACTATCCTAAATACTTTTTAGAAAGGTCATGCAATTTGATCAAATCTTCCCGGAGAAATAGCAGTACTGGGTCTTTGCTCTTAATTCGCCAGCCCAAAATATTAACTTAATTTTAAGAGATATAAAAAATGTTAATTGTATAAGTTGCAGGATTTAATACATTGTTAATAGAAAATAATTTAACAAAAACTTGTAGCAGCCGCAATAAAATGAACCTCTTCTTGCTTATTATAGATGCACTGGCTTGATTTCTTTATCTTTTTATCTAGAACCCTAGAAATTTGAGAAAGAGGCAATCGTTGCCGTACGAACCAATGCGTTTCTATTGACTCCAGTTGGTAGTAAACCATTCTCCGTCTCTTACCTTTTATGGCAAGATGTTTGTCAAATTTGTGGCGATTCTTTAAAGATAAGGATACCAAACACAGTAAATTTATAGCCAGCAAGATGCGACCAATTTGATGGGTATAATAGGTGTTCCTTAAAAAAATATATATGTTGGATTTCCTACATATTTTTAAGATATCCTGTATATATAAATAATAATTGATAAAGCATTAGTAACTAAACCCAACCACTTTTATATTCAATACATTTTTCTTCAATTAAACCAATATTAGAAGCATATATGCATAGAGAAACCACGAACAGCATAAGAAATTCCCCATTTATTGTTATGAAAATTCATCCTGTTTAAATTTACCGAGAATATGCAAAAAAATCCTAGAATTTAGGATATATATTTTGTTTTCTTGTTTGTATGTATTTACTTTATTGAATTTATATATGCCTTTATGTATATTAGTTAAAATTGATATATTCTTTAGAGTATTTATTAGCTATAAATAAAGGGGAAAATAATATAAAGTATTTAATAAATGCAGAATGTATAGTATTATACGATAGCTGTTAAATGATATTTTTTAATTTTTTTTTAGATTCGTATTATTTTAGACAAATTTATAAAGATTCGCTTATTGCTAGAAGTTACCATTCTTCGCATCCAAATTAGTTTATCAGTGCTTCGCATCGTTCACTAAATGAATCACTAATTAACTGATACTATTTAAAATTAAATTTACTTAATACATAGAAAAACATAGATTTAGTTATAAACTTTCTTGCAGTGACTATGTGCTATGCCGGTGATAAATGGGATATTAAACCACGCTGCACAATTGACAACGTGCAACAATTTTTCTTTTTGATGTATCGACAGACGAGAACTTGTTTCCAAGCAAACGCATACGTTAGGTCGTTTATATACTTTACATCCACACTCTAAGCGAACGCATACGTTCCTCCGTATTCGCATATGTACGACCGCATTCGTTCGCTAAGTCAGTACCCAGCTAAATACGTTCGTCATCACACTACATCACTATCACATCACACTAGGCGAACGCATGCGGTTTTCACCGTGCGGCCGTATGCGTTCGCTAAGTGAGAACAAGTTGTTTTTAGTACTGTAATAACCCATAACGGCCGTGTAGCTATGATGTTTACCTTAGAAGGCCGGGAACTGCGTACAGTACGAGTATTGTAATAGCAAAAACTGAATGAATTTTTATTGTGTTTTTTTTTAATGCAATCCGGGAAATGAAACATTACGGAGCAGTATAAAATAAATGTTTTTTTTTACAATACACCGATGCAAAATGTTATAATCTTCTGGTCGTAAGTATTCCAATTTATACAGGGTGTGTTGAAAAGTGTAGTAAACTAGTGGATAGGAGATATTCTTGTCATCAAAGATATAAAAGAAGGAATTAAAGACTCAACTGAAGCTTGTTTCAAAAAGGACGATATTTTACGTAAATAAGTTAAGAGAATATTTCATACGACATTATCTTGCTGCTGATTTTACTGCCCATCGCAACTGGTGTAAAAAATTATAGAAACGTAAATTGCTACGCTGCCATTGAAAAAGGTTTAAAGAAAATAAAGAAAATTAGTAGGAAACATTTTTAAAGAAGTTAAGTCAACAAAAAAAGTTAAAATTATTCCTCTAACAAAATTCGAGTTGATAGTTATATCGTTCCCATCGATCCACTGCTATTATTTCAGCATATTTGCATGATAAAACAATCCGATAAAGCACTGAAAGCCTACATGACTTTTGAATTGGCCCCTTATCCTCCTGCTCTGGCGAAACGCGAAAACAAAAATTCAGCGTTTTATGACCTATTCTCACAAGTGCCGGTAAATGCTGACGATGTATAAAAGTTCTCGTACAAGTTGCAAGTGGCAAGTGGACTATTAATTTGTAAACACTACGTAAGATATTTACATAATATTTATAGAAAAAATCGTTTAACTTGTACTTGCTGGTTATAAAAAGGACAGCTCAAAATCGATGAAAAAACGCGCCGCTCTAGAGGATGCCTGTAATAATATATTATTCTATAAAAACATGCCTTTCAAAATAGGACAAACGATTTTTTAGCGGATATCAAAAATAAGAGAAGACTAATAGATATTCTATGAAACAAACTGTTACAAAATATTGTTTGTCTCCTTGTTAAGCAGAAGCGATAGATTAATAATTGAAACAATTGTTAATTTGCAATCCAAAAATCTTGAGGTTTTTGAGGATGTAGATGACCTGGTCGTACTGACTTAACTTTTACCAGTAGATCGAGAAACTTATTTGAGAAGAAGAAGAGTATATTCTTTTCTTACATGAGCATATTCATGCATAGGAGCGCACTACGTCTTCTTTTTTTCAATCGTCCACTTTTTAACATCAGGGAAAAACATGTTTGCCAAAAATTTAAGAAACGCCCAGACCTATCAAATACTACAAGTAATTTTAAAAATACGTGAAAGGAAAATAATGATGTTTTCAATGTTGATGTTAATCCACTCTTTATATTATAAAATATTATTTTTACTTTTTAGCGATTTTTTACAAGTTACATTTTTAAAAAAATTATAATTTGTAGTATACGTATATCCAGTTGTATATAACATAATATAAAAAGTAATGAATAGAGAAGTAAACAACACTATTAAAATTAGATTTGATAATAAATACTTACGAAAAATATACATACATAAAAATTATAATTAGGGAAGTCGGTTAATAAAGTTTTATTCATAAAGAATGTTCATTTTTCGAAAGTAAAATACTAGATTTTGAGGTTGCTCATTTTCATAGTCATCCTGTATACATAAAATTACATAACTGTACTATTTATTATTGTTCGTACGGAAGAATTAGCTCGAAGTTACATTTAATGTACAAATTGACCAAGATATTGAATTGTCGAAAAAAAGTTGTACTGCTTTTTGAACAAATAAAGTTACAAATAAGTATGGAAAACTCCTGAGGAATTTTGACCTCATTTGTAAATCATTACCTTTTATTTATATTTGCTGCTTATCCGAAATGAGTTGAAGCGATTCCAATAAAATCAACAACCAGTCAGCATAAAATTAGGATGATGCGTGAAAAATTTGTCATTTTTGGGTCGCAGTTTAGATCTGAAGAGTTTAATTATGAGAGATTTGTTCAAAAAATTAAACAAGGATTACTGACTATGCTACTGAAGAGGATGACTGAAATTTAAAGTTTTGTTTTCGTACCAAAAATGACCTAGTGAGAAAAATACTCACTCTGGCAACAATAAGGAATAAGAATAACTACAGTTTAGTTTAGGTGATAAAATACAAATTTCTTTTATGATGGAAAACATGTAAAATGAAAAGATAGTGTTATTGGTATATTTGACATTTGGATCAAATTATATACAGAAAAAAACATTAAATAAAAACCTTAAATTTACTCCAACAGGGAGATTGGTTCCTCCAACGATGGTTTTATTTCACTGGCTGATGACTTTTGGAATGAAACCAATAATAAAACAAATTAATCTGTTTTAGTTTATGATGAAAAATTGACTAGTGGAATATCTGATTCTGGGGATCCAGCTATTTTAATTGAAGAGCTTGAAAATAATATAAATAACTAACCAAAAATGTCCAGTCCTTCAAGATCAAGAATTATTAGGAGATCAAACCGAAACAGAAAAACAACATTGAGGTTGACCTTTAATAGCCTGAAGTTTAAGTTGTATATTTTTTACTTCATACAAAGGTGCAAAGCTAAAGAGCTTTATACTTTGATATTTTGTTAATCATCAGTCGTCATTAAATTATACTTTCAAAAATATAATTTGAAGTTATTAAATACAACAGTTCTGGTCCTTATTCTGTAGTTTTCGTAAGTACTTATGCTAACTTAAAATGAAAACTTACTTTAAGATATTTCTTTATGTAAGTTTTTTTTTCTTTCTTCTGTTGGGGCCTGGGCTGGACAAAAGATAAACTGCATATACAATTAGTGTGTTACGCGAAGCATAACTGACTCCATATTCTTAAGTTTGCCGAGTTACCCTTCACTGTGGCGGGTTGCCTACGTTAAGTAAGTACTGTTAGTAATATCAAGGAACGACCAATTTTATTTCGAAGAGATAATTAATTAAAGCATTTCATAACTTGGCCACATCAACTGCAGCGGATTTGGCCCGATGTTACCAGAGACGGGATTTGCTCAGAATGACATAAGATTGTCGTGTATTTACGTAACATTAATGTCTGGTTATACTCCGAGTAGATAGACCATCAGACAGACCATATATTCGCCTCGTAAAAAGCGCCTGACGCCGTTTAAGGCGTCGCGTCAGGTGGCTTAATCGGCCGTGACAGACGGATTTGCATAATGCATTTTAAGACCATGGCAGACGAATTTGCCTAATGCATGGCGCATAACAAAATTGGCTGCTACGCCATTATGTAGAGTTATCTGTGATGGTCTTCAGTTCTAAAACCCAGCTCGCACGCAGCAACATCTGGCGAGGTGTTGTCAGTTTTAGGTCTACCAAGACCAGCCGAACCAAGGTCGATCAAGCGAATCGAAGTTTGATGCGGGTTGCCAACTCACTCCACAGAAATCCATAGATCCAAGTCTACTGATAAAAAACAAAGTTAGGATTATTTTAGGGAGGTCTTTAATTTTCCATTTGTTGTATTTTCTATTCGCAGTATAATTGGTCTTTAGAAAAAAAGATATGTTAAACAAATTTAAGCAGTATGGTCGCCACAGACTGCCAACGCTGGCCGTGATATGAATTGAAATTCGCGGAAATCTCTCGACTGATATCTTAAAAACAGTAAATTGTAATCAATTTATTTTTGCTTTACCTATAAAACACAGAGTTTGTAACTCAATACAGACATTACTGATAACAATTAAAAAAAAACAAAAAAGTAGGTGTAGGTGTTAAAATGCACCAAGCTAAATGTATATAACGATCACAGATAGTATATAGAAGCCGAAACATTGTGGAAATCCTTAATAATAAAGAAAACGGAAGTCCAGTCATTCAGTTTAATTGCTCGCACTTCTAAGTTAAACTACAAATTTTTTCCAGTTTTCAAATATCTGATATTTTCCTATTTCTTTATATTTTCATTTCAATCTTGGATATGTTAAGTGTCTGTTGGTGATATTATAGAACGGTGGTAATACTTCAGCCATTATACAGGGCGTAGTAAAAACTTGTATAAAAAGATTAAATTTCAGTCGCGTCTTGTGGCATAGAGAAATGTTTGATTTTTTATGATTTATATGACATTAAATTACTATGGGACATAATTATTCTAAGCGTTTTTACAATACTTTTGAAGCTATCTGGGTTTTCAAGGCTTAATTAATGATAAAATGTAATTTGGTTTATCTTTTCACTATTAATTAATTCCTCTTTGCTTTCTCTTTGATTCGTACTATAAGTTCAACGATAAATGACATTTGTTTACTTTACTTCAATCAAATAAGCAGAGACGTACGAAGCATAAAAATTTGATATAAATTGTGGGTAGTCCATACAAACTTTTTATTTTGTTAAATTGCTTACCGCTACTAATGCATAGAATAAAATATCTTTAAATTAAATATACACAGGGTACTACCAAAATATTAGCAAAATCAAGCTTTCAAATTCACGCAAGTTGATAGCAGCGTAATTTTTTAATGAAAATATTTTTGTCAGACATACTACTGAATTACCAATGACGTAACAGTATTTCTTGTATTGGAATTTTGTATGGCAAAAAAAAAACAATATACTTATTTATTATTTATAATAATGACGTCACAGAGTAATATTAATTATTACATTCGAATAAAAAGAATATCCGAACAATTTTTTAATAAGAAATTTATCTTAGTAACAATTTAAAAAAGAATAATTAATATTTAGTAGGTTCGACTCTTTTTAAAATAACTTTTACATATTCAAACATCAGTCCAAAATAGTTGCTGCTTGGAGCTGGCGCAAATTTAGCTTAAATTTGCTCCATTCGTTTTAAGTCAGATTAGCACTTGGCCGTTTTGCTGACCAGTCTAATCGATTAATATAAACATTCCCAAACATTCCTTGACAATAATTGCTGCTCGATGCGGTGTCGCATTGTCATCCGCTAAAATGCAGTCGTTCAATCATTTTATTGAACGGGATTATAACTGTTACGACACATGTATTTCTATTTCTTTGCGGAAATTACGGTCTCTTCGGTATACGCCACGCCCCAAACAATTATATCTCCACCTTTAAACGCATCCTTTACATTCATATTTTCTTCCTCATATCTCTTCCCTGGCCCCCCAGAAAAATCCTGCCATCTAAACAATACAGACTTAGTTTTCTTCGATATGTGAACATTCAGTACCTCTACTCATCCAATTCATAGTCTCGATATTGGCAAGCCCAGTCAAGTCTAGCAGCTCGATTTTCTGTGTTTAAAAGTACGCAAGACGCTTTTCTTCTTGCATTAATTAATGCAATTGGTTTTTTACGCTTTGGGTTGACAGTTCTACTCTACTAGAAGATCCTGGTCCGGTTGTGTCTGGATGCAAATACAAATACCTCTCTTGGAGCAGGTTTGTTACTTTTGGTATTATACCACGTAGTATGCGCCCTGCAGCTTGTAATCCAGTTTCTTTAAATAGCGCTTTCGCCCTATACATTAACTTTTGGATTTTCCAAATAGAGATAAGTTAACGAGGCTTTTGAAAACTGTCCTTTCTTCTGCCAACTTGTATACTTTTTAGACTTCGCAAATCCGACTCAGCATTAAGTATTGCTCGCACATATCAATCCTTAATATCTTTGACTCTATCCAAACAAAAGCTATTCGCCTGATTGATGATTCAAATCACAAGAAGGCTTGAGACACGAGCATCGACCTGCATGCAACTCTTCACCGTCCAACCTCAAAGACCAAGGACCTCCCACTTTGTTCGCTCCTTTATTCCCAGAGTGTCCCGATTATGGAATGTGTTACCAGCAAATGTCTTTCCCTCTCCTCCTAAGTCTTTAAATCTCGCATCATTAACCTTTCCCTGTCTTCACTTAAAGCAACCACGGTACTTAGTACTTGGGCCTTCGATCTTCGTGGTCTGCTTATACGTAAAAAAATAGTATTCATTACCAAGATAATTTTCAAAGAATCTGACTACCACCCACTGGAGTACATTTTTCAACTTGATTATGCTCATATTTTGACAACACCTTGTATATATTTCATCCAGTAATATTTATTATGGACAATTAGCGGCAGCAAGCCATTTCGATAATCAAAAGTTTGTACGCAGTACCAGCAATTTAGATATATTTTTTTATTTCTGGTACGCCACTGGTTAATATCATTTATCTTTGAACTAAAAGTAGACATCAAACAGAAGTCATAGAAAAAATAGTTAAAAGTAAAAATAATAACCAAATCAGATTTTATCAATTACTTCAGCTTGAACTTCAAAAATACTTTATTGTTAGAAAAAATATAAATTTTCATTTACAAAGCATACTATACTAGATAATGAATTAAACAATTAAAATAATATTTATATAGCATAAGATATACGGTAACAAACAATGTAATGAAATAAGTGAAAACCGACATTCAAAATCGAAAAATTATTAATTAATATATATTAAATTAAAATATACCTCGAAAATCCCGCTGACTTTAAAACTGTTAAATTCTCTATAGATACGACTCATAATAATTCAATGTTATATAAATTATGTAACATTCTATGCCACAGTCGCAAATTAAATTTAATCTTTTTACACACGTTTTTACTACACCCTATATAACTGGCTAAAGAAATACTACTGATAAGTCAAAACAGCAGCAGATATTCAGAGAGTGCATCTCAAACATATCCAAAATTGAACTCACATATATCCATGAACCTGAACAGTGTAATATTTCACAATACCATAAAACATCTTTAAACACTTCTGTGAATCTGAAGTAAAGATTAAATTTTTGGGCATTACTATATATATATATATATATATATATATATATATATATATATATATATATATATATATATATATATATATATATATATATATATATATATATATATAACAGACTTAATGTTCGCACTTGTATTAAAATTTAAGATACCGCTTTTTCAAGTTGCTGCTGACGGCGGCCTTAGTAGTTTTATTTTAGATTATGTTGTTTAAGAATAAAAATACCACTGTTTACTTTACTTGATACTGTTTTAACCATCTGTTGATTTTGATTTACACCTCAGTTTTCTCCAAGTTTTTATATATATGAGTCATGAGTTCCGTGCACTTTTCGTAAAAACTATAGTTTAATTATTAAGGCTTTAATTTTCTTCACGGACAGCAGTAGAAAGCATTTTACTTTAAAAAGCTACTGCCGCTCTACATTAAAGAGTATTATGTAAATAAAAATGTAATTAAGAGTAAAACGTCCAAAGAGGAGTTTGAGAATAAAACAGTTTATTTCTAAAAGCTCCAAAATTATAAGACTTTTTGCTGCAGAGACATAATTTTTATCCTCATTTAAATTTTGTGTGTCTAAGAAATGATTAAGTAGATACTTCCTAAAATAATGCAGACACAGACTCTTTATTGTAGTTTCAAGCATGGTTACTGTATTGTTTGTGTAATGGTCTGTAAAATATAACGGATATTAACTTAGTTGAACATTTTTAGAACAAGGAAAATTATAATATATATCATACTATCAGAAATGCTTAAAAACA
Organism: Kuschelorhynchus macadamiae; assembly: GCA_030620095.1. Classification (NCBI taxonomy): domain Eukaryota; kingdom Metazoa; phylum Arthropoda; class Insecta; order Coleoptera; family Curculionidae; genus Kuschelorhynchus; species Kuschelorhynchus macadamiae. The sequence goes on from JAUTXW010003024.1 coordinate 446,070, forward strand.
TATTTAAATACATTTGTAGAGAATTTCAGAGAATAAAAATAATTTTTTCAATATAAAATCTCACTCGGCCTTTGCAAATCATCTGTTACTCGAACAACATTCATCTAATCATAACTTTGAAATTCTACATATCGAAAATAAGGGCGTACTATTAAAATGCTTAAATTTCTGGAAATAAACAAATTAAAATAGGATTGACCCTTTGCTAAATGACCAAATAGAATTAAATAGCTCTCCTTTGTTAAATTTATATCACTAAACCCTCCTTGTCGTAGATATTTAAGTCATAGTTTTTTAAGTTTTTCATTTATTGTAACACTACCTTCTTTGGGTTTTTCCCTATTTTTGTTTACTATTGCATGTTAACATCGTAGTATTTTAGTTGTACTCCAACATCTGAAGAAGCTATGTGATGTTGACAATAAATATAGTGAAAATCTTTAAAATTTAAATTGTTTTTTTCTAAAATTTTATCCATGGATTTTCATCACGTAACGGCCAACAGTATTCAATTTTATATGGATTATATCCCATGCACCACTTGCATCTCCCATAGGCATTTAACTCCGAGTTCCGGCATTATCTCTATACCCCTATATCTGCTTTTAAATATAGATGCCATCTACCAACGTCCTTTTCTTTTGCACTTCCTCATTAACAATTACAAACGATTCACTTGCAATGAAAAGCATTGCTTCAATATTCGCTTTAACGTCTACATGACCGAACGTATGAGTATGGTCAATCAGTTGTTTCGCAGGAATTATAAAAACGAAGCATGTTTTCACCGTATGCGTGCGGTGCTGTTCGGGCGGTCTTGTTCGCTAAGTGTGTACGCACCTTTAAACTTCGACATTTTTTCGATGACGATACGGCCTTTTGTCTGTCTCTCCGTCTATCCGTCTGTCCGTCTGTCTATCGGTCTATCTGTCTGTTTGTCATTTTGGTAAAAATTCAATATGGCGAAAAAAAATGGCGGCCTAGTGAAAAGTTAAGAAAAATATTACTAAAAAAATGCTTATTCAATTTATCACGAATTTTGCACAAAAATCGAGTATTATGTTGAAACCAACTGGTAAAATTTTGGTATGAATCCAAGATTGCAGAATAACATAATAAATTTTAAAAATTCAGACTGAAAAAACTACTTAATCGATTGCCTTCAAATTGAATGCCATAACTAATTGTAGTATAAAAATGAACTAGTAAAGCTGTGGTACTAATTCCAGATGGCGAAATAAAATTGCGACCATATAAAATATTTGTAATCGTGAAAAAAGTCACCTTTTCAGGTTTTACATATCTTCGCGTTTTAGCTTCCCTAAATGCCAAAAACAAAAATTTAGGGTAATATGGGGATGACCTGGTAATATTTTGGTAAAAATCTAGTATGCCGGAACAAAATGGCGGTCTAGGGTTACATAGGAAAGAACTGGTAATATTTTGGTATGAATCCAAGATAACAAAACAAAAGGCGGCCTGATAAAATATTGAAAAAACCAGTTTGACTTTTAAATAATCAAAATTAAAAAAATCCTATTCAATTAGCTTTAAATTTTGCACAAAAATTAAATGTGATATAAGGATAAACTGGTATGAATTCAACATGGCGTAAGAAAATGGCGGTGTGTGTCAATATAAAAACTACTTATTGAATTTATTTTAAACTATGCTCAAAAATCAAGTGCGGCATCAAAGGTAGAAACTGGTAAAATAGTGATAGGTATCCAATATAATGGAACAAAATGGCGCCCAATAATTTTTTTATACAATAGTATATAAGTGTTACTAAATGACTATGTACTGAACTAAATTGGGTCAAACTTCACTATTCCTAATAAAAGGAAATATTCGTAGCGAAGGAATTTCCCGGTAAAGGAAATTTACCAATTTTTTAAAATCCGTATTCAGTATTTTTCCTTTTTTTTTTTGTATTTTATTTTTCTTGTGCTACTTATGCGCCCTTGTTATCTAAAGAATTTGGCCGGTATGCGACTACCTCGCTATGTTTGTGTTTATGAATGGAACATTTAACTGAAATAAATTCTATAACTTTGAAACTGTTGATAATTTGTTAATTCGCCAAAATGATTTATTCGACCTCGGATCTTTTGGGAACTACCGATTTGATCTATATACGAATTATGACATTTTTTTAGTATATCAATTTCAGACACATTTAATTTTATCGTCAAAACTCTTAAACTTGGAAAGAAATGACTTGCAATTGCGATCAAAATGCGATACTTCCAGTAAATGTAAGCGCCGAATTTTGATATTTTCGGTTAAACCGGAAGTTGATATCATTTAATAAATTAAAAAAAATGCTAAAATAAAAAATGTAAATTATTTAGACAAATATATAATATAATTTTGAGTTGCCATTATCTTGAAAACAGTCGACTTTAGATATAGGACAAGTTACATAAAATATGTTTAAACATTAAAAACAAAACATCATTAATATACCGGCTGTTTAATTAAAGTATATGACGTCATAATTTTTCACGATCAACTCGTTAAATATTACTTCCGTGTCAAAGATATTATTAGAATTATTCTAGTGAAAAGTGAAAAGAAAAACATGAAATTTCAGTTTTCACCAACCAAATGCACATCGGAGAATAAACAGAACAAAACCAGAAACATGTAATTATATTAAACCTTAATACACATTATTAAACATTTAATAAACATTGAATTTTTGATTTTATTGATAAGCCATATAAATCTAACTTTAATATAATAAAGAAATTTCAGTTAGAGTTAGAAAACATTTTGGTCAGCACAGATGAACCCTACCCTCCCAGTACACTTTGAAAAACTAAAACTAGTAACTTCAGAGAATTAGACTGGATACTGCGTCTCTTGTCTCTAGAAGTTAGTTGGGATGATATACACCAACTTGTCGAAACCTGTTAAATTCATCAAAAAGACCAATGAAAACTCTTTTTGTAAAAAAAACGGTAAGTAAATTAGTTAATATTCTTTTAGGAGTAATTTAATTACGAAAAGTAGCTAAACTAACTTTTTAAGTAGTTAGGTCAATAAAAGTAGTAAAATATTTACATGTAAGTAGTTAACTACTTTTTAGAGTGTTTTGATAGAATAAAAATCTATGAAATGAAAATTATTTTGCGTACAGATACTGTTTCTAAAAGAGTGTAGTTTAAATACTTTTGTAGTTAAGTACGCCCAGGTTAAAATTATACTTTAAGGCATTTAAGCCTGGGTTATAGATTGAAAAAGTTTGCGTCTTGCGTCGTCCATTTGAGCTTTGCGTTTAGATTGGTTCTTAGTCCAACTTATAGATTGAAAACGTTTGCGCTTTGCGTCGTCTATGGAACTAACCTTACTTTTATCTTTATATCTATCGCCTTTTTGTGTAATGCAAGTTTGTCTTGCTTGTTTTTTTAAGTTTATATGCGTTTTTTTTTAATTTCCTGAGAATGGATAATCCAAATCATAGTAATGAATGATGCTTAGTAAAGAGTAGGCATTGTAGACATATGTGTGCGGCAACTGTAAACTTGTTGAAGAGAAGGCAACAAAGAAGATGGCGAGTTCGGCCTGTTAGTTGAGGTAAAAATATTCAAAACTCCTACCAATATTTTCTTAAAATTAAAGACAACGATCCCAAGCAGTTTTTTTTTTGAATGGACGAGGATGTTATGTGTAATAATATGTATATATTAATATCAAACTTATTACGAAGGACGAACGTTTTGAAAGGCCCATTAAAATCCACCAATTTCAATGGTTGCAGCTTAACGCAAACGTCGATTTACGCTAGTCGCTTCCGTCAAAGTTAAAGATTGCCATGTTTTGGACGGCTAGCGGAAACTCAAAAGCATGGCGGCAAAAATATAACCGTACCCATTGCTTTATGTTAAGTAAAATTCAAGGACAGCGCAAACGGCGACGCAAGACGCAAACGTTTTCAATCTATAACCCAGGCTTGTCTTGAAGTTTAAGACACTAATGTTAAAAAGTGAAATGTCAAATTTTGAAAGCAAATGTCCAAAAACAAAAATGAATCCCTGCCACAGATCTACCTTCGCTTTTCACTTCACACCATTTCACAAACTTATCGTAACCAATGTCAATTGCATTCGGGATTTTCTGGGCAACAAATCCAAGGTCCAAGGTAGCTCGATTGAGCGCTTCATCTATATTTTTAAATGAGTCAATGCAACCATCGTTTTGTTCTATATTTTCTTGCAATTGAAATTTCAAGCAAAAACCACTAATAACCAGCAAAATAATAAATAAAAGAATTATATAAATGAAGACTTTAATGATTTTACAAGGTTACTATCTTTATAAATAACAGAATAATATGGCAAAAATGATATTTTCACAAAACCTAACCACTAGTGTAACGGATAGATAAAAAATAGCGATGTGGTTTTATAGAAAACATGGCGAATATTAAATAGAACAATTTTAAAGTTACCTTGAGTCCTTCAAATTTAAAGTTACAATGTTTTTATTATTTACTAGTATTTTTATTATTTATTAAAATATACTATAGATACATTTTTTGTGAAATTAAAATTATAGGTTATTATATATTATTTTTTAAAATGCGTATTAAATGTAAGAGCAGCGTTTCAAATTCACCTAACAAAGCGAAACAGGAAAACATTCCCATATATATAGGATGTACACTTTTACTTAAGGGGGAACTGCACGCAGTGTTATGGATCATTTGCAAGCCTTCCGACTCTGCAATATTATGTTAAAACTATAAGAGATATGTATTAGCTTCAATGTGACTTTAATAGGGAAATATATATAGTTGGGCGCTAAATGCGAATTTTTATGAAAAAATCAAATCTAGAATTATAAAATAGAAGTAGATTTGTCCATTTTCGACCATTTTTTGACCACTTTTTGACGCAAATGCCATGGTATATAATTTTTTTCCACAAAATGGCTCTTTACCGCCTTGCATTGATCCTTTTTCTACGTAACGGCAAAATTTGAAATGGTAAATCGTACACATGTCTTTGTATTTCTGCAGCGCGGAACCGTTTTAAATCTTCTCAATACGTAGGTACCTTTTCATCTTACTTTGAACTTGACTAGACCTTGTCGCTGGTTTTTCAGTTTTTGCGTGCAGTTCTCCCTTAAGTAATACAGGGAAATTTTAGAGACATAGGTACTCGTAATTTTGTCGTACATCGGCCAATGGAGGTACCCTTCTTGGATTACTAATATTTCAAAGAAAAATTCAATCCTGATATATATATATATATATATATATATATATATATATATATATATATATATATATATATATATATATATATATATATATATATATATATATATATATATATATATATATATATATATATATTTGTTATTCCAAAACCGAGGATGATATAACATAAAGTTCTTTATTTTGTAATGAATTTATTGTGTAATTTTACAAAATATAAACTAAAAAAAAACTTATTTAAAATTTACTAAACCCTTTGAAATTGATTCTATTTGAACGAAAATAATCCAGATTTTAGATTTTAAGCGATACCTGTAAATTTACACAGTTATAAATGTTTGATAACTCATGTTTATGAACTGTATGAGAAAAAAGAATACCTATCCTTTTGAATCAACAGAATGCCAAAACTAATACGTTCCTCAGTTCGTGAATTTTTGTATATCTATCCCCCAGAAATTTGGATCATCTTTTATTTATTTCTGATTTGTCAAATATATCAATTGCCTCCAGAATATTTTATTTACAACCACAAAGTCAATGCTCGTGTTTTTACTTTGTGAGTGTCTTTTATCAATTTATTTGAGAAATTCTAGATGTTCAGATAAAATCTTAAAATTTGTGAGTTAAAGTTTTTTCCTATCTATTAAAATAAAGGTTGTATACTTTGTTTAAAATGTAAATAAAATATAATGTATATGTGATCAAAACGTAAACGTACTAATATCACGTTATAAATTATCAGCGTCACCTTGTTTCGCCATTTAATAGTTCAAACCATTATATCTAATATCCCAAATTAAAACTTTATTATAGCTAAAAGTGAACCGTATTGCCACACTCAACTGCTAGATTTAAACTAATTATGGGTATATTTTTATAATCATAAAAATGTATGGCAAGCCTTATGAACATTTTAAAGCTATACTAAAAACATACAGCTATGCTGTAAATTTGTCATTTTTATGTTAACTTTATTTTCGGAAGCGAAGCTATAATGGGGTACGAAAGAAAACGATTTCACCACGAGGAAACCTTATATTATTATGCTGATGAAATCCTTTACTCTTCGCATCGTATTAAAAAAAGTGTGGTAGAGACCGGAACCAGTTTATACGTCGAATGTGATTTGGCAGACAAACAGATCATTCAACACTTTTGTAAAAAATCTCTTTTCAAGGAGTTTCGTATTTAGTGTAACGTAATAAATTTGAATAAAAGATATATAAGTATAATTCATAATTTGTCCTCTCAAATTATATTTTACTCAAAATTTTAAAAAATTGCTTCTATAAACCTTGATGCTGGATATACCTGATCACGATATTAGCCATGTTAGCAAACATTTTACTGTAAATTCTTTAAAAAGAAAAATTATATATTTTATTTTTAATTTTTTCCTAAGATCTTACAATACTTGTAAAGAACTGCTGTTAAGTCTACATTATTTGAAAATTGAACAGTTGTTATCACAATATTATTTTCAAATGATAAATTGATTTTGTTAAATTTTAAAACATATGAGCAACATTGCCAAATATTTTAATTTTTTTACATATACTTCAGTTTCGATTCCAAAAAAAAACATGTTACAATAGTTACAATATCCATATAAGGGAAACGAATGTGAAAAAAAGATCTGTTGAAATTCTTACAAAGTGATTGATTTTAAGTCTGCCTCATCTGTCTCAAATACCTATTAAATGTGATGGGGTTTCTTCTACTGTTTTACAATTAGGGTAGACTAAACTCTAAAAGAGCAGCGTATTATCCTACCGAGAAGTATGCACCTAAGTAATTGTCTTTTCTGTTCCTTAGTTTTAAGATAGAGTGTTGAGGTTTTCGCGATAGCTACATTTTCAGGCACCCCTCGTATTCCAACTATCTGTTAACTTATCAAAAGGCGAAAATTTTCCCTTATACGACTTTTACCTGAACTGCTCAAAATTCGAGATTTTCTAAATTTTCTTTGGTGTCCAATTAGTAGGTAGTAGGCTATGGCTAATTTGCTTGGAACAAAATGCAAAATGTCAAAAACTTTGCGGTTTTGTCAGTTTTTGATTATTAGTGAAATATTTTTGTTATTTTGGTGTTTCTATTGAACTATATAGGTACTATACTTAATTTACTTTTTTACAATAATGTCGGTCTACGAAAATTGTGAGAAGTATGATATATTGGTTTGCTTCATATCCAGAGAGAAGGCAACCTTTCCGAGACGACATATTTACCCGCCTTAAATCAAATTAGTAGAGCAAGGATCATTTATCCCGCCTTATCCTAAAGCATACACCAAACATGATAGAATGAGAAAAAACGCATTGGGTTATGTAGAATCGACGCCTTCATATTCTTGCCAACAATAGAGGAAGCAGCTAGTGTATAAAGAATTTTGCAAAAATATAAGTATCACCCATATAAATTCTACATTTACACCCCAGCGATGCCTAGCGCCGAATATTGTTTTGCCAATGGTACTTAGAACAAATCTATACTCATGATTCTTTTAGGAGACTTGTTATCCGATCCGATGAATCTTATTTTTCAAGTGCGGGAATTTTCAATCGCCATAATACAAGAAACTGGTTCGCAGAAAATCATCATTTAATTTTTGAGAGGGCACAACAAGGACGTTTTGGAGTTGGAGTCTCGTGTTTCATTTTTGAAAGACGCATAGGCTATAGAATTTTTGAAAGAGGTCTCACAGAGTGTGGGTTCCTAGAATTCCTTGAGGAAGTTATTCCACAACTGATGGAAAATGTTCCATTGGCACTTTATAATGCCGTCTATTTTCACAAGATAGTGCTCTAAGCCACAACTCTGCGCTTTTAAGGTAATTTTTAGATGATAACTTTCCTCAAAGATAGATTGGTACTCACGGACTTGTAAGTTGGTCCTCTCGATCTTCGAATATTTCGATTTTAGATTTCTTCTTTTGGGTTTTCATGCAAAATAAAATATATAAAGAACGATATCAGCGCGGCAATCGATTTAACTTTCCGAAATTTGTCTATGATTCCTTTGAACGCTATTAGAAGAATAACGAAAATGTGCCAATTTTGCAAACAGGAAAATGGTCCGTCATTTTGAAAACCACCTTTGAAATGCTTTTTCAAAATGTTCAATCTCTTTGGTTTTTCCTAACTTAGGTTTCAAGTAACATAGGTAATTCTTGTTTTGTTTTGAGTAAGATTCAATTATATTATCACAATTAAGTTAATTTTGCTGTAATAAATAGTTAAAAGTGAGAGGATAAAATCAAAAATCATAATAATTCAAAATATTAAATATCATTATCTTTTAAATTAAGCTTGAAAGTATTACATCTTTTATATAATAGTTCCTTACACGAATTTTGTTTTTAATACATTTTAGCCATAGCCTACTATCTAATTCGACACAAAAGAAAAGTTTAAAAAATCTCGACTTTTGAACTTGTTTTTCAAAATAACTGCATACATAGATATATTTTTGGAAAGCCCACATTATTCCTAATAAATATAAAGTAGGGTCCTATAACTTTTTGACCTGACCTTGTATACTTATTCTCAAAGAGGCACTGAATTATACGAAAAAAAAGCTATAACAATTCTGCTGGCCCCATCTATAATTTAACAAAAAAGGAGCACACTACCGCGAAAACTGCAATCCTCTATCTTAAAAAATGGAGATACCCCGCAAAAGTACCGAAAATGGGTACCCCAGCAAGCCCTGATTCATAATGAGAGTTCTGCCAACCCCAGAAGTGATGTCCCTAATGATGTTCATATGTACTCTAGCCAATTTCTGGGCGTTGCAGCGTTGATGGATTTTTACACGACACTCTCACTACTCTTACACCCAAAAGTATCACATTATTGCACTATATTAAATAATTATACTTATGCGGTCTGTTTCTCACCCCTAGCTGGCTTTCGATGTAATGTGATGATATGACACCTATTTTATTTTTTTACGTTCAGAGCTATTATTTAATTTTAATAAATTCTTCGAACAAACGGCGTTTTATATTTTGAAGAAATATATATATATATATATATATATATATATATATATATATATATATATATATATATATATATATATATAGCAGCACCAAATCCTATTGCGGTTACTAAAACAGTAGACCGTTTCGATACGTTCTACTAACCCTGTATTTATTATAATAAATTTAGAGAGTACTGGTAAAAACAAATTCAAGGATATGTTATTTCTTTCGTGTAGATGTGAACTATTGAAATTGTTTCATATTTTAAACATTTGAATGTTTACGTTTAGGTTAGGTTAGGTTAGGTTTTAATTTTTGATTATCTAAAACATCAGACAAATCACATGTTAGCCCTAAGAATTTTTAAACGATTTATTAAACGGCAAGATGAAAAAAATAAAAGTATGCAATACACAAAGCGAGGATAACTTACATGTACAAAATTATTGCATACGATTTAATAACATGTATAAATAATTTAAACAATGAAAGCAATCTAATTATAACTATAAACTTATAAACTTAATTATCCTTAGCTAAATATAATTAATATTTAACGTAAAGCAGCAGTTACTAGATAAAATATTTATTTTTCAAAATAAATGTTATTTGACTTGCGTTTAAACTGACGGTATATCCAAATCACAATTAAATAAGATTATGGCAGGTAGGCAAATAGGATAATATGCTGCTATAAAAGATTAGATTTAGATGTGCATATTTCAAGTATATTTCAACAAATTTATTATACGAAGCAATTCCAACATACTAAATTGGGTATATTAAATAGTCTTATTAGAATAATTATTTATTTTTGCATCAAGCATATTTGCACTAGGAATATGTCAATATTGTTGCGGTGCTAAAGCTAATTAATTAGTTCTAAGAGCAATCTAATTAGATAGTTTATAAACCTGAAAATGTTACAAAGAGGAATGAAGTATTTGATGCTTAATAAAAAATTCAAAGTATGATACTCTAAATGAAACTTGGTTTGTTAAACCCAAACTCTGACCTCGATTCTAGTCGTCGTTTGATACTTCTCAGAATACAGTAGTTGATGAAGGTTTTTATTTTTGTGTCCGACATTATTAAAGAAACCTCTGCCCCTGTCAGTAACTTAAAATATGATGATTATTCTCCGAATAAACGATCCCACCAACGAACTCTGAAGGACTCTGTAAATATATGTCCACGTTGTATTGTTTTCGGCATAGCAGGGATCCATCCAGAGGTTTCAGTGAGGCTCAATGTCCAAATGCGCGTAGTTGCCAGTCCGTTTAAAAATCGGTTTTACGCTATTAACTGACAATCCCATTTGTCTCTTTAAAGCAAAATTTGTATCGTATTTCTAAACAAGCAGACCTAAATCACGCCATTGGCAACACTGAGCCAAATATTTCTGTGTGCGTGCTGTGGGTGAAGTGGGGAAGCAATAATCTACAGTTGCCACGGTTACTAGATTTGGTTTCGTATCAGTCAAAAAAGATTTATTTATAAAATTTTATTTTAGAATTTATCAGTGCTTCCGGTGATAAAAAAGTTAGTAATAACGCATTTATAAAAAAAAAATCAGTAAATTTCCTTTACCCGAAACATCCCTCGTTATGAATCTTTCCTTTAATAGGAATAGCGAAGTGTGACCCAATTTAGTTCAGTACATAGTAACACATATATACTGTCAAGATTTTCTTTGGGGCTATTTTGTTCCATTATATTGTATTCCTACCAATATTTTACGAATTTCTAGCTATTCCACACTTCATTTTTGGGCATAATTTAAAATAAGTTCAATAAGTAATTTTTGCATTGACACATACCACCATTTTATTACGTCATGTTGAATTGGAACCAGTTTATCCTTGTATCACATTTAATTTATCTGCAAAATTTAGAGTCAACTGAATTTTTTTTACGTTATTATTTTAAATATTTTATTGGGCTGTCATTTTGTTCCGTCATCTTGAATTCATGCCACAACTTTACACGTTAATCTCTAAATCACATTTAATGTTTGACAAAAATTTGAAATTAATCTAATACGTAGTTTCCTCAGAATGTTTTTTTTTGCCGCCATTTGTTTTGCTATCTTATATTCACAGCAATACGACCCATATGACCCTTAATTTTTGACTAAAATTTCAAATCAATCTGATACGTAGTTTTAAGCTATGCAGCCAACTGATAGACAGACGGACCGACGAAATTGATAAAACATATTTTTTAGAATCTAAAGACCCTAAGGCGTGAAGATATGTAAAACCTGAGAGGATGATTTTTTTCACAATTACACACAGTTTATTCGGAAGCCATTTTGTATTAGTATACCGAAATTAATTATGGCACACAATTTAAAATCAGTCCATTAAGTAGTTGTTTCAGGCTGAATTTTTAAATAATTTATTAAGCCGCCATTTTGTCCGCCATCTTGGATTAGTACCAAAATTTGATTCTTTCATAATACTTGATTTTTTTCAAAATTTGAGATAAATTGGATAAATAGTTCTTTAGCAATAATTTTTTTTAACATTTTACTAGGCTGCCTTTTTTTTGTCAAATTGGATTTTTACCAAAACGTAACCAAGTCATTGCGACCTGACCCTTCATTTTGGCCAAAATTTGAAGTCAATCGGGTAAGTTTTCCGGACCGACGGAATTGAGAAAATATGTTCTTCGGCATCTAGGGACCCCGAAACGTAAAGAGATCTGAAAAAATCTGGGACGGTGATTTTTTCACGATGATAATATTTCGCTTTTACGAGGGTAGTAAAAATACATATCGTACAATAAGTTTTAAGTTTCTCCTTTGGACAAATCAGCAGACCGAGCTGCTAATTGTTATATAAGGTCGCTCCTAATGGCTTTTATTTTGTTGATAATAACTGGGTGATTAGGTATTGTAGAAACGAAAGAGAAAGGAAACCTTTATTTTTGTGGTATTGGCAAATTATTCAAATTAACTTATTGATAGATATTCTTCAATTCTAAAATTAAAGATATTATCGGAAGCTCTATTGGGTGCGTAAATGATAACAGTAATATTCTTTGGAGAATATGAGTGCAGAATATCAAATTTTAATTTTTTATTCTTATTTCCAGGAAACGGAAAAAGATATTTATAAGCGACAACTGCAACAAGATCTTATAATAGCTCTAAAATTCTATAAATTAGAAATTTTGAAAAATGTGTTCCATACCTGCTTTTTAAAGTGATTTCAGAATTGTTTTACGATTAAACCTAAACTACCTTTAAAAACCGACCTTCGTGTGTAACCCCTATTGCTTAGGGTAAAACAATATGCTATACTGGAGTTGACACGACAATACAAATATTTGTTAACAAATAATATGAATCAATGATAAACTTTATGCCATCTCAGACTAAATTAAATGTATATTGAATGCTAGATTTTCTATTCTATGGCTTTATTCTAGTCTACTTCATGACACGAGACCGCTTGATGGCTTTCGTAACAGACTCCATTCACCTCTTCATCGACCCTATTTCATAGAAATATTTCGTTACATTTAGCAGGACCTGTGTTTCTGTGTATGTTTCGTGTTAAACTTTCTATGACTAGACAAGGAAAAATAAAACATTTTAAAATTTGAAATTGAAGAAAATAAATAGTAGTTGTTTATTGAAAAATTTTAAACTTTCCGATAATCTTAAGAAAAAAAGAACATATTTTTAATACAGCAGATATCATGTTATTTGGCGAGCCGCAGCAGAATCGAGAATAAGTAGTTGACTAAATTGTGGTTGAGTTGGCAAAGTGTCAATTTACGAGAGACACTTTTCAACAAGCAAAACCGGCATCTATACCGAAATTACTATATTACAAAAATAATGTTTGTTGTGCCCAGTCTCCCATAATAGCAAGAGTCTAGAGATCCCCTGGAGATCTTAATTCTACTCCGATTATTAATCATTTCGTCTGAAAAATACCTATTAATTCACTTATTTGGCAATAGCTTAAAAATTAGTCTTTATTAATTTTTAAGCTATTGATATCTATAAATGTGCGGAACTTCGTTCTTTTACTATTCCTTAGAGCTAGCGTAAGAGAAGAACCATTCATTTAAAAATTTTAAGAAAACTGGAAAAAACTGTAATAGTTACAAACAGCGCCATCTAACCAATTTGTGAAAAACTAGAAAATGTCATTTAATCTTAATCTTAAAACAGTTTGAAATGCCCTTTTAAATAAGCCTAAGCTCATTAAATTCGGATAAGGGGTTCAGAAGATATAGCGATTTAAGTATTTCGTAAATCAACTGCTCCCCCCCTTATTAAGGGTGACATGACAATACGTAACCAAAGTGACAGGAAATTAACTCAGCTTTGCAATGAGGTAATAAAAGTTTTATTTAGTTCTGGGAACTTTTGTGGAATTTTTGAAATTTAATGTTCACTCTAACCCTCTTGCGGTCAATTTAGTAACTTAAAAATATTTTCAGTTAATTGCTCTTGACAACTTTTGTTATAATATTATTTTTTCAAGACGCTAAACTAAATGACTTCCGAGATATGGATAGTGAACGCCCTTAAGTGAACAGCCTGTACATATAAACTGCAATATTTAAAGGCGAATTTATCAGAAACTACAATAGTATATTAAAACATTAGTTTTATAAGATATTATTTTAAAGTACGAGTCCTAGGGCTTATGAAACGAGTATGTTATACTTTTTTTTTATTTTGTGCACTATACGAGTATTTTAAAAAATCGGTACATTTACCCAGAACTTCCCTCGTTATGAATATTTCATCTTATTAGGAATAGCGTAGTGTGACCCAATTTAATCTAGTTCATAGTCATTTATTAACATATATATACTAGCTTTTTAAACATTTTTATTGGGCGCCATTTTGTTCCATCATATTGGATTCCTACCAATATTTTACCAGTTTTCATCTATGCAACACTTGGTTTTTAGGTATAATTTAAAATAAATTCAATAAGTAGTTTTTACATTGATACATACTGCATTTTGTTATGTCATGTTGAATTCGTACCAGTTCATCCATTTAATATTTCTACAAAATTTAAAGTCAATAATATTGAATAAAAGTTTTTTACGTTGATGATTTTAAAATTTCATTCGGCAGCCATTTTGAATTCGTACCACAACTTTACCAGCTTTTCACTATATCACACTTAATGCTTATACAAATTTTAAAATTAATCTAATAAGTACTTTTGTCAGGCTGATTTTTCTTAAATTTTTTACTAAGTCGCCATTTTATTTTGCTCTCTTGGATTCACACCAAAATGTTACCAGTTAATTTCTGCATAACACTGGATTTTTGTGCAAAATTTGAGATAAATTGGATAATTAGTTTCTTCAGCAATAATTTTTTTAACGTTTCACTAGCCACTATCTTGGTCCGGCATATCGGATTTCTACTAAAATATTATCATGTGGGGACGACATGACCCTTAATTTTTGACTAAAATTTGAAGTCAATCTGATAAGTAGTTTTTAAGCTATGCCGCGAACTGACACACAGACAAAAAGACCGACGGAATTGATAAAACATATTTTTTGGCATCTAGGGACGCCAAAACGTAAGGATGTGTAAAACTTGAGAAGGTACTTTTTTGAATTAATGCCACAGTTTTGCTAGTTCATTTCTATGCAATACTTGGCTGTGACACACAATTTGAAATCAACCCGCTAAGTAGCTTTTCAGGTTGAATTTTTAATAATTTTATTAAGCCGCCGTTTTGTTCTGCCATCTTCGATTCGTACCAAAATTTTACCAGTTGTTTCCTTTGTTGTTTTTTTAGTAATTTTTTTTAACATTCCTAGGCCACCATTTTGTTTCGATTGGATTTTTGCTCCCTAAATACAAAATTTGATCCTCTAGACCTTTCGTATATTACATTTTTCATTTGGAATGGCCGCTTTCGGGTAGCAGGCGTTTAAAAGTGAGTGTAACGCATTTTTCAGACGAAAAGAAAAAGATTGCTTACTTATGACTACAATTAGGATCAAACCACTGAATCAAATTTAATATTTAAGTCCAATGCAAATTTGAATGCTCTTTAATTTTGGTAAGAATGAAATTTTCTGTATAGTGCACCCTTTAGATGATATAAGCTAAAAACTGAGAAAAGTGCCAAAATGTAGGGATTTCTTAGCTCCCAAAAGTTTAGGTCACCTCAGAAATCGTTGCAAACTCATACTACTCTTATTTAGAACGCATAAAGTGAAATTAATTGATTCCAGCTTTCTGGGACTTAATGGAAGGCAAAACTTGGAGATAAATTAAGTTGATGTCGTTTCCAGCTAAACTAGAAGTGAAATTAAAAAACCAAATAAATATATTAAAAAATCAGTTAATTTCCTTCACCCGGAACTTCCCTTGTTATAAATCTTTCCTTTTATTAGGAATAGTGAGGTATGACCTAATTTAGTTTCGCACATAGTCATTTAGTAACACATCTAATAATTGCGTCTTTCATTTTTGTACACAAAAGAGAAACTTAGGAGGGAATTTCCAGTTATCTTCTTTTACAGATGGTTTTAAGTTGTATAAAGGGGTTAAATCTGGGAAATTTGCAACTGTTTTTTGCACGGTTTCTCACCTTATATACCCAAGAAAATTCGTAGGAAAAAAATGTTAATCTCATTAAGGAAAAAAAAGTATGGAAAGAACTGTTTTTAGTAAAACCCCCAATACTAAATTAAACAACTGGGACTTCAAATGTCTGTTATGACTTATGTTAAACAATACTTTTATTTAATATTCATATCTATATCGAAATTTTATTTTAATGGCAGTTAAGTAAAATGTCTCCGTGCCTTAGTGATAAAAAAACGTTTTCCTAGAATAATAAGGTTTTAATGTTTTATTACGTTATTGAATAGGTATGCAAACAGATAAAGTTTTCAAAAAGTGTTTAACCATATTTTGACAATATTTATACAAAACACACATTCATGTTTTCTGTTTGCTGCATCCAATGTAGTTTTCAAAAACTATCCTTAAAACTGGAGCAAATCTAACGTAACCCAGTTAACTTTTTTTTTTAAATATATCAATTTGTATATTAGTATATACATTCGACATAAATATTACAAAATATTAATTTTTTTTATTATAGAGTAGAAACATTTTTTAGACGTTAATATCAAATTAAATCACACAAACGTTCTATCTTTTCTAAGACTAAATGATTTTCTGAATAAAAATATGCTTCTTCTAAATACGAGATGTTTACTATATCTAAGAGAATTACGTCCCGAATATGGCGGCGTAAATAAGTATACTGATTTGTTCAATAACTATTTCCCAGCTGTGGCTCGATAAAAAATGTTACATAAAAAAAGTAAAGTTAGCTTGCCTTTAGAGCCCTATTTTAACAATAAACAAAATATGAGTGCGTTCGGAAATTAAATAATTTTATATATCTTAAGGTAATAATAATATAGGGGGAAACTGTAATTTATTCCAGTTCTTTTAAGTTTTTAAATTATTTATATTCTTTTTCAAAACATTATTTACTTAGTCTGCAACAAATTATGCATGTCGTTTATTATTTTTCTCTCTAAACAGGTTTTTTACCAAATATTTAAATATTTTATTAGTTCGCCAGTTTGTTTTGCCATACAATATTCGCCCTTAAAATGAATCAGTCTATGCCTGTTTAACACTTGATTTTTACGCAAAATTTCAAGTCAATTAGTAGTTCTTTGATACCAAAATTTTTAACATTTCATTAGGCCACTATTTTGTTGAGCAAAAATGGGTTTACACAAAAATTTATTTTGCAGCGTCCTTTCAAGTTTCTTAATATTTTTTTTTACATTTTGTTCCGCCCTATTGGATTTTCACATGTTTTACGAACTCTGCCAAAATCTTGAAAAATAATTTTTTCACTATAACAATAATTCCCTTTTACAAGAGAAGAAAATATGGATACATTTTTTTTACTCGTAACTTCCCTCGTTATGAATCATCCTTTTACTAGAAGTGAAGTGTGACCCAATTTACTTCCCTACATAGTCATTTAGTAACACGTGTATTATCTTTTCAAACGTTCTTATTGGCCGCCGTGTTGTTTCTCCATCTTGAATTAGTACCAAAACTTCACCAGTTTATCTCTTTATCACACCTAATGCTTGCCCAAAATTTAAAATTAATCTAATAAGTAGTTTTTTCAGGCTGATCTTTTAAATATTTTAGTTCTCTATTTTCTTTTGCTCTCTTGGATTCATACCAAAATGTTACTAGTTCATTCCTATGTAACACTTAATTTGTATGCAAAATTTGAGGCAAATTGAGAAATTATTTTCAGCAGGCCTCCATCATGTTCCGCTATAATAGATTTTTACCAATATATTACCAGGTTATCCCCATATGAGTTTTTATATTTTTTTTAACGTTTCACTAGGTTACCAATTTCATCCGTCATGATGGATTTTAACCAAAATATTGCCAGGCCATCCCCATATAATTTAAAATTCTTGACAAAAATTTGAAGTCAATCGGGTTAGTACTTTTTAAGATGTGCCGTGAAGTCACAGACAGACAGACTGACAGAATTTGGAAAACATATTTTTTTGTCATCTAGGGACGCTTAAACGTGAAGATATGTAAAACCTTTCATGTTTACAAGCATTTTATTTGACCGCCATTTTGTTCCACCATCTCGAATTGGTACCAACATTTTACAACTTAAAATTCAATCCATTGAGTAGTTTTTATGAATTTATAAATATTAAGCCCACATTTTGTTTCGCCATATTGGATTATTTTCAAACTTTTATTTCATACATAATACTTGATTTTTGTACCAAATTTGAGGTAAATTGGATAAGTAGTTTTATAGTAATAATATTTTTAACATTTCACTATGCCTTTTGTTTTGTTGTTATCAGGTCATCCCCATATGACCCTTAATATTTTACCAAAATTTGATGTCAATCGGGTAAGTAGTTTTTAGTTAAGGCTCGCACAGACAGACCGATGGAATTTAGAAAACTGAAAAAATCTGGGGTGATTTTTTCACGATTACAATAGTTCCCTTTTACGAGGTAATTAAAAATCAACAACTACTCACACTACGAATTCTCCCTTAAAAATACAGGATACATACAACCCTAGATTTGGATTCTTTCTTTTAGCTCAATATTGGAAGAATAAGTTCTAGTGAGTCATTTACATTTAATATCCTGTATCTAAATAATTTGTCCTTATGGGATAACAAAGAGTAGAGTAAACATAGACAGGTGAGACTCCGTCAAATTTTACCTTTGAGATAAATTAAGGACAAATGGATATTAAGGTCTCTGTTGGGACACTTGCAGTAAAATTTGTATTCAATGAAATAACAAAAAAATCCATATTTATTTAAGAAAAAACGTAACTTTGATGTTCACCTCACGTACAAAATATATTATTTCACACAAGCGGCAGCCCCTTAAATAACTGACTTAGGTAATATATATATTTTGAAAATAAAAATTATAAATAATAATTAGTGACAATACATATGTGGTTAGAGGGTTTTAATTAAAAATAAAAAAGTTGGTCAAAATCAATCATCAATCAATAAAATCATAGATTGGCTACTTAAAATATAGATTAATATGTTTACTTTAAAATATTTGTACTCCCCCATATAACAGCCCATATATTCTATCAAAATTTGCAAAAAAAAAGTCTATGCCAATGTTTCGCGAAGATAAGATTTTCGGTCTAATGGGAGTAGATCTTTGATATTTTTAAAGGCTAGAAATATGTGAATTACTAGAAAATCATACCTTGGGAACACGGAAACTAATTTAAGTCATATTGGAAACAGAAACGATAAGAATAAATGTGTTGACCTCAAAAAATTATGGAAGTCATTGACGTAGATAATTTAATATTTTTTTTAATATTCGAAAAAATTTTATTACTAATTTCGAAAAATCACAAAATATTTTTTTTTCTATATAAATTATTTTTTCTATTATATAGGGTAGCTCTATTGGACGAAACAACACCGGGGATACCATTTTTTCTTTGATGTGAAAAGTATTTAACTTTTATGTATGTTGTAGATATCAACATTCTAATTAAAAATCTTCGTGAGCAATATATTTTTACTATCTTCTAAATCTGCCCCCTTAAGCAAAGTCTTTTTTGCAGGTGAGATACTCAGAATTTTGAGTAATATGACAAAACATGTTTTGGCTCTGACTTATCCAAATATTAATTTTTTATTTTTTTGTTTTGAAGTAAGTCAATTAATTAGTTAATTTTAAAGTTTTTTACGCAAAAACCACGACAGGTACTAAACAACTGAGAAAAATGAATAGCTGAATGCTTTTTGTGTATCTTTTAATAGAATATATTTTAATTATATAATAATAGTTTTTGATGTAAATGCTGCCAAAATTTAAATTTTTTATTTTTAGTTTTTTCATGGACCTCGTACATTTTGAGAGATAAAGAAAAGACACTGTGAGCAATGTCTTCGAAACGACTGAACTTCTAGATCTAAAATAAACCAAAAAATTACATCCCGCATTTTTAGCAATCAAAATAAAAACAGAAAAAAAAAACGGTAAATTTCCATTACCCGGAACTTCCCTCGTTATAAATCTTTCCTTTTAATAGGAACAGTGAAGTGTGTTTTCAAACATTTGTATTGGGCGCCATTTTGTTACATGATGATGAATTCGTACCAATTTATCCCTATTTAATTTTTTTGCAAAATTAAAAAAAAATTGAATATTTTTTTTTACTTTGATATTTTAAAAAATATATTTCGCTGCCACTTTGTTACGACATCTTGAATTCCTACTACAACTTTACTAGTTTATCTCTATATCTCACTTAATGCTTGCATAAAATTTGAAATTAATCTAATGAGTAGCTTTTTCGGGCCGATTTTTTAAATATTTTATGAAGCTTCCATTTTGATTTGCTATCTTCTATCCATACCAAAATGTTTCCGTTCATTTTTATGTAAGACTCGATTTTGGTGCAAAATTTGAGATAATTAGTTTCTTTAGTAATAATTTTTTTAAAGTTTCACTAGGCTGGCATCTTGTTCCGACATATTGGATTATTACCAAAATATAACCAGGTCATCTTTAGATGACTCTTAATTTTTGATTAAAATTTGAAGTCACTCTGATGAATGGAAATGCCGCGAAATGACAGACAGACAGACCAACCGACCGAATTGATAAAAATATTTTTTTAAATTTATCTAGAGACGCTAAAATCTGAAAATATGTAATTGCAATATATTTTATTTGGCCGTCATTTTGTTACGCAATCTTGAGTTAGTACCACAGTTTTACCAGGTCATCTCTGTACCACAATAAGATAGGGAACACAATTTTCCAGTCCATTATGTTGTTTTTTCAGGAAGAATTTTTAAATATTATATTAAGCCGCCATTTTGTTCCGACATCTTGGATTCATACCAAAATTTTACCATTTGACTCCTACATAATACTTGATTTTTATACAAAATTTGAGCTAAATAGGATAAGTAGTTGTTTAGAAATTATTTTTTTAAGATTTCACTACATAATAGTTGATTTTTGTGCAAAATTTGAGATAAATTGTATATAGTAAGGTTATATAGGTTTATAGTAATACTTTTTTTCACATTTCACTAGGCCGCCATTTCGTTTTGCCATATTGTATTTTGACCAAAATTTGCAGATATTTGGGTAAGTAGTTTTTAGTTATACCGCCAACAAACAGGCCGACAGACAGACAGACCGACGGATTTGAGAAAACATATTTTTCGGCATCTGGGGATCTGAAACGTGAAGATCTGAAAAAATCTCGGAGGGTAATTTTTTCAAGATTACGATACTTCCCTTTTACGAGGGAAGTAATAATATAAAATTTTAAATATGTAGAGTCTTAGCATCTTGTTAACTTACGTCTAAATGGTTGAAAATATCGGAATAAAGAAAGAGACCAAGAAATTATAAGATAAAATGAGGAATCTGATTTTCTAAATAAACACTGCCAGTGACTTCGTAGTATAAAAGGGATAGCGACCAGAAAAAAAGTAACACCCAGTACATTTCTATCAAATGTATTATAGCCACTTCGTAGATCTTGTTTACTTCATAATGAAAAACTTTCTTATTTACATAGTATTTACAGGATTAAGTTAAATAAAAAAGAAACATTAAATGATTTTTTTATTTGAATTCCCCAGTTGTTTTTACAAGCTGGTAGGTATCATTGGATATTTCGTGCATATACATTACCGTCTTTTTGTATAGAATAGCTAAGTTACCGTCTTTTGTTTATAGTTTTGAATAACGTATGTTAGTAGCAACCAAAGTATGTATAAACCCCGTTGAAGTTGAAAAAAAAATCGTTTACCGCCATCTTGCTTAAGGCGGTAGAAATTATACTAGGATTTGTTTTTTAAATAAGAAGTTCTTTTTAATTTGTTCAATATAAAAATAAAAATTTTGACAAAATTAAATTATTAATCATTAATAATTAAATATATAAAAAATGAATTATACTTAAAAGGAAAACCAAATAGTTAAAAAAGCTTAAAGCTTATTAAAAGCTTATTTTTAAGGAACAGAACAAATTTTAATTGTTTTAATTTTTTTAAATTATTTTATATTTAAACAACTAATAATATTCTTTTCATTGAATAAAATTTATTTTATTTAAAAATAAAGTATTATTATTTGCTTTATTCTTGTTTAACATTATGCTTTTGTATCTATTTTACTTTCTTTTTGAATTTAGTCGGTTTTTCCGCCACATTTACTACATTAAAAATGCCAGTTTTTGTCAAAATTTTCACTTTTTTTAATTACGGAATTAAACAGAATTTCTCATTTAAAAAATAAATTTTACTACCATTTTAAAGAGAAAAAAATCTACATTTTAATACTTTATCATTCAATTTGACTGGTTTGCACAAATCTACAGTCGATTTCATTTTTAAGTTAAATTTTAGTTTTTCAACTATTCTAATAGATACAAAAACCTAAAATTTCGAATTCTTAATTTTTTTCACAAGTTTTTTCCGATCGAATCAATAAAAGTGTTTAATTATTTAATTACTTTAGTGAAAAACGCCATTTTTCTATTAAAGTAAAATCTTTCTACTATTGTATATATATATATATATATATATATATATATATATATATATATATATATATATATATATATATATATATATATATATATATATATATATATATATATATATATATATATATATATATATATATATATATATATATATATATATATATTTATATATATATATATATATATATATATATATATATATATATATATATATATATATATATATATATATATATATATATATAATATGACAGTATATTCTTATTCCACATACACCATCGTCTTAACAAGGATATGATTCTTGTCTGAAACCTGTTCTGCATGGCAGCAGACACAATGTTCAATTTTGACGATCGCGATTTCACTCTTATTAGAGCTCATCAGGCCGCCATGGACTAGCGAGCGAGTGTAGAGCAAATGCACAAAATAGAATCACAAAAACAATTACTCCGTTGGCTATTACCACGACCGCCATTGAATTACACTGTAACTTCTGGCTTTCACTGGGAGTGTTCAGTGTAATTCATATATATATATATATATATATATATATATATATATATATATATATATATACATACGTATATAGGGTATTCCAAATTAAGTGCGCATTTAATTTCGTACACCCTGTATATATACAAAACCCAGGGGGATGAAACTGTACCCTAAAAACGAAAATATTTTAGGTCAAACCAATTCATTTCAATTTCCCATCAATAATTGACCAGGTCAATGTCTTGCAGAGATTTGATTTTGGATGGGCGTAGATCTTCAATATTTTTAAGGGGTATACAATGAAGTAAAATAATTTCTTGAGCCTGTGCAAAACAGTTTAAGTGAAGTTAAAGTTAAAACTCGTTGGAATCGATATCTTACACATCTTGAGAAGATACAAGACACTTTAATTAAATTGAGAGAAAAAAGCGCATGGAAATGTCTTAAACAATAATATTGTGGAAGACACTGTCTGAGATTTTTAAAAAAGTCGTAATAACATGTTTTAACATGCGACCATATTGAGTATAAACATTGATTATTTATGTACCTTAAATATCTAGGTATTACTGTAGTCACTGGCTAGGTTTTGTTATAATAAAAAAAACTGAACAAGTATTTTTTTAAAGATCTTAAACTCATTTCACTAAAATTTTAATAACGTAAGGATCTTGAAGCTATAAAATTATGACACTAGTAGGGTACAGTTCTGATATTTTTGGGGACATACTTAAATTTTAAATGCACCGATTTAAAAAGCACCAGGAACAAAACGTGTGTAGGTAAACATCTTCAGGCCACTGTTTTTTTTTTCAAGAATATAAATAGGGATTATAAAGGTAAGAATTCCAAACTGGTAAAGCCATGTACGTACATATACAGGGATAAGTTATCTTTGTCAAAACATATTTTTTAACAGATAACTTATATAATCAATTCGACTGACGATGGTTTGACCAATTTGGATTAAATTTTGAGGAAATATTCTTTCCGAGTGGTCATGGCATAATAAAAAAACTTGAAAAATTATTGTTTACGCGATGCGACATTGAGGAACAAAGTATGTATATTACATATGCAATAGACCCAGTGTCAATGGGTATTTAGGGGGAGGGGAGGCAAAAGAAACAAATGTCCCTTTCAGAGCTAATAGCTAATAGCTTATGACGTTTACAATAAGGAGTTCAAGGAGTTTGAAGACAAACAAAATGTGTTGCTTGCTTATTTTCTTGAACTACACAAGAAATTTCTTCTCGTTATGGACCAAGTATTCAATATTTAAGTCAAGTCTTCAGCTTAACAAAAACATTGATATCTCTAATTTTTCGAGATTTATAAGCTTTTTGAAGATTAAGGCAAAGGATCACAAGCCAAAGAATGAAAAACTCTTCAACGTAATGATATTAACAAGTTCTTGAAAAAAGCATCTCACATGGAATTTTTGCTCATGAAAACAGCTTTAATTATGGGGATTGCGAGAGCTTGCAGATGTAATGAACTGGATAATTTGAGTGTGACATATGTTCAAGAAAACGATTCCTACTTGTATGTAATTATACCTAATACAAAGACCAAGAAAATTCGTTTTACAATAATGTAGGAAGGATTTCCAGTCAATCCTGTAGAATTATGCAGAAAATACATTATTTCAAGACCAGAAAATATCCCCACAGAAGATTTTTTATCTTTTATAAAAATGCCAAATGTACGAAACAATGCGTTGGAATAAACAATTTGTCAAAAATACCAACCAAAATTGCTTCGTACTTGGGCCTACAACACCTTGAGTTATACACTGGTCGTTGTATGAGAAGGTTATCCCGTATGTTACTGGGAAATGCAAGGGCATATATCACAACATTAAAATGGCATGGTCTAGAGATTTATAGAAGATTCCATCAACAAAAAATTCAGGATCCGGCAAGTGTTCCAAAACCACCTGATTTATTAATAGAGCCTGTTTCAAGCACTGGATGCTGGAAGGAATTAATGTTTCTCAGTCCTCAAACATAATTTAATTCTCTTTCAATGTTAGTGTTAATTTAAATAGATAAGTTGTATACATTTATAAATAAACCTTAAATGTTTCTTATCGTAAAGTTATGAAACGTGTGTTATGAAGCGTATGTTATGAGGAGTGAGTTATGACTACTAACCTACGCGTGAGTTATTTTTGACATTATCTGTATGTATGTATGTCAATAATATTTTTCACTTTTCAGCGCATTTTTTTAGGGTCGGTTTTATTTTTCTTTATAGAAGTTTTATTTTTATGTTTAAAGATATAAATTATCGGACAAAAGTAAAGCAACTTTTATGATAAAGTCCAATATTTAAATATTTGAAACTAAATTAGTAACTTTGGAATTCAATAATATTGTAGTTCAAAGAGCCATAGTAGGCTGTTCTTAATATTATGTAATAATGAATTTCAATACACTTTATTGGCGCGACAAAAAAGAGTAAAGCAATTTTTAAGAGAACAATATTTTATTTCATTTAAGAACAGAAAAAACAATAAATAGGACTGAAGAGTTGTAACAATATAAAGACATTTTCTTAATAATTAATAGAATATCCATTGCTGGCTATAACTTTTTGGCAACGCCGCGGCAATGATTAAATTAAATTTTGGATAGTAATAATTAACGTATTCGTCCAAACCTCGTTAGTTTTATGAATTAAGAACTATTTAGTTGAGAACCTTGTAACCTGAATATGACGTTCCAGCTTTTCCCACGGGTTCTCGATGGGGTTAAAATCCTGTGATTGAGCTGGCCCATGAAGAACCCGAACATTATTCTCCTGAAACCACTCCTAAACAAGACGACATAAATGTTTCGGGTCATTGTCCTGTTGGAAAAAAGATCGCAGAGGCATCCCCACGTACCATAGGGCAATATCACGTTTTGGAATATTTCCTTGTATACCAGTTGATCAAAAGTACAATAGACCTACTCTATGCTTTGAAAAACCACCCCATAAAAACACACTACCTTGTCCGTGATATATTGTTGGGGTCACCGGACGTCTTATATGCCTCATTCTGTCAGAAATGACGTCGTACAAATTCAAGCCTTCCAAGGCGATTTCTATCGGCAACGAATGGTTTCTTGGCTGAACGTCTGCTATAAAGTTTTGCCTCACCTACTCGTCGTTGAACAGCCCTCGCACTAACTTGCAGTTCAGGAATTTCAGCAATTATGCTTAGTACTGACAACCACGGATCTCTTTAAAAAAAATTAAATTCTTTTGATTTCCCTATCCATCAAAAATGCCCTTTTTCTGGGCCTCTCTGATTTTGGCATTTTTTTTACATGTCCTCTTTTATTAAAACGTGAAATTATTTTCGACACCCTGTATTTTGGGCAAGTTAAGCTGCTTTGAAATCGCAATTTTGCACTTTCCTTCTTACTTCCTTCACTTACGACCATTTGTTTCAACTCTGGAGTGATTGGTTTTCCTTTCGGCATATTTATATTCACGTATAAAACTCGAATTTCTGTTAAGACAAAACTTATATGTCAAATCATTACTAGCTATTTCTAAAATTCAAAATATTTAGGAAAATTACTGTCAGCAAAACATTCGCTTAAAAGATAAAAAGAAATTAGCATTTTAAAGGAAAAATTCGGTGGCACCATCTGTGAATCGATAGTTCGCTCGCCAATCCTAGCCATTCTATGACGAATACTAAAGCTTTAATTTGAAGCAGATATTTCTGATTGGTTGAATGAGGAAACGAGTAACGAAACGTTACATCGAGCGTTATATCAACTTATTTGACATTTGGAGACAATATCATTTTACGTATGACAACAGCCTACTATACATGAGTTTCGATTTCACCGATTACTAATTGCATTTTATATATGTAAATATTTGACATTATCATAAAAGTTGCTTAACTTTTATCCGACAGTGTATAAAATATTTGGTTTCAAATAGTATATACTGAAAATATTTCTATTTTAAAACATCTATGTGCATTAATAAGCCTTTAACGTATAACTCTGTCTAATGTCTTAATTGGGGTTTAAAAATGTGCTAAAATTTTTAATAAAAGGTGCGCTGTCTTGCAGTGCCTGGAGAATAAATTAATTTAATAACAGGGCATAATAAACTGGTTTTCTCTGTTTTCTTTTTGATGTTATATTGTCACTAAGGGTGAAAAAATAAATACCTAAGGAATAACCTAACAAGCAGATTTGTATCACGTTTTATTGTGTAGGTATTTGCAACCTTTCATTTATTTAGGTTTTTCATGTTCTAGTGTAACAAATAATGAATAGTAATTGTTATGAATAAGTCAAAAAGGTGCACATTTTTAATTCTTCATGAGGTGACTACTGATCATAGAGGCAATAGAAACTACCTCTGTCCACTTAAATTATCTTAGTCAACCTGTTCTTCAAAAATCTCCTCTCCCTTTTGTCGCGTATAATTCCTTTTTTTATTTTGCTAAAGAATATTTTGTTTTTTAAGTGAAGGTAAAGTACGTCTAAATCTTTTTGAATTTTAGAGAATTTTAAAAGTGACAAAATAAGTACCGTAAAATATAAACATACATTGCTACATTATACAAGTTTTTTTATCGACGGTCGTGGATGAAAAAATATTTGCAATATATTTGATAAAAAAAATGTTTTTACCTCACTATTGTCATATCTCAATCGATAAAATCACTCTCAGACCTCCCAACAGTTTAAGGTAAAAATATTATAGACTTTAGGGACTAATATTTAAAAAATATGATCCAATTAAGGATTAAAAATTACCACTATTACGTTACAAGGAAACGTCTTTGAGTGATAGAGGCATAAATTTGTAGCCGCATCTCTCGTGCTAAAAAGATTTAATTTAACATGTTTTTGAATTTAATTTTAACCTACAATTTAAAATGTGGTTACTACCCTCTGAGTGTTTTTAAACACTACAACATCCTTTAGATATAAATTCTTTCAAGCATAAGGTGTATAAAATAGAGTTTTTTTTTGTGTGTAAATCACTCACTCACTGCACAAAGCCCTTTTGCATTATTGATAAAAATTTAACACTTTAACAAAACTGTTATTTTACGAAATATCCAAACTCCATAATTTATCGTTCGGCTAATTCTATTTACACACCTGCTTGACCCAATATCATATAAAATTATGCTTATTTACTTCAGTCATTGTGAATCTTTCCTTACATTAGAAATAGTAAAGTGTAACACAACATACTTATTAAGTATACGTTTTTATTGAAGGTCATTTGGTTCCATCATATCGGAATAGTACCAATATTTCACTATGCCACACATATTTTTAATGATTTAAAATAAAATGAATTATTTTACACTGATTTTTAAACACCATCATTTTATATGGTTATTTTGATTTAATTACACTCAGTTTGATAGCCAGATATTATCATTTGAATAAGAAGATTTTTACATTGATTTTCTAGACATTTTATTGCGCCGCCATCTTGTTTCTTCGTCTTGAATGCGTACCAAAATTTTACCAGTATATCTGTATATCACACTAAATGGATGTCCAAAATTTAAAATTAATCTTATATATAGTTTTTCAAACTGATTTTTTTAAAATAAATTATTAGGCCGTCATTTTGCTTTGCTGTCTTGGATTCATACCAAAATAGTACATGTTGATTTCTTGATTTTTGTGCGAAATTTTAGGTTAATTGGATAATTCGTTTTTTATTGATAATTTTTTTAACATTTCACTAAGCCTCCATTTTGTTCCGCCATATTGGATTTTTACCAAATTAATACCAGGTCATCCCCACATAACCCTTAATTTTTGACCAAAACTTGAAGCCCATCCATCGGGTCGGTAGTTTTTAGCTATGCTGCGAACTGACAGACAGACAAAAGGAATTGAGTAAACATATATCTAGGCACGCTAAAACGTGAACATATGTAAAACCCGCCATTATTTCACGATTATAAACATTTCATTTGGCCGACATTTTGTTCCGCCACCTTGATTAATTTTTGACTAAAATCTGAAGTCAATCTGATAAGTAGTTTTTAAGCTATGCCGCGACAGTCAGACAGACAGAAAAACCGATAGACGGACCAAAACATATTTTTTGGCACCTAAAAAAGCTAAAAGGTAGGTAAAACCTGATAGGGTGATTTTTTCACCAATACAAACATTTTATTTGTTCGCCATTTTATTCCGCCATCTTGAATTAATACCTCTGTTACTAGTTCATCTACCACAATTAACTAAAGCACACAATTGGAAATCAATCCATAAAGTAGTTTTTTTCAGGCTAAATATTTGAATATTTTATTAAGCTGCCATTTTGTTCCGCCATTTTGGATTTGTACCAGTTGATTCCTACATAATATTTTTGTGCAAAATTTGAGATGAATTGGATATGTAGTTTTTTTAGTAATATTTTTTTTAACATTTCAGTAGGCCGCCATATTGCTTGTCACACTGGATTTTCACCAAACTATTACCAGGTCATCCCTATATGACTCTTAATTTTTTACCAAAATTTGAAATCAGTTGGGTAATTAGTTTTTTATGTATGCCGCGAACAGACAGACCAGCAGACCGACACAGACAGGCCGACGGAATTGAAACGTAAATATCTGATAAACACTCGCAGGGTAATTTTTTCACGATTACAATACTTCCCTTTTACAAGGGAAGTATTGTAATCATAAGTAAAGTTTTAATATTCAAAGGGTTATATTAATATGACATACATCACACTTAACGGAAACTGCGCTACTGTGCTAGAGAAACGAGAATATGTGAAAATCAAAAAAGATCCTAAAATATACATTTTAATTTTAATTTTTCAAAAAATATTAGGATTTTTTTTAAATCTTAAAAATAGGGTTTTTAGGGATCTTTTTTAAAATGGGATTTTTTGGAAGCTGCTGGAAGATCTGGGTGCTAATTAAACTTTAATATAAAATAAGTTATTTTTCTTAAAAGGCTAAAGCAAAAAAGGCAATTTGAGCATTAAATTATTATCCTAATTCTGAGAGTCTGTAGAGGTTTTCAGATGCAAGCAATATTTAGTATTTTTAAATATTAATTTAGTAGTTATTATTACATTATCACGAAAAAATATAAATATCTGTCAAAAACGACAGAAACAATATCATTACGGCCAGAAATAAGTTGACTCTGTTACTGATATACAAGATGTCAACATATTCTGTTATTTCATTTTACACGATAAGTGAGTGATAGGAGGATTGAACACACTGGCTTAACATGGATTTGATATAGAGAAAGGAGAAAAGAAAGCAAAGTTGAGGAAGTAATCGGAGATATATGTCTCTGTTGTTGTTTCTTGTCGAAAGGAAAAAAAATAAAGCAAATTTATTTCAAGTACAAAAGTAAAATCTGAACTTTTATTAAAAATACTTTATATATATGTATATAAGAAGAGAAGAAGAACTTTTGATAAAGGTGTGTATATATATATATATATATATATATATATATATATAGTGTTATATAGCATGACTATTTAGTATATATATATATATATATATATATATAAAGGTGTGTGAAAGCGCATTTTTATTGATTTTAGCATCTACTCTCCGTATGATGGTGCTAGTGCATACTTTGCCAAATTCCTATGGGTTTGCAGCCGGAAACCACCGGAGCCCCAATAGGTGGCGCTAAGTGTTATACTTAGCATGTTGTACTATTTCAGTACGATAGACGTTTCGTTTTCGATTTTGTCATAAAAATATCTCCCTGGGTACAAGCCTGCCTGATGAGGGTATGATATACCCTGTGACATAATCGAAAGCAATTCTTCTTGTAGGCCGTTTTGCATGCAGAAATATATATATATATATATATATATATATATATATATATATATATATATATATATATATATATATATATATATATATATATATATATATACTGGGTGGTGCAAGCAAGATGGGGTGGACGATTGTGGGCAAACGGAGAGGAATTTGAAAAAAAAAATTGGGATATGATTGGTAGTCAAGAACGCTGTGTTTTAAAATTATACCCATTATACAGGGTGGTCTGAAAAGTTCGTGGTGAACCAAACTTGTGTTTTTTTAAATGCGATACCCGGTATATTATTATTTTGGTTGATTCTCCTATTCGTTGCGATCATCTTGATATAAGGTTAGTTGGGTCTAAAATTTATACCAAGGAATGGGACGAGGTTAAAGTGGAAAAAAGGGTTATACTCCGGCCATTTTTTGAAAACAATTGAAGCAGGTATGGAAAAACCAAATATTCTATAAAATGTATTGTATCTAGGACTACAATAATCGCTTGTAAGTCGTTCAAAATTATTCACTGTTATACAGGGTGGTCAAGTTTTGCAAATTTACCTTGGATTGAATTTTTTTAAATGGAACACCGTGTATATTTTACTTTCATGTTAAAGATAACATTACTAGCTTGCAGAAAATACCATATTTGATACCTTTCTGACCAACAGTTTTTCAGTAAATTAGCTGTGAAATCAAAATTTCTTCATTTTAACACGAATTACTCTAAATTCACGTTGTTATAATTGACAATTTAATATTAGGAGGCCATGATATCATCATAAATTGAAAAAAACATTGACAGTCCTGTCAAAACAGCAAAGTGTCAGAATATTGTCATCAGTAAATAAATGAATATTGTTCTTTGATGATGCGATGCCGAAATAAAAACAAGATAGAAGCTTTTGCAAGCTTATCATAGAGATTTCAAGAAACAGGAAATGTTGCTTTCAAAAAAACGTAAAGTAATTAATAAACCAGTTACTAATGAAGATAATGCTTTGAGTATTAATAACAGATCTTTTTTTACAAAAAAAATAAATTTAATATAAATCAACAAAAACAATGTAATTAAAACTTATAAAAGATGTTCAACTAAACCACCGTTTTACTGAAGGCACATTTCGAGTCTATCCATAAATGAAAGTTTCACTTTTCTCAAAAATCAGGTCTGAAATGTTGCGAAAACTGCTTATTATTCTCAACTTCATATCTTCCACTGTGGTTGGAATCTCTTTATAAACTTCTTCTTTAACATGCCTCCATAAAAAGAAATCTAGTGGCGTTAAATCGGGTGACCTCGCAGGCCACTTAACTGGTCCACCTCGCCCAATCCAATGCTCTCCTTTCCAATTATTGAGAAAATGTCTTACATGCCTATGGTAATGCGGTGGTATGTCTTCGAGCAATACGGGCAACTCATTTCTCAAAAAATTTAAAAAGACTTCTCCCGTTAAATGCTCTTCAAAGAAATATGGTCCTATAACATGACAGCCAATTATACCTCCCCAAACATTAATTGACCATTTATTTTGATGGTCCACCTGACGAATCCAATGTGGATTTTCGGTTGAATAATAGTGCATATTATGTTTGTTAACCAAGCCGTTGCTTTTAAAAGTTGCTTCATCTGAAAACAGCACCCTATCTACAAAACCTGGATTATCCCAAATTGTATTTAAAAACCAAATTGAAAACTCTTGTCGTTGGACGACTTGGTGTAATTCAATGTGGTAGGCATGATATTTATGTTGTTTCAGAATCCGTTTAATACTAGTGCGTTCAATATCAGTAGCTCTCTGAATTTCCCTGGTACTCGTGTGTGGATTTTCTTGCACTGTTAATAACACTGTCAAAGCATTATCTTCATTGGCAACTGGTTTATTAATTGCTTTACGTTTCTTAAAAGCAACATTGCCTGTTTCTTGAAACCTCTCTAATAAACTTGCAAAAGCTTCAGGTCTTGGTTTTTTTTCGGCATCGGGATATCGTACCGCATAAACCCTGCTTGCTAGTAAAAGGTTTTTTTGACACTCGCCCAACATAAAAGTCATGTTTATCAACTCTGGAGTACTCAAACTCATTGTTACTTAACAATTTCTCGGCTTATTGTCAAAAAACAATGGTAATTGATGCCAATTCTCTGACACTTTGCGGTTTTGACAAGAATGTCAATCTTTCTTTTCATTTATGATTATATCATGGCCTCCTTATATTATAGGTAGTCAATTTAAGCAACGTAAATAATACCGTTTCTGTTAGAATGAGTAAATTTTGGTTTCACGGTTAATTTACTAAAAAACTGTTGGTTAGAAAGATATCAAATAGGGTATTTTCTGAAAGCTGGCGATGTTATCTTTAATATGACAGTAAAATATATGGGGTGTTCCATTTAAAAAAATTCAATCCAAGGTAAAGTTGCAAAACTTGACCACCCTGTATAACAGTGAATAATTTTGAACGACTTACAAGCGATTATTCTAATCCTAGATACAATACATTTTATAGAATATTTGGTTTTTCCATACCTGCTTCAATTGTTTTCAAAAAATGGTCGGAGTATAACCCTTTTTTCCACTTTAACCTCGTCCCATTCCCTTGGTATAAATTTTAGACCCAACAAACCTGATATCAAAATGATTGTAACGAATAGGAGAATCAACTAAAATAATAATATACCGGGTGTCCCATTTAAAAAAACACAAGTTTGGTTCACCACGAACTTTTCAGACCACCCTGTATAATGGGTATAATTTTAAAACACAGCGTTCTTGACTATCAATCATATAATGGTATATATATATATATATATATATATATATATATATATATATATATATATATATATATATATATATATATATATATATATATATATATATATATATATATATATATATATATATATATATATATATATATATATTTATATATATGGTTGATTTTTAGTCCTTCACAGATGGAACAATACAATGTGTTCACTACTGTCTTCTGAAAAGAACAGTTTTGCTGACGTTTAGCCAAAATCACATTTGGCATTTTCGAAGCTTTCTTTTTCGCTTTCAAATTTTGGTCAAAAATCAATGATCATGAGTCCGAATAGAAATTGTTTTTTCGGATGTTGCTGTTGTTGTTGCGCTAATTTCGTTTGATTTTTTTGTGTTTTTAGATTTGTCGATTAATTTCTTCCATATTGTTTGTAGTTTTAATGATTCGTTTTTTTTTTCAAAATCACCTTGTTTTTCAATTTCTATGGCTTCTCGGATTATAATGCTCTATATTGGCAATCTCTCCCATCGAAATTTATTCTGGGTCCGGTTTCTTGATGATGTAGGAATAGGACTGAGGTTGTTTGTTTGTTTCTGATGCTGAGATTATGCTCTTCTATGCTTGCTGATATTTGCCTGTTAGTTTGCCCCACGTACATCTTTTCACAGTCTTGGCACAGAATGCTGTATACTCCGTGGTTTCCCAATATGATTTTCTATTTTGGGTTTCCAAATAGTTTACCTATAGTTGTTTGTGTCTTGTGTATTATTTGTATATTATGTTTTCGAAGAATTTTTCCGGTTCTGTCTGTTGTGCCTTTTACATATGGTAATACTACTAGTTGAATTCCCGGTTCATAATTGTTGGTGTTCGTTATTCGGGAAACCTGTGCATTAATAGGTTTCTCTATGGTGCTATTTGTGTAGCAATTTTTCTTTAAAGCTTTAGATATTATATTAAGCTCATTTTGTCTCGTCTGCGTTTCAGTTAATCGCACGGATCTAGGTATTAGGATATTAGCCACAGCTTGAATTTGTGCTGGGTGATGATGTGGTCTTGCATTTAAATATCTGTCGATATGTGTTGGTTTTCTATACATGATGTATTCGAAATGTCCGTTAAGTGATTTTGTAAACAGAACATCTGAAAATGGAAGTTTGTTGTTTTCCTCAAACTCTAGAGTAAATTGTATTCAGGGATGCACTGAATTTACATAAGTCAGAAATTTTTCGAGCTCTCTATGACCATGTTGCCATATTATGAATATATCATCCATATAACGGATCCATAATTTGGGCTTCAAACTTGTTTCCTGAAGAGCTTCTTTCTCGAAGTCGCGATTACTGGTGATAGCGAGGACCCCATTGGAGCACCATCTATTTGTTTAAACAAATGGTTTATCAGATTCCTTGCAACAATTGCAACGGTGTTTATAATGGATAAACAAGCCAATAGTTGGAAAATAGACTAAAGTCACAAATACGATAAAAAAAACATGTATATATATATATATATATATATATATATATATATATATATATATATTATAATCACTCACAGTCGTTGTATTTGTCTGATTTTAGCACAGTCAACGTACCAGTAATTTTAAAATGTAAAATAAATCTTCTAGTATATGTCAGAATATGTGTATTTTAATATTACCATTTATTTGACAAATTTACGTTCTATGGTATGTCTTAAATTTTAAATAATTTTATTTATTGTATAGAAATTGTGCTAAAAAATCTTTTAGGTTGTAAAGAAAGAAAAAAAAATAAAATAAAGATATATATATATATATATATATATATATATATATATATATATATATATATATAATTAAAAAAAGAAGAGTAAAATATAGGTTTAAATTAAGTATCAAAGGAAACAAAGAAGTTTTAGCAGAGCTTTCTTCGTTTGATAAAGAAAAATGAACTAAATTACGATTTTTAAAATATCTACAACATTATTATTAATATATGTATAATAAACTATGTCATGTGTGTGTTGTGGAATTGTGTACGAGAGAAGTTCTGAGTAAAAACCAATATACACATGTTTTATACAGCAACCTTGGAAAATTTACGATTCGTAACAACACTTTTATGAACTCCGTTTAACGGTCATAATAGGATTATTATGAACGTCAAATATTATTTAAATTACTTTACCATTTAATTTTATACTTGCTTATATTCACAGATGTAAATAAAATAATTTTATACGTATATAAAATTCTAAATAACACCACACCATTTTATTAACTGATATTATGAAATATAGCAATTTTATTCTACTGCAAATGCAGTCTGTGCAGTAAGTAAATCTCTAAGAGCTGATGTAAGCATAAACCTAAGAACTTGGCACAGGCTAGCTACATTTTTGGCAGGAAAAAGCTTTTCAAATCAAATTTTCTTCTTAAGAAACAAAACGTGACTCCTTAGAGCTATCAATACTTAGTAGTTAATACATGTTTTGAGGCGGAAATTAGTCAGGAGAACTAGGAAGCAGGCTAATTTTCCTATTTCCACAGACGTGAAGGATATCTAAAATTCGAAAAACGTGAACAAACTGGACACTTCTAAAAAGACGGAAAACTCATTAGAAAGTAGATATTTTAAACTTTTGAATGGTACTAAATATCAATAATAAATAATTTCTGGGGTTTCCGTTTTATTTATTTACGTAAATGCTCAATTTTTTTGCAACTTTCTTGCAACTGCAAGGTCTAAATGGCCTACTTCCTAATATTTCTAACCCCCCGAATACTACACTAGTAGTGATTGCTTACTTTTGAAACTTTACAAACATATTAAAAGGCGTCGTACTACATGAGCAAGAGAAATTTCAAAGAATCAAAGAAGAAAATTTTACCTATTTTGTTTAAAAATACATTAATGATGGGCATAATTTAAAAGCAATTTTGAAAAAAAATAAGAAGTAACATTTCAGTAAAATCCGCCAGTTCTAAAAAATTACTAGAAGTAGGTACTAGGAGAGTGCAGGGTTGTTATCATAATGCTTATGGAATATAGCTCACCTATATTAATTATTGTAGTAATACATCTTATATTGATGTAAAATACAGCTTTAATCTTTAAAGTCATTGTTCTAATTCAATTGTTAGCAAAAAACGTGATGATTTTAAGTTCTGTATTGAATATTTTATTTGTTTTGAAATCTCAAATTCTGCAGGATATTGCCAGAGTCCTAATACAGAAAATGAAATTCAAACTGTTTTATTTGGTTAATCAATAAAACAATTTTTAATAGCTGACGTTTTTGAAAATATTATGACTTCCCTCATGTGCAAGAATTAGGTATGATATAGAGATGAACTGGTAAAATTGTAATACGAATTCAAGATGGCGGAACAAAATGGCGCCAAATAAAATGTTTGTAATTTGAAAAAATCACCATACAAGGTTTTACATAGCTTCAAGTTTTATCGTTTCTACATGCCAAAAAACATGTCAGTTTGCGGCATTGCTAAAAATCTACTTATCCGATTGACTTCAAATTTTGGTCATAAATTAAAGCTCTTATGAGGACGATCTGGTAACAGAAAGGTTAGGATTAGAAATTTACTGGTAACATTTGGGTTTGAAACCAAGATGGCGCCCTAATAAAATATCCAAAAAATCAATGTAAAAACTACTTATTCAATTTATTATAAATTATGTCCAAAAATTGTGGTGAAACAAAATGGCGCTCAATAAAAATATTTGAAAAGACATTATAGTCTATGCGTTTTTAAATGACTATGTGCTAAACTAAATTGGGTCACACTTCACTTTTCCTAATAAAAGGAAAGATTCATAATGAGGAAAGTTCCGGGTAAAGGAAACTGCTTTTCCGGATTTAACTTTGAATCGTGGAATTTTATATCCATTGATTTTTGTGCGCCAGCAACTACTACACAACAGTTGTATAGCAGTTGCCAGCCCTTTATCTTTAAAATATTTAAAGCTAATTTATATAATTCCACATGGTAGATGAAGTTGTTTTCCTTAGTACATTCTTTTAGCTACAGTTCTTATACCCCATATTTTAATAGGAATATTTAGTGTCATAATATTAGCTTTAACACATTAACTACGTATTCTAATGGATTCGTTGCATAGTTACCTTAGAAACAATCTCGAAAACAATAATACATTTTATTTTAAGTACTTTAACTGGAACAGAATCAGCAAATGCGTAATGCAGCAACGATGATAAGAATTTTCATTGCCTTCTTTACAATAAAATGGCATTATCCTTGACATTTTCATATATGTATGTACGCCCTGGAATGGAAATCAGCATAAATAGATAGTCGGCCGTAGAGAAAATGACCTATTAAACAAAAGAAAGTACTTTCCTGAAGAAAATTTTTATTTTACCTTAATTATTCTTTAAATTAAAAAATATACTTTAAAAATAAAAAAGTGTGTTGTCAGGAGTACTTACATAAAAATACATTTCATTGTTTGGAAAATTTTCTATAGAAAGTAAAAATATTTGAACAGTCTGAACAATAAGACCTATTTAAAGAAAAATTATACTAAGCAAAGTTTGAAGTACTTAACGTATATGTTCATGATTTAAGTAACGCTACCTAATTCACAGTAAGTTTTTAATTTTCGTATCAACTAACCATGCATTAACAGTTACATGGCCTTCAGTTAAATCAAACAATTTTGTTCCTGTTTTAGGAATAATGTATCGACCAAATATCTTAAGTTTGCTTCAATTAATAGAGTATCCAGAGATATTTGCATTCCAGAAATGCAGATATGAAACCTGGATTATCAAACCCATATTTTGTAAGCGACTAACCCGTAACGATTTAGTTTATAATATACATGTATATTATACACTTAAAAGTGGATATTTGATATTTCTGAAGTAATATCATTGTTAATTTAATTTA
Organism: Kuschelorhynchus macadamiae; assembly: GCA_030620095.1. Lineage (NCBI taxonomy): Eukaryota > Metazoa > Arthropoda > Insecta > Coleoptera > Curculionidae > Kuschelorhynchus > Kuschelorhynchus macadamiae. Next base: position 484,370 of record JAUTXW010003024.1, read on the forward strand.
TTTTTAGTAGAGAGGCAAAAAATTAATAACTCGTTTTGTAGGTTCATTTTGAATAAACATTATATTACCCTGTTTATTATATTTACGTTTTAGATTAAAAAAGTCACACAAAAAACAATAAAAAAAAGTAAAATATACATATATATATGGTTATTTTGGAAACCTTAAACCCACTAGTTTAAAATTGTCTTGTAGATTATTGTAATGTTATTTCAGTTTTATGAATTAAAAAATATACTATATACTATATGAGTTTATGCAATAATTTATTTCCAACAATTAAAATAAGTACTAAATTACGGCGAGTTTTCACAAAATTCCAGCAACTTTCTTCAAAAAGAGCCTTTGTAAAAAAAGAACGGAGTCGACACCTTTTTTCCAGACCTTAAACAAATTAATCTGGTGAATTGCAAAAGTCAGAAGGCTGCAGGCAGTCCAAGAACATGCTTCTAGAACCTTCGTTACTATTACATCGTTACTATCCAGGAGTTGGCAGACCATTGTGAATATAATCGAAATACTGATCAGTCACTGCAGATTTTTATGTTTATTAGGAATAAGGGATATTTAACTTGGTCTTAACTGTAGAACAGGGAATGAATCTTTATTCTACCTAATAGAGATTTTTGTTTATCTATAAGCAAACCACGAATGCCAAAGGCCTAAGTACTATGTACCGTAGTTGTTTTAAACAAAGACAGGAAAAGTTTATTGATGAGGTATTTAAAGATTGCAGATCAGGAGAAGAAGGAAAGGCGTTTGCTGGTAACACATTCCATAATCGGGACATTCTGGAAATAAATGGGAGGTCCTTAGTCTTTGTAGTTAAACGGTGAAGAGATCCATGTGGGTCGATGCTCCTGTCTCCCTGGCAGGAATGACTAAGGAGGGCATAATGAATTATAATTCATCAGAACAGAATCCGTGCCAGTATTTGTAAAACAGAGATAGACCTCCCACAATTCGACGATGCTCTAGTGACGCAAGCTTCCTTGTGATGTTTGAATCTCGAATCAGGCGAATAGCTCTTCTTTGGGCAGAGTCAAAGATAATAAGGATTGAATGTGAGCAATACCCAAGGCAGGGTCTGATTTGCGAAGTGTAAATGGTAAACCAATTGGCAGAAGAAAAGTATTTTCGAGCTCGGAAAAGAAAGCTGCTGCTGTGGCAATTGAGGTGATGTGGTCATGCCTACGAAGATCTTTCCGAAAAGTGTCTGGGCTAGAGGAATCTTTGGCTTCAAGCATTTCGTTATTCATTTGAATGGTGTGGGTGCTGAGAGATAATTTGTGAGTTAGTAAACAAGATTGTGTCTTAGTGGCGTTAAGTTCATCATCAATTTAGGTCTTGGAGAGGTTTGGGAAATTGTATATTGGACTGAAGTGTATATTGCTGGTGCAAGACAGCAGATCAAGGATGTGCAAGAGGAATAGGGTAGGTGCCAACACTGAACCCCGTGGAACCACTGCTTTCATTTAGTGAAAGTTTGATGAATGACTATCAACTACTGCAGAAGTACTTGTGTTAGAAAGAAAACTGGCAATCCAAGTATAACGTTTAGGAGGAAGACCATAGGCAAGGGGTTTGTTAAGAAGTGCGTCATGCCAGACTTGGTGAAATGCTTTAGATATGTCGAGGGCAATAATTTTAACTGGAATTCGATGGACTTATTCAAGTTGTGGGTTACCAAGATAGGAAGATCTGATGTGGATCTTTGGAAACTGGATTACCTGTCGCGTATAAGTTTATACCTTTTTCAAGGTAATTTAAAAGATCATTATTGATATACTTTTCCATTGCCTTACTCATAATTGGGAAGAGCGATTGGCGTCTGTAGTTAGAAGAAAAAGTTTTGGATCCCGTTTTGGTAACGGGGTGTACACGAGCAGATTTTCAGCTTTTAGGAAAAATGCCATTGTCATAGGACATTTGGAAAAGCCTGGTGAGGATAGGGGCTAATTCAGAAGCGCACCTTTTGAGGCCTATGGTCGGATTACCAAGACTAGAAGACTTTTTGGTATTAAGTGTTTTGAGAATATGTCGTATCTTTTCAAACCTGAAGGTAATTTCTTACATATTGTATGGCAAAGATAGTACAGATGGAAGGGGGAAGTGAAGAGGTGGAATTAAAGAAGAATTTGCGACGAATTGTTTTGCAAAAAGCTCAGCTTTTGTTTTAGACGTGGAGACGATTTCATCACCAGAAGTTAGGGATTTAATAGAGCTTTTGCAGAAGTATTGAATAATATTTTTGGCAAGCGATTGGATCCTATTTTGGCAAGAAAGAACTTTGCTTTTTATGCGTGTATTGAGAGCATTTTTGGCTTCAAGAGTTATGCGATGGTGATGATTTCGTGCCTCGTTTTTTGCCTGTAGATTTTCCGAAGTAGGGTTCGTAAGAAAACTGTTATGAGCACGGATTTTCTCTAGTCTGGCATTATCGCAGGAATTTGAAAACCAAGGTTTATTTTTGGAAGGTTTTAAAGTCTTAATAGAATATGGTATAAAGGTTTCTATACCTGTTACATCCGAGATTTGTGAACAAATTTCAGAAGGATCGTTGGTAGAGAAACAAACATCATTCAAAGGGAAGGTAGAGTAAAAATCTCGCAGCCCATCCAATTCAGTGGAATTATAGTGCTAAATAGTACAAAGTGTTAGGGATTCTATAACTTCCTTCCTAACAGTAATTAAACCATGGGCAGAGGAACCTAGAGGAGAGGAAATAGAAGACTGATAAGGCTCTGGGTGAGTGGTGAGAAAGAGGTCCAGTGGATTTTGGCTATGTTCGACGATGCATGGGAAGTAAGTAGGTTGGTAAGAGATTGGCTGATTACAAAGGCCTCTGCTGCTGTACCTTGGGGCTCGGTTTTAGTAGATTCTAACCATTCTTTATTATGGATGTTAAAGTCGCCAAAAATAATGATTTCAGAGGAAAGGAATTCAGTAATTGGGAAATCTACTTTAGCAGAAAGAAAAGCTCGTTGAAAGAATTGCCTTAGGAGAGCGATAGATACAACAAATAAAATTAGCGGAAGTTCTGAGGGCTAGTTTGAGCCCCAGGATATCGGATCTGTTCGATTCTAGATTCGGAAGTCTTGTACAGGATAGCTTACTACAAATTTAAGTGCAAACGCCACCGTTTAGGCGGAATGATAGTAGATAGCCAGGAAAGAAAAGGTGATTGGTTGCATTTTTGGGGCTTATTTTGGTTTCGTAAGAAAATATGAGTCTTGTATGTTGGGCAGACTGAAAAGGAAAACTTTCAAATCACTTATCCTACCTCGCGAGGAGGCTAAGAAAGAACCCTTGATTGATAGAAATTTCTGGTCTCCATAAGAAGTACAGCCCCTTTGAATCGAAGGAACAGTGAAAATGGGCAGCCAGGCTGAAGACACCGACTTCCCCGATTATTCTGCTACAACTATATATTCACTTAAATAAACAAAATTGCTATTCGTTCCTAGAACTCATTACAAATATTGCACTTAATGACTCATTTTTTTAAAAAGAACTCCTATGCTAAAACAATTTTATATTATGAAACGAGTATTTTAATATATAAATACAGGTTTCAGCAAAATGTTTTATGCTTTGTTATATTATATATCATTTTTAAAGGGCAATGCTTATCATATTTCTCACGGAATTTTTCGGGCAAAGTTATATACATAAGAAATATTATACTTATGTTAATGCTTTTAGATGCAACTTGATTTATAATTGTAATTCTAAAATACTATATAAATTATAAACTTGCTAAGTTTAGAGATTAATCTAGACCATTTAACATTTCTTACCGTGAAAGGCTGACTGTGTCTTCTATCTTGGAAACTGGGTCTAAAAGGGTCCTCGATGTTTCAAACTTTAGGGCGCATTTACACAAAGGATCACCCTTATTTACAGATTCCTTTGAAATTAAACACTTATATATGTTGAAGAATGTCAATATAAGTTTGTTGCAAGTTATCATTTTAAGCTTACCGTTAAGGATAATTCAGATCATAACTTTATAATTATAAGTATCCTAAATTTTAAAAGGTGTTCAAATTATTTACATTAAATAAGTCAAATTAGACGTTTTTTTAAAAAATGCGACCAAATTAGAATAAGGGAAACAAAGGTGATCAGTTTTTCCTAATATAGGACAAGTTTTACCACTGAAACAAGAAAAAGCTAGTTATTTATAGGAGACCAAACAAATTAAATATACACAGTTTGCTTAAAAATAAAACAATTTTAAATTGTTAATAATGAATTGTATCTTTTTAAAATCTCTATTTTAAAGAAAGGAAACTGAATTGCGGCTCTTTTGGAGTTAGACAGAGATTCAATAAATTTTTATAAACATGTTTATTCTACAAGTATTATACAGGGTATTTCAAAATAACCCGAGTGGTAAAAATATCTCAGAATCTGCTACACAATTTGATCCGCACGGATTATTGATCATAACATATCTTATGATAATATTGGCAATATTGAGAGTTTACCGGTTTTGTAGAAAATCAGTACACTTCGTCTTTCTAAATGTAACCCCATACTCATTTTCATAGCTTTCGAATACCCTGTCACCTTTATTGCGATAACAAATTATCAATTACTTATAATGATTTATAATGAGCCTTCCAAGATAGGACAATTCAACATTGTTCGTAAAAAGTACCAGAACGGCCGAATATTTCAGACCTATTAGACTAAGATACGCGAAATCTGATACACGTGCTAAATTGATTTTGCTAGATGCTCGAATGGTGTTGGCAAGGTTAACGGTTTCTTGCAGAAAATAAATAAACTGTTTTTTTTATGTAACGTATATCTATTTTTATGCCTCAACATTAGTGCGAACCCATAATATCAAATCTCAATTTTGCTTGTTTTTCAAGATATGAAAACATAGCAGTTTTGTAAGAAGTACTAGAAAATTCAAATATTTCGTTATTTTATAAACTTAGATATATCCAATGATGTACACAGGTTTTAGTAGCCCTGTCTTATTTCATGATGATGATTACAATCATGCGAAGTTTACTGGTTTTTGAGAAACTAAATAAATTTTGCAAGCAAAGCATTTCTTTCAAAACAGTGTATTGCAGAGATATTCAAAAACGTTTTTAAAAATCGATAAACTAGCCTTACTCTACCACAAATAGAATTTGTATATGCATATAGAACTAGAGATCAACACTCTAGAGCTGCTTTGGCGTTACAGACATTTTAAAATAAACATTTTTTTTTCTTGGAAAAGCGGAAACATTGCAATCTTACTCTGTAAGTGCTACACAAATACTCATTTTGAACTCTAGTTAGATTAAGTCAATGTTTAGATCTTAAATTTTTGACGCCGTTTTGTCTATTTTTTTTTCAATTAGAAAAACAATACTTTTGAATAAATAAATTACAACAAATAAATTAAAAACGCTTTAATTTAAAAAAAATTTGCACCACTCACGCACTAACTATATGCAATCAGTTCAAGTTTCTTACAAACCACATGGTACACTAATGCCTTTCATGAAGGCAAATCGAAAAATTTAGGAAAATTGGTTCGCTGCAATTACGTATCCTATTTTTTCGTACGCATTGACAATGCTACAAATAATTTTTATCATATTCTTTTATATCTAAAAATCTTTCGCTATAAACTACCTACACAAATAAGTAAGTACAGAAAAAAAATTGTTTTTTTTTCGCTTACAGGAGCGAAAATAATTTGTACTGCAAATAAAATGTATTCCGTGTTGCCGGATTGTATTTTTTGAAATAAGGGTCATTCAGAGGTTTTTTTTTTGAAGATATTGACTATTTTAAACAAGAACTTTAATTGCTGAATTAATAAAGATGTAATTAATAGTTTTGGATAATAAAACGAACAATTAAACGATTATAAGATTATAATTCTTTCTCTGCGTTAAATTATTTGTAGTATTTTTCCTTTTCACTTTGCTTGACAAAAGGGCAATTTCATTACGAGGGAACTTTTGTTAAAAGTGCTTTACCTATCTTTTACTCAAAAACTCGGGAATTGCCTTATATTTAATCCTTTTTTTGAAGAAAAGAAAAAAATATAAACGTATAAAGGTACTTAATATGCTACATTTTTATGTTGCTTGTCAAGCTGAAAGTCGCCGTTCTCTTAAATAGTCTTCTTAGGCATGCACAAATGAGAATTTATGACAATACACTTATTTGATTCATATGTTTAATAGTAATATAGTATAATATGCCTTATTATGCAATGATAGTATGTACTAAAATATTTGGATTTATAGGTACTGAAAACTGTGTTATCACACCTACCTAAAAGCATAAGTAAAATAGAGATTTCATACCATAAGGCCGCAATAATGTTAGCAAAGGAAATTGGCGGAAATCAAAATAGTACAGTTAGATTTTAAAATATGACTTTTATCCATTTTTCTGCAGAATCGAAACTTTACAGCTTGGCCTATATTATCGCGAGATTAGTTTAGTTTAGTACGTAGTGAAATATTTGCCCGTTCTAAAACTTTTTACAAGAAATGATGTGTTGTCCTGTTTTGAAAAACAAGTAAAACAAAAACTTGATATTTTGGAATCAAACTAAAGTTGGTAAAGCCGACCCCAGAGCAATAAATATTATATTTCACATTAAAAAAACATAAATACATATGTAATTTTAGTGAGCATTGAATTATTTGATTGTTCCCGCACTTTTAACACAAGTGCTGTGTTGTCATATCGTCAAAAAAGAATGAATTAGAGATTTAATAATATAGATTCGTTTTAATGTTGATAAAGAAAATCGACGAAAAAATAGTATAAAGATACATTTAAGAAAACAAAATTTAGTAATTTTTGCTAGGCTGTAAAACTTTATTACATTGTCATTACCATCGTTGCATTAGACATTTTCAGACAACAAGTACCAAGTATGGTGTAGCTAAGTACAGTAGTTAGTGAAATATTTGATCGTTAGAGCAGTTTTCACCAAAAACGGTGTATTGCCATATTCTGAAAAACAAACGAAATAGAAACTTCATATTTTACACTCACAGTTAAGTTGTCAGAGTCAGGGCTAATAGAAGATCGTAAAAATTAATATGCAGTAATATATAAAAACAATAATTTTATTTACTTTCTGCAAAATTGGCAAACTTGACAATACTGTAACGATCATCATAGGATCTAGAATGATCAATTATCCATTTTTGTATACCAAATTTTAAGCGTCTAATTATAAAAGGTTCTAAAATATTTTACCGTTCCGGTTCTCTTAAAGTTTTTTATTTAACTTTTACAGCTTCGTTAATTTACAGGGTCTTTCCTAATATTTCTCCACCGCCACAATTGTTTTAATTTTAAGAGAGATGGAAAATTTTTTGAATATATAAGTTGTCGAGTTTATTACTTAGTTTACAGAAAACTAATATTTATGCATACATGATGTTCCAAGATGGTGTGACAGACCGAAAATACAATTTTGTAAATATAACCCCTGCTCATTTTATAAACAAATGAGCCTCCTTTTGCTGATTATAAATACATCAAGTTCGATAGTTTTATTTTTAAAAGCACCCGAGAAATTGGACAAAAACCCTGCCATAAGAGGCAATGAGAGAGACAGAAAACAATCTACTACATAGTGGACTTAATGGGAATGCATTCCTTCTAATGGTTTTTGTAAAATTTCTCTGGTGTTTTTTTAAATAAAGGTATCAAACTTGGTATCAAACAGACTGTTCCATTTCAAGGAATGAATGTAAACATAAATAATAATTTTCTACAAACTGCAAATTAAACACTAGAACTTTTGTAGTTAACTTTTTTTTATTTAATAAAATTAAATTATTAGTGGGGGTAGTGAAATATGACTAAAAACTTTGTACATGATAAATATAATCCGGTCGTTTTCAGACATTTTTAGGTCATGGTCAAAGTATAGATGTGATCCTAAATTCGTGACACATATCCTGCTTTTTGCTCATTGATAAAGCCTTAGTTTTGTTAATATGTGAACAAACCGTCGCCACACATTACTAATTGTTTAGGGACAATTTTAAACATAGGTTTGTGTCTTTATTTTTTTTTATCATTGACACCTTGTAAAAATTTGCAGTAAACAAATAATTTCCTATTTAGGTAGTACACATTTGTAGGTATTCTAGAATCTACCATTTTATAAGAGAAAACTGGAGCCACTAATAGGAAAATATTGTTATTAGTCTCAATGTTCTAATTATAAACTCAATTTGGTATCTTTTAACAAACAAACTTTTAAGGCCCTAAATTGAAAGGATATCCGGCGCTTCAACTTAACCCCAGCTTCTTTTGACTAAAATATCAAGTCACTTGTAATCACAGATTTACAAAATGTCTTTGATCTATTTTAAAACACGTTTTTAAAGCAGTTTTATACAAAAATTATTAGGTTATAATAATATTACATTATTAATGTGGGATTTTTTATACAGAAAAAAACAATATTTGATAAATCATTATTGAAATGTATTTTCAAACATTCAACTATAATCAATTTTTGAAAATTTAGATTCAACATAATTTACACGATATTTATGTATATTTTAAATTCACGTTAAAATGGTTATTCGTTTAAAGTTCCCAGTGAAATAACAGTCAATAAAAAAAAACTCTTTAACGAAATATCTACATGTTTACCTAATATTATAAATAATAGTAGTTTATCTAAGTTCTGCCAGAAATTATCGTGGCAATTTGATAATGGACCTTAAAAGGTCATTAATAGATAGGAAAAAATGCAAAAGTTAAGAGTTGTTGGAGTACATGGTAATGTGAGTTTTGTTTATATTTAGGCAATATATCTCAAGTTGTCATGTCATTTATGTGGGTTGTCGCCAGGGTAGCGTTTTAGATACTTGATTATATATATATATATATATATATATATATATATATATATATATATATATATATATATATATATATATATATATATATATATATATATACTACTATTATTTATAATATTAGGTAAACTTGTAGGTATTTCGTTAAAGAGTTTTTTTATTGATTGTTATTTCACTGGGAACTTTAAACGAATAACCATTTTAACGTAATTTAAAATATACATATATTTCGTGTAAATTATGTTGTGTTGAATCTAAATTTTCAAAAATTAGTTATAGTTGAATGTTTCAAAATACATTTCCATAATGATTTATCAAATATTGTTTTTTTCTGTATAAAAAATCCCATATTAATAATGTAATATTATTATATCCTAATAATTTTTGTATAAAACTGCTTTAAAAACGTGTTTTAAAATAGATCAAAGATATTTTGTAAATCAGTGATTACAAGTAACTTGATATTTTAGTCAAAAGAAGCTGGGGGTAAAGTTGAAGCGCCGGATATCCTTTCAATTTAGGGCCTTAAAAGGGTAACATGTCGGGTCGTATTACCTACTGTAAAAGATACTAAATCCTTGGGTTATTATTTTGCCTAAAGAGTTTTTGTTTGTTAAAAGGTACTAAATTGAATTTATAATTAGAACATTGAGACTAATAACAATATTTTCCCATTAGTGGCTTCAGTTTTCTCTTATAAAATTGTAGATTCTAGAACACCTACAAATGTGTACTACCTTAATAGAAAATTATACGTTTACTGCAAACTTTTATAGGGTGAAAATGATGAAAAAAATAATGACACAAACCTATGTTTAAAATTGTCCATAAACAATTAGTAATATGTGGCGACGGTTTGTTCACATATCAACTGTCTGAAAGTGGCCGGATCATATTTATCTTGTACAAAGTTTTTAGTCATATTTCACTACCCCCACAATTAATTGAATTTTAACAAATAAAAAAAAGTTAACTACAAAAGTTGTAGTGTTTAAGTTGCAGTTTGTAGAAAATGATTATTTATGTATACATTCATTTCTTCAAATGGAACAATCTGTTTGATACCAAGTTTGATACCTTTATCTATAAAGACACCAGAGAAATTTTACAAAAATCATAAGAAGGGAATGCATTCCCATTATGTCCACTATGTAGTAGATTGTTTTCTGTCTCTCTCATTGCCTCTTATGGCAGGATTTTTGTCAAATTTCTCGGGTGCTTTTGAAAATAAAACTATCGAACTTGAATGAAACTGAAATATAGAGAGAGGGAGTATATATATATATATATATATATATATATATATATATATATATATATATATATATATATATATTCTATAACCTCTGGACCAATAGCGTAACTAATAAATTATCCTTATAGTTTCTGTTATAGCGATTCCATTTACATCTTCATTTTAATATAAGGTTGAATATACTGTAGCTTTTTACCTGTTAAGTACCCTTAAGTTGAATTTCATTAACCTCTCTAAAAATTAGATCTTCTAGAAGCTTCTCCTAATGCAGAAAAATAAAAATATTCTTTTGGAAATACATCATTTCCATTTTCCGAGGAATTTCGTAAACTTTAGAGTAGCTAAAATGTGATATATTCACGACATTTTTTTTTTGCCCTCAATAAAGCCTCCTCAATGTGGTAATTACGAAAATTATCTGCGGAGGTTGGGTTAGGTTAGGTTAGGTTTAGTTAGGGTTGCTGTAAAGAAAGCACGCGGTAATAACGTGTTCCAACAAAATTCCGAGTCTATATTAAAACAAGGATTTTTTTAACAAAACCTGTACTGTTAGATGAACCTATCACGTTAGGCATTAGGTTAACCCAGGTTCGGCGATAAAACAATCTTCAAAAGCCCTAAACCATAAAATCACTATAATTTCACTGGCCCACAAGATTTTTCTAACACAGGCCAGCTCATTATTTTCACAATGGAAATACCCTCCCAATAATAAAAAAAATATTCGGAAAGCCCTGATACGTACCATTTTTTAATAGCCTAATTACAACCTTCCGTTGTAAAATGGGTCTATTTTACAACGGAAAAATTACCTAGACTGGGTTATTTACAACATTAGACATAAAATAAATGTTAAATAGCACTCTTCTTTTGAGTATCGATAAGCAAGTGTATGTGAAAACGAGAATGTCAAGTCAAACGCGCCGAAGTTGCTAAATTTCTCCTGACAAATTTTGTTATATTTGGGAAGAATTTCTGGTGAAATCACAAGCCAGTCCATTTTCCGAAAATATAAAAAAAGCCTACATTGAATATTTTGGTGTGTTAATTGGGGATCAAGATAAGCGGTGGGCTCCCCATGTGTGCTGTGTTAGTTGTAGTGTATCATTGGTGCAGTGGATGAAGGGAAAGAGAAAAAGTATGCCTTTTGCAGTTCCAATGATATGGTGAGAACCCACCAATCATTTTGACGATTGTTAATTTTGCCTGACAAAGACTGAAGGTTATTCCAAAAAGGGAAAGCACAATATAGAATATCCAAATTTGCAATCTGCCATACGACCTGTTCCTCATAATGCAAATTTGCCAGTGCCGATTGCGCCATTAAATTGGCAAGCTATTGATTTGGGAGATAATGAAGATAACGCATCATCAGGCAGCTCAGAAGAGCAGTGCACTGATCCCACTTTTACCACAGGTCCCAGTTCCGGTGAGCCACATTTGATTGTTCAGTGGCGCTTATTCATAGACTCATCTAAATATAGCTTAAAAGCTGTGTTATTGCATAATGGAAATTTAAAACCCTCTATGCCAGTTGCCCATTCAGTTGCAATGAAAGAAAATTATGAAAATATGCGCACGATTTTGGATAAAATAAACTACAATAGGTATAAATGGCAGATATGTGGGGACTTAAAAGCTATAGCGATTTTAGTGGGACTTCAGAGGGGATTTACAAAATATTGCTGTTTTCTTTTTTTATGGGACAGTCGTGCAATAAATCAGCATTATGTAACAAAATTTGGCCAAAAAGAAGCGAATTTCAACCGGGATCTCAAAATGTTAAATGTATACCTCTTGTTGATCCCAAAAGTGTCCTTTTGCCTCCTCTTCACATTAAACTTGAGCTGATGAAAAACTTTGTGAAAGCTTTGAATAAAGATGGTGATGGATTTAAATACCTAAGACAAGTCTTTCCACAGTTAAGTGATGCCAAATTAAAAGAAGGCATTTTTATTGGGCCACAAATCAAAAAATTGCTGGACGATGTCAGTTTTACGAAAAAGCTTACTAGGCAGGAACTCCGAGCATGGAATGCATTTGTTAATGTAGTAAGATGATTTTTAGGCAACAATATGGATAAAAATTATGAACAATTAGTTAATGAACTCTTAGATGCCTATAAAGCGCTTGGTGCCAGAATGTCATTAAAAATTCACTTCCTCCATTCCCATTTCCATCATTTTTTCCTAAAAATTTGGGAGCTGTTAGTGACGAGCAGGGTGAAAGGTTTCACCAAGATACCAGAACAATAGAAATTCGGTACCAAGGACGATGGGATCCAGCCATGATGGGTGACTACTGTTGGTTTTTGAAGAGAGAAGATAGCACACCTCATACCTCATAATTTAAGTTAATATTTTTCTCGTTTGCTTTTCTCTTAAATGTATGGTATGTTTAATAGGCGAAAACTGTAAACATAGTCAATAAACAGGGTTAAGAATTTTCTGAAATCATTTTTTCTATAGATATTAAGTATCGTAACATTCGACATGGTTCTACAACTCTAACAAGAAAACCCTACGTGCGACAACTTTCTGTTTGTCATTTTCGTATTTGGATAGTTCCATTCTATTAGATTATGCTATTCTGATTTGTGTTACAACAAAAAAAAATTTTTGTCTGCCACTTATGTAATAAAAGTAAATAACTAAAAATAAAAAATAACATTCCACATTCAGAAGGCTTTATAGACGTAAAAAAAATATTTTGTGAATGTATTACGTTTCAGTTAAGAAAAACGGAAAAAATATACAAATAAATAAAATAAAAATTGGACGTTTCCACAGAGAAAATTTTTAATTATTATAGAAGCCGAATTTATTTTCCTAACAAGTGCGGAAAGTGATACTTTTCCGCATGAGACTGTCGGGCATGCGGGCGAGACACTTTCCGCAAGTGTTACGAATAATATATTTGCTACGAGCGTAGGAAATAAAACTATACCTACTTAATAATTATTATTATGAAAGAAATAAAATATATAAAAACAAAAGAAAAATATGGCTGTTTATTAAATTTCAACTCATTACGTATTATAGTTATTATTTACAATATTTATAGTAACATTACAATTGAAAGGAAATTAATGAATTGAATTTGTAAATAAATAGATCTAATGTTGATTAGAAGAGATAATTTAGATAAATAATGATTATTTCTTATGTCTGGAGGCATAAAAGTTGCAAAAGAATAATCAACATTCATTGAAAATGTCAAAAATTCCGGAGGTTTTATTTTTTAGGTACTTTCCACACTAGTGTGGAAAATAACTTACTTTCCGCACTAGTACAGAATAGTACCACTTTCCGTATGGTGAAAGTAAACACTTTTTTCCGCTGTGCGCCGATCATAGTAAAAAAACACTGATAACGAAAAGAATTGATTTCAGAATTTTAAAATTTGTCAGTTTTATTTGACATGTACCCTAGACACAAAAAAATGAAAGTCTGCAGCCATCTATAATGTTTTTTTAATGTGTTCTGATTATTTGTTGCGTTTAGAATGATAAAAAAAATATGTTTGGGCTTTTTCGCAACCGGTTAAAAATATCTAACTTTAAATTGATTGAAACAAATATTTACGAAAATTACATATTTCAATTAGTCTGTCCACAAATATATACCATAAATAATATTAAGAGTATTATTCATATTAATTGGTCAGATTTTTACAAATAAACAAATTTAGAGCCTGGCAATTCTACTAAATTACTATCCAGTAATGAAGTTCTGCTTTTCTAGTCTATTTAAATACTTACGCTGCTTTTTATTTATACCTTATATACATTCGAGCCTCTAATGATCACCAAACCTATACACCTCTTAAACTATGATGCGATCCTAAGTTATGTTTGTTTACTTAAATTTGCGTCATCTATCTTAAACCTTAATTTACCTAAAAGGATTATGGATTAATTAATTTTCTTAATTTTGTAAACTCCGGTAATGTATCTAACCCACCAAACTTTCCCTGACGTTTTTATTCATTATCTCTCATCATGATAAACTTAAAGCCAAAATTATTTAAAATATGTCAAGGGTTTCAAACATTATACGTAGTTTCTAGACATTCATTAATGTTATTAAAATATATTTACCTTATCAAGAAACACCAAGATGTAATATGTTTAATTATATTTGGTTTCGTTTAAAAACAAAATATTCTCGAGAAGGTGCAAATGAATTAAAATGAAAGTATTTGGTATTACAACCTGAAATTTAATTTTGTTTGGTATCACGACATATATTAAACAAAATTTAATTTCCTTTTATGAGCAAAAAAATAATATATATAAATATGCAGAAATTATATATATATATATATATATATATATATATATATATATATATATATATATATATATATATATATATATATATATATATATATACAATGAGGGCATAAAGTCTGGAAACCTTGAGATATGTTAAAAACTATACAAGTTGGGAAAAGTTTCATATAAAAGTTGTATAGTTCCTTACGATTAATGATTCAAAAATGTCTTGAAATATACAGGGTGTTTTAAAATCACGTTACACGCCAAAACTTCAGAATCTCTAATGGAACACCCTGTATATTACTTCATTTTAAGAATCTACATGAAATTCTGATCATATTTTATTAAGCATACCCTATCGCTAAAGTCAACTGTTTTTGAGATAAAAAAATGAGAAAATGGAAATTTGGCTTTAAACAAAATTAACTCATTTCCCTATGCATAGTGAAACCTGGTGGATTATTTTAGAACTCCCATAGAAATTGTCATGTACTGACAATAAACTGTGTCAATTTTTAACATATTGTTGGAGAGTTACTTTTTTCCTGATAAAAATGCTTTCAGAAAGAGAAAGAATAGAGATTCTTATGATGTTTGGATGGAGAGATCGCCAAAGAAATCTTGACGAAATATGTGAACTTTTTAATAAACGCATCCCGAGCGAGGACAAGCAATTGCAAAATCCACAGTTAGCAAAATTATCAAAAAATTTCGTGATCATGGTTGTGTAAAAGATCTTCCCAGGACAGGTAGGCTAAAACTAGATGATGATATGAAATTGAATGTTTTACTCAGTTATAACGAAAATCCACATTTACCTACAAGTCAAGTAGCATTAGATTTAAACCTTAGTCAATCATCGGTAAAAAATATTCTGCACACGGCAAAGTATCATGCCTACAAAATAAGATTAATCCATGAATTAAATGAAGACGACTTTGACCGCCGACTTGAGTTTTGCGAAAGTATGCAAGAGCGGTGCAACCTGGATCCATTCTTTTGTAGAAATATTTTATTTTCCGATGAAGCCACCTTTTTTCTTAATGTTACTGTCAACCGACAAAACTGTAGATATTGGTCTACAGAGAATCCCCATTGGGCTCAAGTGGCTCATACGCAATATCCCGAGAAAATCATTGTTTGGGCTGGAATATTTCAAGATAGAATTATAGGTCCTTACTTTTTCGACGTAAATTTAACCGGGGAAATTTATCTTGATTTTTTACAACTTGAGTTGATTCCTGCCTTAGCTCAATTGTATCCAGGTAATGAGCCCGATATGCCTACTGCAGCAATGTGGTTCCAACAAGATGGAGCACCACCTCACTACGTGCTACCTGTTCGGCAGTATCTCAGTGAAATATTTCCTAACAGCTGGATAGGACGTCGTGGTCCCTACGAATGGCCGGCCAGGTCCCCAGACTTAACTCCCCTAGATTAATTTCTGTGGGGATATTTAAAGAGCAAAGTTTATTTGAACAGACCTCCTAATATCGATGCGCTGAAAAATCGTATTAGAGATGAAATCCGACACATCACCTACTTGCATTCAAAATCTACAAAAGTTCATCAATCGATTAGGATATTGTCAGGAAGTGAACGGACCACAGTTCCAGCATTTATTAGGTTAAAACGCATCATTTAGAATTTTAGACTATCGTTGTTAATCGTTATTAAAAAAATTTTGTAAAACAGTTTTCTCATTTTTTTTATCTCAAAAACAGTTGACTTTAGGGATAGGGTATGCTTAATAAAATATGATCAGTATTTCATGTAGATTCTTAAAATTAAATAATATACAGGGTGTTCCATTAGAGATTCTGAAATTTTGGCGTGTAACTTGATTTTAAAACACCCTGTATATTTCAAGACATTTTTGAATCATTAATCGTAAGGAGCTATACAACTTTTATATGAAACTTTTTTACCCAACTTGTATAGTTTTTGACATATCTCAAGGTTTCCAGACTTTATGCCCTCATTGTATATATATTTAGTGATATTACTCGCTACGGGCTAAAATGCTGTGTTCTCAGAGATACCATTATTTCGACACACAGCTAAGTAAGGATTTTGTCCTGAGCTTTGTACTTTGCTAATAAGCTGTTATTCCCTTTCTGAAAAAAAAGTTTTCCTTGGGCTCCACTAGCGGTGATGTAGTTATGCCACTGAGACATGGTTAACAAAAATACTTGATTCTAAAGACATTGAAAATACATAAATACAGGCTCGACCGATAGTACAGAGTAGGCAGGGATGTTGGTGTTGGGATTTATACGCTGTATTGAGTAATGAATTTACAGCAAATCAAAATTTTGAACGAAATATCTCTAATCTTTGGTTGTATATACGGGCCCCTATATTTAAGTAAATTATTTAGATATATTTTCACATGATGTTACTCAATTTGGTATACCGTTACACCCAGTAGAGCTCAGTCGATTAATAAACAATCCCACTATGATCAGATCATGAATTTATTTTTTCTGATCTTTTATTACCTAATATATCATACAAAATAACTTTTAAATGATACAGAGATATTAAACAAAAATCGGTAAATTTCCGGTACCCACAACTTCCCTCGTTGTGGATTTTTCCTTGTTATACTGATTTCGCCATCGTGTTCGGTGATGTTGAATTCGTATTAGATTATCCCTATAACAAACTTAGTTTTTCTGCAAAATTTGAAGTCAAGAGAACAATATTTTTTTACGTTGATTTTTTAAACATCTTATTTGGCAGCCATTTTGTTCCACCATCTTGAATTCGTACCACAATTACCAATCTATCTCCATATTACACTTAATGCTTGCACAAAATTTGAAATAAATCTAATAAGTAGTTTTTTAGGCTGATTTTTTAAACATTTTATTAGACTACCATTTTCTTTTCCTTGGATTCGTACCAAAATATTAAAAATTAATTCCTATGTAACATTTGATTTTTCTACAAAAATTTTAGGTAAACTGGATTAGTTTTAATAATAAATTCTTTAACTTACCACTAGGCCGCCATTTTGTTCCGCCATATTGGATTTTCACCAAGATGTTACCAAGTCATCCCCAAATGACCCTTATTTTTGAAGCAATTCAAAATTGGCTTTCATAATGTAAATCACATAGACAAACACGTAAAGTTAAATAAAGTCTTGAAAAAATTAATAAGAATCGACACTTGTTAAGGTACACCCTCTACATTTGTATTTATAAGCTGTAGTTTTGTCACAATGACCACAATACAAATCTGAGAAATATTATTTACATGTTAAGATTTACCTGATACGTTTTTAAAATTTTGCTTAAACCAGGTAAAACCTTAGTGTCAAATACTACAAATATTCTCTGTAGAAATGAAAGGATTTTTGCAGATACTTATAATGTGCTTATTTAATAAGATACGGTTTTAGAGCACGCTTGTTTCAATAAAAAAAAAATCGGTAAATTTGCTTCCCTCAATATGAATATTTCCTTTTATTAGGAATAGTGAAGTGTAACCCAATTTAGTTAAACACGTATTTATATACTGTGTTTTCAAACATTTGACGTCTACACCGATTTTTTTAAGACTACCATTTTGTTCCGTGATATTTAATTCGTACCAGTTCATTCCTATAAAACATTTAATTTTTACGAAAAATTGATTTTTAAATATTTTATTTGGTCGCCATCTTGTTAAGCCATGTTGAAATTTTTTTAGTTTATCCCACTATCACCCTTAACGCTTCCACAAAATATAATACTAATAAGTAGTTTTTTCAGGCTGATTTTTTAAATATTTTATTAGGCCGCCAACTTGGATTCAAACCGAAATGTTACCAGTACATTTCTATGTAAACTTGATTTTGGTGCAAAATTTTGGGTAATTTGGATAATTAGTATTTTAGTGATATTTTTTTTTACATTTTACCAGGCCGCCATATTGGATATTTACAAATTGTTACCAGGTCGTCTCCATAAGACCTTTAATTTGTTACCAAAATTTGAACCCAATCGGGTAAGTAGTTTTTTAGCTATGCCGCAAACTGACAGAGGACAGATCGACAGAAGTGAGAAAACATGTTTTTTTGGCATCTAGAAATGCTAAAACTTGGAGCTATGTAACCTAGGAGTGGGATTTTTTCACGATTATATTCATTTTATTTCATTCTAATTACACTTAATTCTTGCACAAAATTTGAAATAAGTCTAATGAGTAGTTCTTTCATGTTGATTTTTTAAATACTTTAATAAGCCGCCATTTTTTTTTAATTCGATTCGTATCAAAATTTTATCAGTTGATTTCTACGTAACACTTGATATTGGTGCAAGGTTTAAGGTAATATACATAAGGAGTTTTTTACAGGGTATCTCCCTTCTTTTTAAAGATACAAGTGTGCTACTTTTTTGTGAAATTAAAGATGCCGACAGCAGAATTTTCACAGCCTTTTTTGGTTTTTGAGATACAGGACGTTTCTGAGAAAATGCTGCATTTTCAGGCACTCCTCGTATTCCAGCTATCAAATAACTTATCAAAAAGGCGAAAACTCTGCCTTATATGACTTTTTCGTAGAATTCAGTACCGCTTGCATAATAAGTATATGGGGTCAGGTCAAAAAGTTATCGGACCCTACTTTATTTTTTTAAAAAATATTATTCTTTATATTCATTAGGAATAATGGGAGGCTTTCCAAAAATATATACATATATGCCGTTATTGTAAAAAACAAGCATAAATTTAGAGATATTTTTTTGTGTCCAATTAGTAGGTAATAGACTATGGCTAATTTGTTTGGAACAAATAGCAAAATGTCAAGAACTTTGCGGTTTTATCGTTTTTGATTATGAATGATTTTTGTTTATTGATTTGGTGTTTTTATTTAACATTATACTATAATTAATTTTCTTTTTTTTTACAATAATGGCGATCTACGCAAATTATGAAAAGTATGATATGTTTGCTTCACGCAATCTAATGAAAATCCCCAATAAGCTTGGGAAATATACAATTTACAAAGGTAATGTATTTTTGGTTATTATTTATGGTTCGGTAAGGATAATATCTTAGGAGTTCTTTTTGTTCATGTTAGATATCCACGAGCGGCGCCAAATGTTGTTTTTCCGATTATATTTACAACAAATCCTTACTGATAAATCTTTTGGCCGACTTATTTTTTAGCTGGGGGATTTTTCAGTCGCCATAATACAAGAAATTGGTCCGCAGAAAATCACCACTTAATTTCTGAGAAGTCACAACAAGTACGCTATGGGGTTACGGTTTCCTGTTTCATTTTTAGAAGACGCATAGTTTATAGAAATTTTGAAGGAGGTCTCACAGCGCGTTGGTACCTAAAAAAGTTATTCCGCAACTGATGGAAAATGTTCCATTTACACTTTATGTTGTCATTTATTTTCAACAAGGTGGTGCCCCAAGCCACAGCTCTAAACTTTTAAGGGCATTTTTAGACGATAACTTTCCTCAAAGATAGATTGGTACCCACGGACCTGTAAGATGGCCAATCCGGTCACCGGATCTTTCGATTTTAGATTTTTTCTTATGGATTTTCATGCAAAATAAAATATATAAAACACGATATCAGTCTGTAGCAGAGCTTCTTGCGGCAATCAATTTAACTTTCCGAAATTTACAAAGAAGGCCTATGATTCTTTTGAACACAACGAAAATATGGCATATTTGCATACGGGCGGCGTCATTTTGAAAATCACCTTTGAAAACCCTTTGCTTTTTCAAAATTTTGTTTCTTTTTTGTTTTTTCTAACTTAAGTTTTAAGATAGGTAATAATTGTTTTGTTAAAATTCAGTAATTTTATTATAATTAAGTTAAAACGCTGTAATAAATAATTAAGAGTTGAGAATTAAAAAAGATCTTTTGAATTAGGATTAAAAGTATTACATATTTAGTATAATAATTATTTACATAAATTGTTTTAATACATTTTAGCCATAGCCATTCTTCTAATTGGCCACAAAAGATAATTTTAGAAAATCTCGAATTTTGAGCTTGTTTTTCAAAATAACTGTATATATGTATATATTTTTGGAAAGCCGACCTTATTCCTAATAAATGTAAAGAATAACATACAGGGTGTCCTATCTAAAAAATTAAAGTAGTGTCCGATAACTTTTTGACCTAAACCGTATACTTATTCTGAAAGCGGCACTGAATTTTACGGAAAAAGTCATACAAACAAGAGTTTTTTGCCTTTTTGGTAAATTATCAGATAGTTGGAATACGAGTGGTGCCTGAAAATGTAACATTTTTAAAAAGGACCTGTATCTCAAAAACCTAGAGGGCTATAAAAATTCTATTGGCGCTATCTTTAATTTCACAAAAAATACCACACTTCTATCTTTAAAAAATATACCCCGCAATAGTGCCGAAAATGGAATACCCTGGCGACAACCGGCAGCATAACATAGGTCATAACATACACACAAGAAATAGATGTGTCTTTTAGTCAAACAAAATGGCTCTGATCAAAATTATTGTTACCTGTTACAAGTCCAAATATATGATATTTACCTTTCAGTTAGGACGAAACTGTTATGGGTAAATTCACACACAAATACATAATATATATTAATATAGGGAGATAATTCAATAACAATGAAATTTGGTTTGACAAAAGTCCTACTGTTTCATCTTGTCAGAAAAAAAAAATAAAAATTATTAGCAAATCCAAAAATTTTTAATGATAGCTTATGTTATAACGATAAAAAACCAAGGTAGGACAAGATTTTGTACTATTTTGACAGCTAAAAAACTAAAAAGGTCAATCGAAACTTGATTTTTTAGTTATCAAAACTGAGTACTCTTGTCCTAATTTGATTTCCATTACCGATTTTTAATTCTTTAGTTATCAAAGCAGTAGAACATTTGTCATACCTTGGTTTTTATTATGCTTATATCATATGAAGACCCTAGAGGCAAAGGGATACAAGTGCACAAAACTTAATTTTACGAAAACTGAAGTCAAAGTTGAATAATTATTAAAATTAAATAAAACATTTTGTTTAATATCCAATATTAAAATGGTAATATTCGATGATTATTATAACCTTTTAAAATACATTTCAAATCGATATGTCCAGTATTGCAATTATTTTGGCCACACTTAGTACTTATGCCCCTTGGCAAATACCTAATAAAGTGGTAAAGCAAAATTATTATGGATAGAAGTAGAGAAGAACTTATAAATATAAAAATAATTTTTGAACCATTAGTTAAGAAAAATCATGGATATTCGTCAGTGAAATACCCATTATCTTCACGCATATCATTGTCATTTCAGGCCCTGTTTTGTTATGGTGCACCTTCGTGAGGCAGATTTTGGAAAAAGCTATGATGGATTGGACGTACGAACTGTAAAAGTTCCATTACATTTGAATATTTTATTTTGGATTTTTCGATGACCGCTGGAAGTTCTGGAAACGAAGCTAGGTTTCTGCAGGCCCTAACAAGTTTCCAGTCTAAAGTCGAAAAAAAACAAAGTATAAAATATTTTTTCCGACATTGACGAAATCCTCATCAATACCATAAATTTGCACCTGGAAGATGTTACCAGTTCTGCCCACTGTTCAGGAATATAGAGATATTTTTGAATTTTTCTTTTGTTGAGCTCTACAAGGCCAAAGTCTTGATCACGTTCGTTGTAATAATGTCCGGAAATTAAGAATATGTGATCGTCACTCTCGATATGGGTATTTCTTATAATGAAGAGCCAAAATTTCACAATAATATAGCTTTTGTTCTGCCCCCCACAATTATCAACAAATAAACTTATGTGGTTCGCATGAATAGGAAGAGTTTTAATGAATTTCAGGAGGCAAGTTGTAATTTCCTGCTATCCCCTAGAAGCTTGTCCTTCATACTAGACACACATTAGGGCGACTTCCATTTGGAGATTGTGTACGTTTAAGTTGCCTGCAATAATATGCCTTAGAATTTGCCAAATGAGGAGTTGACATAGTTTTTTGTAGGTCAAAACATATTGCGACTTTAGTTATGCACTCATTGTGACGCCATTTACCCTTAGCTTCTCTGGAGGTAGCTGCTTTCCGGAGGTGTAATTCTTTTTGAATTTCCGCTTATCGTTTTGCTTCCAAATTATCATTGTGATCGATCATAACTTTGTCACATGTTATACTATGAAAACTTAAACTCAATTGTGTTTTAAACATATGTCTATAGAACCTTTCCTTAACTGGTTTCATATATTTCACATCTTGACAAAAACTGACAAAGTTTGTAAATTGTCACCAAATCAAGTCTTGGGTCTAAATATTTTTGTTGAACCTGCCTTTTCCTGAAATAATGACTGGAATGCCGTGGAAATGAGTTGATATATTCCTCGACACGTTCTTGAGCAATTTTATTGTTAGGTTCATTTTTCCCTATTCTACCGCGAGGAGCCATACCAAACGGTACATTTTTCTTCCTGTTAACTAAATTCTGTAGTCTTTTATCTTTATGTAGGGACATCAAGAATTTTCATAAAAAACTTTTTTCTGAATCCGTTAAGCATGTACACGCATGATATGCCTTTTTTTCCTCTTAACTGCCTCTAGGATAATAGCTACATTTAAAAAAAAGTTTCCTCCTCCCAGGATCCCAGTTTCCAAAAGTCATCAAATAGGACTTGACGACTTTTTTCTGAAATATTCTTATTGCAATGATATCTGCCTTATGGATGTTCTCTCGAAGTCTCTTTGGTGCATGATTACTTTCTGTTTACGATCTACATACATCTCTCCATGATTTTTAAATTTTTTTGCCCTTTCTCTTTTTCAGAG